>JASMMZ010000004.1:15832127-15917291 GCA_038502455.1 Anisogramma anomala | reverse complement strand
GCCCGCCGGCGCGACCGTGCCGCGTCCTCCGACGCTCTTGCGCTCCGCGTCCGACGACGGGCGCCTTCGTCGGGGCGGCGGGCTCAGCGCGAAGTGGTGCGGCTGGAGGAGCGAGCCCGCGCGCGTGAGGCCTGCGTCGCGCTGCTGCTGCTGCTGCGGCGGCGGCGGCGGGGGGGGCTCTGTGCTGCTGGCCTTGGCGTGGGCGTCAGCCGGAGAGCCCTGGGCGTGCTGCTGCGGCAGGGCGGCTTTGGATGGGGCGGCGGGCGCGGCGGCGGTGCCTGTGGGGGACATGCCGAGGCTCTTGGCGCCGAGGGGGTCGGGGTGGTCGGTGTCGCGGACTGGGGAGGGGTGCGTTAGTGTCCAGGGTACAATTGGCAAGGCAGGGAGGCTGGGCTTCCGTCGAGGTCAACGAAGCGTGCCAATCGCAATGCGAAGCGGGGGAAGGGGGGAGGGGAGGGCATGTGGAGCCCCCGCCCGCGGAGAGCGGCGCAGGGGGGTTTCCGCTCAAAATATGAGAGAGAGAGAGAGAGAGACTCACATCCGTTCGAATCGGCCGCCCGCAACGGCGGCGATGCAGAAGCTCGCCACAGTGTCGCTAGCGACGTGAGCGGCCACGGCTTGCTGGCATCGACGCTGTGCCCGCTGCGCCGGCGCGGCGTGACCGGCGACTGGGGCCCGCCGCGGGGCAGCTTCTGGTGCTGCTGCTGCTGCTGCGGCGGTGGCGGCGGCGGCGTGTCGGCCGCCTCGTAGTGGCCCACGGCTTTGGTCCGCTGGTGGCGCCACAGCAGGCAGAACACGAGGCCAATGGCGAGGATGAGGAGGGAGAGGCCGGCGACGATGCCGGCAACGAGCCCAGTCGGGAAGGTGGTGCCGCCGCTGGTGTGGCTGGTGTCGTTGTCGTTGTTGTTGTTGACGAGGGCTGTGCTGGCGCGCGGCGTGCTGTTGGCGGGCGCCGGGTCGATGGCGGTGACGGTCGAGGTCGGCGCGAGGCTGGTGGTGGATGCGCTCTGCGCGGTGGAGGGTGGGCTTGTGGGCGCGGCGCTCAGAGGTGCGCCGATGGAGACCACCACTGACGGGATCGAATCCGACATCGCAGGCTCGGTTGGCGAGGCTGTGCTGGAGGAGGCTGGTGCGGGATGTGCTGCTGGTAGCACAAAGGTCGAGGTCGAGGCCGTCGCCGTCGCCACCGCCGTCGTCGCCACAGTTGTTGTCGAGCTCAAAGGCTGGTTGATCTCGGGGCAGATGACTCCGTCTGCGCACGGATTGACCGAGCAGCAGCCGCCGAAGATGTTGTTTTCGGTGCAGGAATACCATAGAAAGCCATCGGGGCAGTCCTCAGGATCCCGGACTTGGGGCAACCGGGCGTGCATTCCTCTGAATGCTTGCCGCGTTGGAAGCGCCAGTATTGCGTGTGGATGTGTTCGAGAAGGCGGCAGTGCAGTTCCAAGCGGGGCAGATCTGGTGTTGGAGCTTGGGAGGAGCAAAGTGGTTGCAGAGACGCGACTGGGAGTTTCTGTAAGTCAAAGCAGGCAAGTGATGCTTTGATCACACTGGCCATGTCTCGCAGTGGCTTCAAGCAATTGGTCTACAGGTGACAACATGAACCCTCAGTACCAATGGACCCAATGATCCCAATGGTCCGACTCCCCATGTACTGTGCAGTTGCTTGTCACTTTGTCATTGTTCACCTGCCAATACCATGCCATGTTTGTTGACGATCTGGAGTCTCGAGTCTCGAGTCTCGACTCTTGAGATGCAACCTGTGCTTGACAATCCCACAGTCCCACACAAGAGCCTGACATATCATAGAGATCAATAAATATCAAAAACAGTAGTGCAACTCGAATCCTGAGTGCAGAGGTCATGAACTGGTTTGGTTTACTGTTTCTATGTCTCGACATGACGTGTTCAGCTTCCAGAAGTTAGAACGAGCATTAATACGAACCGATTCTTGCAAGAACCAGGTGCAATTCAGAGGTGTGTGTGGAGCTTGGTCTGGTTCCCCTTGTTGCTGTTATCATGGGACGACCATGGGTGTACCTACGATGTATAGTGTATAATGTATAATGTATTTGAGATTCCTGTTACTTGAAGGGCAGCTATCTACGTGCACCATGTTCTCTCTGCACCTTGTGGAGAAAGAGGTTCTGACAGGTCACAGTGGCATATGCTTCCCACATCATGGGCTTTGCAGTCCAAGCCCCAAAGAGGGAACTTCCTACCTTGTAGCATTATGAATATTGCAAAATGACACTTCGTGGTACTATGCACTATGAGCTATTTCCTGTTGCCAGACGTCTTGTGCTGTACTAGTAGTGGTCTTCCTCATATAACAAGCTTTCTATGTCAGTCCAATGATTCTCCTGTAACAGCTGTACTGTGGTAAGCTAATCATGCAAACAAATGCTATTATGCTAATAATAATGCCCACTCTTGATTATCTTGCTATTACTTCTGATATTCAATATCATGTCGAGATTGATGTTGTATTAGCATTGTACTCACACAAAGGCTAAATGCGGTCCTTTTACTTCAGTGTACGCCGCTTCTCCCTTCTACTTTGGCTCCTTGACTCAAAAATTCGGACCATCTGCTGCAAATCAGCCTTAAACAGTCTGTAGGTAGAGTCCCTTCCTCCCCCAACCTGAATCTCAAGGAGGGCACCTGCCTAATTACCTAAGCCTTTTTACCTAGGTTTTCCAGGATAGTCAGGTACATTGTTTAAACTTACACCATTTTAAAATACGGCTGTCATAGCTTAGCTTAATTTAGCCACTATGTTCAATTGTAATGCTGGACTATATATACTTATAGAGAACGACTTTTAGCATTGGTAAATGGATCTGATACATTTGCATACATTAGTGGCGGGTGGTTTATAACGCTACCTCTGTTAAATTTTATATCCCTCTATTTTACTTGTATGTATATAAAGTTTATTTTACTGCTTCTGTAATTATAATCAGAGTTTTATTTTAGTTTACGTATACAAAGATATTGAGTATCAATTCAAATAATATTATCAGTATTGGTACACGTGTCAACATGTATTGCTTGCAAGCAATTGCAGTGCCCAATTCAACGTGGGGTACAGGTCAAGCAGGGATCTGGTTTCATGAGAATTGGGAGGAATTTGGAGGAAGATTTGGGGTGAGGAGGCGAATTGTATTGTTATTGTAATTTAAGTTTATCTATCGCCTACAGATCCCTCAAATCCTTTAGACATTCTTCTTGTGACCCCAGGTAGCTATTTTCTTAGTGTAAGTCATGTTTGGCATGCATCTCAATCCTTCATGCTACTATTTATCCTCTAATTAATACATGAACGAGTCCTTGAGGCTATATATAAATAAAAGTAAAGTGAATTTGAAGTTTATAATGAACAGTTGAGGTTTAAGTTGAAGTTAAAGTGGGGGCGAGGTAGTGTTAAACAAGGAAACATAGGAATAAAGGAAATAAATGAAATTTTCTACCACATTCTATACTAAACGATAATCTTTTAAGTTTTTCCTCATTTTAGTCACCAACCTTTTTCAACGTTTCCTCTAACTTTTAAATTAATCTTTCAACCTTTTAACTTTCCTTCAACTTTGATGAAGATTAATATTATCGTTTTATTTGGGTGCGTTTTAATCCCTTTGAATGTACGGTTTTAGTAAGTTAATATATATTTTTCTTCGCTTTCTCCTGGTCGTAAGGTTAATAATCACAGCAATGCAGATAATGTAATCTGATTAACTTCTTATGGTTCCGTTTATTGTAACTTGAAGGTAGATATTCGAGTATTTTTCAGATTTTTGTTTTGACTGATTATAAACCTTCTTAATTTGATGTTACAAATTTTTGGCACAGTTGTCTACACCTAGTTAACGACTAAAAACTTACCTCTATTATCATTATTAAGGTTAGTTACAGCTTTAATTTATCGTTTCATTTATTGTTCGGTTATTCATTATAGAGAAGTTTTGCATCGGTTAATAAATTCGTTATAGATTGCATCCTCATTCACTTGTTATCTAATGAAACCCGCTAGTAATTATTTTCGATTTACATTTAACACTGGCTTTTTAACAGATTCAAAAGGTTGTACCGACTACTCCAATATAACTTGCGAGGGCATGTATGGTAAAATTCTTATAAGCTTGTTGTTAATAACTCTTACAATATTAGCGATGCTTCAAACAACTTTTTAAGTCACTTGTATTCACGTTTATGAGCCTATTTCTTAAGACTATTTTCACTAGTTTTACCAAATTTTCAATTAACCCTATTAAAGCAGCTAAATATACAAGCGTATTTTTTTTTTTTCGTTCTATCTTTAGTAAAGAACTTTATAACTCTTGTGCTTTTGAAGTATTTTGCATTATTTAAGTAACATTTCTTAGGGTAGCTGAAGATGTTCGCGATGGGTTTCTATATCCAATATACCTTTTCGCCTGTCAGTTTACCTATAGTTTGGCAAAAAAAGAATCGCGGGAAACAATTAACTACGAAGTGTAAATAAGTCTCGTCACTGGTCTCTTTTGAGTTGATTCTACTTGTAAAATCCATACCTATAATATTTCATAGTCTTGAAGTCATTATATGTACAAGGTTAGCATTAATTGGCTTGTCAGTACTGGATTATGCGTATAATTTGTATGTTTTAATATTTTTATAGTATTAATGTAACGCGTTAGCTACCACAATAATCCCTTTAACTTGTAAAAAGTTTACGTTGCGGCGAAATACCTATAGAGATTGTAAACACACTTTAACGCTCGAGTAAATTTATCTTTCTTTATATAAATAGAGTATTCTTTACCAAGTTTGCGTTTCAGCAGCACGCTGTTTTAAATATTGAAATGCATTGAGTTGTATTTTGCTTTTCTTTTTATTTGTGTTGATAAGTCTTCCATTATTTCATAGCCACCTATAAGGTATTCTATAATTTATTCATACTAGTTCGTTTTATCTATGTATTCGATTGCCATTATTCCACCTAATCATCGCATTCTTCCTGGATTTAATACTTTTATAGGCAAGATAATTCCGGTTTTTGGATCTTTTAATATCGTCAGTCTCGCGAATAAGTATTTTCCCACTATACATGGTAATCATTTCACGTATGAAATTACAAGTTTAATAGCCGGTTTTGATAATTTCAACGTTTCATTAACGATTTTAATTATCTTATTTGAGTTAAAGCGATACACGATTCTTGTGTTAAATATCCAAATAATATCCGTTCACTACGCTATTTTTCTTGTTAGTATTGTTGGACTCTCTAATGATAAAATCATATTTATATAGTTTGTATAAATTGTTGTTAAAAGGGGCGATTCGATTACCTAAAGCTTTATTTCTTTTAAGCGTTTTATAACCGTTAACGCTTTTTTCCCCCTAATAGTATATCGCATTTCGACATCGTTTGGTTTCTAGGGGAAAATGGCCAGAATTCTCGCTTAAGGTATCAGCTTATCCACTATTTCAATACCAGCTGGCAACTTATTTAACTGGAAAGCAACGCCGTTAATTTTTTCGTCAGAAGCGTTTATCGAAAGATGGAATTATAATAAATGGTTTGGTTTTATTGTAATATTTTTCTAAATCGCCAGGTATGTTGTTACAATTACTTTGTCGTATTTTCTTCGTTATTTCAATTCTTTAGAAACATATTATATTTATTTCGAAACTTTTTTCGTCGAGGTTCATTTTGGGTATTTTTATGTAAAATGTTTTGAGAATGATTGTCTATAATTTTCAGTCAAGTATATACATCGCTACATATAATTTAGTGTAAAGTAATTCATGTAATATATTTATTAAAGTTGGATTGTTTTCAGGTTTCGCCTATACTTCGATTTTTTTTTTTTGATATTTTATTAACAGGTGAATTTGTCCTTGTCATATTTTGAAACTTAAAGAGTAAATATGATTTCTAAATAATATAGGTTTGTGAAAATTAACATTATTTTTTTCAGAATACAAGATAAAAAAATACTAAAAGTGTAAAAAGTTAAAAACTGTTTAAAATCTATATAATAAGGTATTGTTATCGTTGATATATATACCGAAGGTTGTTTTTTAATTGCGGTTATATCCTATTAATAATAGTAATATTAGCTTATAAATCTTCATACCATTTTTACCATTTGGTATTTATCGGTAAAGTCTAAAACCTTTTCTTTACGTGAAGTAGGTAAGTAGAAGAGTAATAAAAGATTGGTATTGTAGTTATAAAAGATTATTTTCAGAAGGAGTATTTCACAGAGTGCATGCTATGGATGGGAGGTTATAAACCTTCCATCCGGGCAGTAGCCCTTTTGCTGTGCGCTCTGGAATACCCAATCCAGACCGTTCCATTCATTGCCGTGCGGTCTGGAATAACCATTCCAGACCGCTCCATGCATGATACACTTTGCGTCTTGCAAGAGTGCAACCTGAAGCGTGACACGTTATCGTGCACTCTGCAAGAAGGCACCTTGCAATCCAGTACACTATCACTTGGCCTATGTATACTATCTATAAGGGTATAAAGTAATATCCACAGTATTAGTTATTTACCAAACGTAATATCGCCGAGTGTGTAATAGGTATATCTACTTCCTATCATTCCTTACAGTATTCTTAATACTAAATATCATATAATTGTTGTAATAAACGCCGTTTTATACTTATGTACATGTGTAATAGTTATGTTTCAGTATCTATTCACCGCGTCGCCTTAAAAGAAAACGGTATTATTTCCTTGATGAAGAGTATCGAATACTTTGTTTTGTAAATTTGTTGACTATTGTAACTTGATTTCTTCATTATTAATTGGAATATGGTTGTAAAAGAATCAATGTTTACCATTTTTCTTCGTTAAATAACGTGAGTACACCCCTATTTGACTAATTTGATATAAAACTTCTTGTAGTTTTTATTACGAAGTGAAACTATTACGTAAAGTCGATCTTATCTTACGAATATTGAGGTTGTTTTAGCTTGAATTATTGATTATTCGGTTCGAATTTGATGAAATTAGTAACGAAATTAGTTATCTGTACATCTTTTAAGACGAATGCGAACGCGTTCTTCTAGGTATATTCCAGTTTCTTGACCAATAAGAGTCCTCCTTTTCCTTTTTCCTTAGCATATTGTGAATATTTATCGTCGACTAAGGTGTTAGTTTTATTCGTTTTATATATGTTTTCAATATTAATATTAGAAGAGGCAACCTATTTTTCAATAACTTTTTGTGGTACTTCGTTCAAATCTCTATTTTCAGGAAAACATTTGATATTTTTGTTGAGTTTGTTGTTTTACATTATTGGTATTCGTTTCGTTTCACCGTAGCTAAATAAGTTTTTGTTACTTTTCCCTCATTTTTCCCTATTTTTACCCACTATAGTTAATACTAATATATTAGTGCTTTTGAAAATGCGTTTCTATATTTTATTAACTCTTGATATCTGTAACTGTATAATATTATTATCATTCTAAACCTTTAATTCTGAATCAGATTTTCTATCGTAGTTAAAAATTGATAATTTAATAGACAATAATGGTAGCATAAAATAATCGGAAAGTTCTTTTTCTTTTTCCTTCTTTTTGAAATTCCAAATTAATGTACGCGAAATAGATAAAATCAATAAATAATCAATGATATGAAAATGTTTTCTAGTAAGCGATCCCTTTAATTAGTTGAAAGTAATAACTTTTTCCAATCTTCTATCTACCAGTTCGTTTGATTTTACAATCATAATTATTATTTTCGTCGTTTTATTTATCCCATCATTATCATTTTCAGAAGGTATAATTTAAACGACCCTAAAACGAACCTTTTTAACAATACTAACTTATTATAAGGACCTTTCTTTCATAAAAGGTCTCCCCTAGATATAAGATCCACCTCATTTTGAGTGTTTTTCTTTCTGAGTATATTGGACGAAGTTAAAAATATGATTTAATTCCTGTAAGAATTTCTAGTCTTCTTCGATAATACTCGATTCCTTCTCATTATAGTTGTTATTTTTGTCGTTATCTGATTTTGAACAGTTCCTTTTATTTACACTCGACTCTTTCGACAACCTACGAAAATTTCAAGATTGTTTGCGAGTGCTTAATAAAATCTTGTTTACGTAAGTAAATTAAATATTAAAGGGTAGTGGTTTTACGCAGTGTTTTACTAATATAGCAACAGAATACGCTCCTTTAAAAGAAAAATTGAAAACATTTTCAATATAATTATTGATAGCCAAATAGAGTACAACCTAGTTATAATTTAGTAACAAATTGTATAAAAGATAATTAACTGTAACGAATATATTGATTGAAGATACTATACTATTAACGATAAGGGGGAACAAAACGTAAGTTCATAATTCGATATAACTTTTATTAGCTATCATTAATGTTATAAGTGGATTCACTATTTAAATAATTACTTTTAAGCGATTTGTTATAACTCATATAATAAGTTTGACGAGAGAACTATTATTTATTAAGTATTAACTTATATAGATATTATAAGTATAGCTTTAAATTTACTCAAGTTATGTTTTCATATTTTTCAGTTTTACTCGATCTTTTATTATTGTTATTACTGTTATATTTATAGACGCCATAAATCCACGTTTTTTTCTTGGTTTTCCTTATCCATTCACGTAAGTCGAACGGTATCAAGCCTACATATACGAATAATTTGTTTATATAATATTGAATTACGATCTCATAATTGTAGGGAAGTAATTTTACAACATATGTTTTAAATCGTACCCGTCAAAATAAATTATTTTTCATGTAGCCTAAGAATACTTGGATTAAGACATTATCTTTTTTTTTTCTCCATAATATTTACTTTATATTCACTTTGTAAAACTATACGGAATTGAGTAAGGTCCTTACAGTATCATTCTTTCTTTATTTAGCTTAACAACAGTATGTTTTGAGATTTCCAGACTCGAGGGTAAGAGGAGCCTGGGCTTATGCAAGTAAATAATCCTTCTTCTTCGTCTTTAGTACGAGTGTATGAGTTTATATGCCTCTTGATTCTAGTATTACGGAGTTTAACGGTCATTAAGGGTATAATATTTACAATTTACTTTCATTTACATTTATTCTCGCGAGTATTTCAACGTTTCTTACGAATATATTAAGTTTTTTCGCGAGTGAATCGATTTTTCTCGCGAGTATATTGACTCTCAAGCTCGTTCTATGAGTCTTAAATAATACCTCCCAATATATATAAGTTTATTTAATACAAAGGATTGATACCATTAATATTAAATATAGGATGAAAATCCTGATATTCGATTTAATTTATCGATTTATCTCTGCGTTTATCTTAGTTTACCAATATCATAAATAACGGCTTGCACATCTTCACACCTATCTTATTCCTTATTTTCAATTCCTCGGATATCGGCCTTCCTACGAATACGAGATCTTATATCTAACAGGTTTTCGCCTACAGTTGCCTAGGATAAAGGAAATCGTAGAATTTGTGATATAGTCTAGGTACGTTTCTACAATTAAAGCAGGTTTGCGAGTTGGTGTAAGCTCATTATCCGTTATTAGCGCTATTTCTTCGCTAATTTAAGTTGCTACTTGCGCCTCAAGAACCTTGATAGTCTTCTATAGTCTTTTAAAAAGTAAATTAGGAGTGAGATTGATATTGATTTTGGTACACACGAATTTTTTTGTAAATTATAGAAAATATTTCTTCCATTCCTTTAAGATATCTATTTACCCATTTATTCTTGTATTAATTTTATAGTTTACATAGACTTAACGAATATCTCTTTTATCAAATATTTCTCAATATCATCATTCCGTTGCTAACTATAATTAAAAAAGCAGTTGTCGTCTTTATTAAGGATCATAGTCGTTGAAATTAACATTTTTCGTATGGCATGGTAAATCACCTTATCTTTATACATGATATTCTCATCCATGAAATTCTTAAAAATTAAACGATTAATGAATTTCGTTTACAAAGTTATATAAACGTCCTAATCATTATCTATAAAATATAGAAGAAATGAATTTCTTAATACTTTATGTAATATATAAGGGCACTACATAGTAAGTTTATCTGTTCTTTTTACGTATTAGACTAATACCTCTTAAGCGCGCCTTTCAAATAAATTTACCGTCTTCGTCACTCTAGTATTCGTCGTTATCTGGCGAGACCTAAATCGGGTGGTAAGAAGTTCTTTTGGGTGTGTTGCGATACCATTTAACTGCTTTTTTTCTTAGCCTTGTTTTAAATTAGTTTTTACAAAGTCTTTCGAGCAAATTCACGTCTTGCGACTAAGTTTCAGCTGCATTCTTCACGTCCTCGACGTAATCTAAAAGCACTTTTCCCTGATTATCTCGCAAAAGTTTTAACGAAACTTATTTTAAATTGTATAATGGTAGTTGCAGTTAACTGTAGGGTTTTTATTATTGGTTGGTATTGTGATGTTTTCGTAAGTATAAAGTTTTGCAAAATATTTTGAGCGTCAAGTGAGTGTAATCTGCGAATCAGGGTGATAAAATTTCGCAATCTTTCCTTAGCCCGCTATTTCAATTTTAATTGGCTCTATGTAAATTAGTCTGTTTCAACCTAAGTTGACCATAGGTTGTTAGGTATAATTCTCGTCTGGTTATTGTCCTCGTTTTTTTTTTGTATTCGTTTCGTTCTCTTCCATTTAATTATCATCCTTCTTGTACTAGTCCTCATTCTCATTCTCATCCTCGTTCTCCTCGTACTTGTTCTCGTTCTCTTTTTTATCGTATTCGTTTTTGCGTTTCTCGTCCTCGTTTTACTTCTGACTGCGAATTGGGAGATTTCTAAGTGGTTCGAAGGCTCGATGGGTCACGAAGATGGTTTTATAAGAATTGGGAGGAATTTGGAGGAAGATTTGAGGTGAGGAGGCGCATTGTATTGTTATTGTTATTTAAGTTTATCTTGCACCTGCGGATTCCCCTAATCCTTCAAACATTCCTCCTATGATCTTGAGTAGTTAATTCTCTTGTTTAATTCATAATTGGCATACATCTCAATCCTCCATGCTACCAGATCCATGCAAATTATGGTATAGACTAGCTAGCAGTCAACCCAAGCTTGAATTAACAACTAAACTTACTGTTATGGTCCGACCTATGATAGTAAACCAAGTAGGTGCCAAATGGATTTTACTATTAATGTACAGCGGAATACTAAAAGGGGTTATCGTGGCCCATCGTGCGAGACCTAAGGGCCTTACCAGTATTTAGCCCATTACGTGCCCTTATACGTTCCGTGCACGAACTACGCTCATACCGTATACGGATTGCATCTGGTTCGCACTCGAACCGGGCCTAGATCAGGTATTATACATTCCATTACGTAAATAGTTATATAACCTATAAACTTCATAGCTAACGACCTAAGTTTATAATATACCCTCCTTTTCCTCGAATGTAATAAGAGCCGCGGCGTCCTGTTTGTTAAATGTAGGGTACGAGTGTCGTCCGCCTAATACGTGGGGTGGTATTTAACGCGCTAAATAATGTATCGATTAGTTTAACCCTACATCGCTAACACTGTATAACGCGCCCTTTTAACGAGCCGTTTAATATATCCTTCTTACCATTGGTACCATATAATACGCTCTTTTAACGTACCGTATAACGTATCGGCTGGTCTAACCCTAAGATGCTGGTGCCCTTTAATGTGTCGTGTAACGTATCGCTTTTACCGCCGATACCGAATAAAGCGCCCCCTTACCGTATTGCGTAATATATAACCCTTACCGAATTCGATTCGTCTGTACCTATAAATACAAACTTTAACGCGGTTCCTAAAACTTCCCCTCATTTATTTTTTATATCGTTAACCTCCCTTTACCAATTCCCACATTACCTTAATTTTTTATAACAACCCTTTTACTATCCCTTGTACTTAAGTTGTTAATTATCCATTCATATTTCATAACTCTTTTGCTTTTTTCTCGTTCTTATAGCTAACGTTTATAATAAGCCTGGTTTAAATGATACCGCTATAGGCGTACTTAGTAAAAATAACTCGCCGCCTTGTAAAGTATATTACCTTATTATAATAAATACTTTGTCTTCAATTATATTTTATAACATCTTTATATTATGAGCAACTTACTTACTTTTGGTAATAACGAAGATAAAAACGAGCTCCGCCTCCTATAGGTAAAGGACGCCTATATATCGTATATTAATCGCCTTTTCAACTTGGACGTTCCTTTTATCTACGTTCGAGTTCGTTGTGCGTAAGGTTATTATACGTGTCGTAAGGTTTACAATAAGGTAAATTTACAAATTAACCTTATAAAAAACCCGGTCGCAATTTAACTGCTTTTCGTAATATATTTAGGAGATAAGCTTATTTACGGCGTTATCCAGTTTACGCGCCCTTTTACGCCAATCTATTACCATAGCTAAAGACGAGGTCTACATTTTGTCTCCTATTCATAAACAGTAAAGAGATATCCTGGGTTACGAACCCATTTTTACCCCCGCCTTTTTTAAGTTGGTTAATTAATTCGCTCAACTCCGAAATATTACTCGGATATAAGGAATCCTTATCGTACCGGCCGTACAAGTTGTCACCCCTTTTGTTATACGTCCTCGTCACCCCCTTCTCTTAAGTTTATCCTCCCCTAAATCTTTTCCGTTACCCTTTACGGTTTCGCCTATTTATCGGGACAAAACTCCTTTAACTAACCCTACGTTAATGTGTAACTTTTTTACGCCGGCTCTCTTTAACGTCCGCCGTATACCTTTTTGTAAAACTAACCTAATTAACCAGAATAATATAGCTACTTGAGCTATATTCCTTACAATTAATATAAGTTACGACCTATAAAGTATAACGAACGATGTCCAGGGCCTAACTATACGAGACCCGTTTTCATTTATATTTTATTTGCTAATTTTAATGACGAGCAAGTTAATTGGATTAACCGCGAACGAGCGAAGGATTGTACCTAGGCTGACCGCGTCGCCCGGACCCAAATCAATATGTTATAATCCTTAATATCCCATTTAAAAGGTCGTTTTCCCCGCCTCGCCTTTCGCACCGCCCTTCGTTTACCGTTATCATCGGTTTCCCCTGATATTCGTCCATTTTAACGTTATCTACTATCTTCGACGTCGCTTCGCACCCGCCCCGCCTTTTACTAACCCCCTTCGTCAGCGTTTACCAGCGCCCGCTACGCCTCTCGCCGTCCTTTTTTACTGTAATGATCACACTAAATACCCTTGAGTATATAGAAGGTGTCAAAGGGTTTATGTTATCAAGAAAATAGCAGGGGTACTGAGTGAACAATATCGCAACCGTGCAAGTAATGATCAAAAACCGTGAGGCTATTCAGAATATACTGAGACTGAATACTTAGATTGACAACTGAAGAGCTATGAAAAAAATGCTATCTATGTGGTGATGACCGTGTCCTCTTATATCCGTGCCTCCATACCATCTTCAGTACTGGAGATCTTAGATAGCAAGATATCCAACATATCCTATGAATCCGTACGTTAACCCTAACCCTGGGTTGCTGACATAAGAGATGTTCCCGGCTTGATGTGTTAGATACCAGACTCTTAATGGCGTAGTCAACTGCTAGCCTGTTTTATGACCTGCAATTGGTCCTTGAGTTATAACATTTACCAGCTCCTCCCAGTATCCGGAGTTAGTTATAATAGGGCCCTTAATATTAATAACGCTATTACTCGTTCAATTTTAATGAGGATAATATTAACGAGTAGGTGAATCTTTGGTAAATCGTAATAGGAGTCGCTTTGCGGTCGGATACTTATCCGAAAAAAGTTGGATAATATGTATTCAGCTTCATCTATCGTGTCGTACTATAAAAATAATGGATTCTCCCTTCTTTTTATCAATATTATAATATTTCCGAGTTGTAGGCAGTTTTCCCTACGCAGATTAATTAACATATACTTGATATCGATGTCGAAATACCGGGCTATTGTAAATCTAGGTATCCCTTTATTTCCCCTCGAATTTATTTATGCTTATAGTATACTGACAATTTTCCAGAAACTCCTACTCCGGCTTATTATAACTTTTTCATTTAACTAATATAAAAAGAACTCTGCCCCGTTCCGTCTTTGCCGAAATTTTTTCTTAAACTTTAAATTTCTTATATATACCTTTTCTTATATCATTAACAATCAAAACAAGTTTTAGGCGAATATTTAATGAAATATACGAAAAATGAAGGGTTCCTAATCGTCTGTTTAATTAAATTTACGTAAAACATAAAGTATTTACCAAAAATATCCAAAACGATATTAAATAGATTCGAAACGTTGATTACCCGATAGTAATTATAAAGTTAATTAAACTTTTTACTCGGGTAGTTAATTTTAATATTACGAAGGTTAAACTAAACCTAATCCCCTACCTTATACCGCTCCACTAAATATCCGTGACGGTTTGCCGCCGTTTCTATTGATTACTAAATATATACTATCGTCGTTTAGGTTAACTTCATACCTTCGTATAAATGTACTAAAAAAATAACGGCTCGCTCTACCGGATTGATTAACGACGTCATATCCATAATTACCTTCGAAATAAATAAAAATTTATACCTATTTACTAAAAAGTTTACGTTAAACCTAATAACTGTCGACTTCCGGCTATTTAATATAAACTAACAAACAAGTAAATATAAAGCTCAATGATAATACAAAAAAACGAAGATGATACGTAAATATTTCTAAAATTCTTGGTTTATACGTTTAGTACCATTATCTATCTGTAGGTAATATTTCGTGGACAAAGGTTATTCGACTCTTACAAAAAAAAATAAAGAAAATAAGGACGTTTAAAATACATCTATCTAATCCGAAACGCGTTTATTAATAATAAAGACCGAAAATCCATAAAATCTTCACCATATGTCCCGAAAACGTTCTGTATACGTATTAGAAATGATAGATCATATAACTTCGAATTGAATAAACTTAAAAACACGATTCGTAATAATTAATAAAGATTGAGGCCCGCTACTAATAATTAGTAGGTCGACTATAAAATTACCGAAAATATATGCCTAATACTGATTTAGGATAGTGAAGTATTAAAGGAAGCCTTATCGTAAATTATGACGAGATTTCGTACTATTATATTACGTATATATTAGATATAAACGTCTAATATCTACTACCATCCCCTTCTAATAGTAATACCGTTAAATTATTTGAAATAAAATGTTTTTATCCGGATAACCCATGATAGGTAAATCATAAGTTAATTATTAGATTTTCTTCTTTAATAGTTTTTAACTCGATGGTTATAATCAGCTACGGTAAAGTAACACACTCTATAAATTAATACCATAATCTATAATCCACACCGATTATCCTACCTTAGCAGGAAAACGCCTGGCGCCCTCAAAAACCATTAATATGCAAACCTTATATAATGGATCGTTTGCTACTCCTTAATCCTATGGTTCTGCTAAGGTACCCAAGCCGAAAATAAAGCGATTACTTAATGCTAACGAAGTTAACGGGTTTGACTCGAGCCGGATCCGCGGCGGTATTACCAGCTCCAACGTATTTAGAATCACCTATCATAATCTTAAATAACAACCCGAATACGGTCTAGACCCGGGGCGATCCCGATTACATCGACTCTTCGAAAACATTCGGCTTGCCTTTATGGTGTATATCGTTGTAGTCCAATAGCCAAGCCTTCGTCTTTATAAATTTATTCGTATAACTCGCCGTAATATACATTCCTACAATATATAAATACACTATTACCACATTTAATATAACAATGAAAATAGGTTAAAAAAACTCGCGCGCAATGCTTTTAAACTTCGGGCTTATCTTATAATCTACGGATTAATTCATCCAGACGGATGCCCTAAATTACGGGTCTGTACCATAAATGGTATTAAAAAGGCGAAAGGATTTCGGCACATCTAACTTAGCGTTCTGAAATTAAACGTAATAAAAATGTTTCAATCCCTTATAGTTTATTAGTATCGTAAATAGGGTACGAACGTTACATAATTCCAAAGATGATGTTTTTAAATAGGATACCATTACGAAAAGATTTTTATCTTAAATAGTATAGTTACATTCCGCGTTTATTAATCGTACGGAATATTAAGTTATCAACTTTAAAATGCCATATTTATCTTGTTACAATAAATAACCTCCCAACGTTATTCCCGAGTAGTTGGTTTCCACCACCATTAGCCGATTTAGGTCACAATATGCTAAGATCGGAACCGTAACAAAGGTATCCTTTAAGGTTTGGAATAGATATTCCTCCCGTTTTATCCAAACCTAACGAATTCTTTACTTCGTTAATCGAATGAAATAATTCGCTAACTTGAAGAAATTACTAATAAAATTTCGATAAAAGTTAACAAAACCTAAAAAAATTCGAACTTCCTAAATAATATGTAATAACTCCTATTTACGTATTACCCGGACTTTCTCGGG
Organism: Anisogramma anomala; assembly: GCA_038502455.1. Taxonomy (NCBI): domain Eukaryota; kingdom Fungi; phylum Ascomycota; class Sordariomycetes; order Diaporthales; family Gnomoniaceae; genus Anisogramma; species Anisogramma anomala. The sequence continues at coordinate 15,900,839 of JASMMZ010000004.1, read as the reverse complement.
GTCGGCTCGGATACCTACCCTAACCGTCACAATAAAGCCTAAATATTTTACCTTTTTAACTACGAAATCACACATTTTCAAGTCCAAATTCAGCCCCGTATTACAAAAACATCTCAAAACTACGCAAACTTTCACTATATAGTCTTATTTATTACCGTAAGAAAAAACTAAAAGGTCGTTTAGGTAAATTGTGGCAAAATTATTTATAATATCCGCTGTTATATAATCATTATATCGCTAAAACGTCGCCGGTGTTTCAGTCAGCCCAAAAGGAGTAACTAACTATTTCAATAGCCTAAAGCTTATATGAAACGTCGTTAATTCTTATTATCCGGGTATAAACTGAATACGATAAACATCCGTTCGAATATCCAATTTCATAAACTACGTCGACTTCGATAACATACATAAGGTCTTCTTAATTAAAAATAAGGGAAAACAATCTTGTTCAATAACCTTATTTAATACCCGGTAGTCAATATAAAATCGTTATCCTTCCACCCATTTAAAAAGAAACAATACTGGTATCGCGGTTAATAAAAAACTTATCCGAACTTAACCCTTATCTATTAATTCTGTAACCTATCGTTAAAAGTGAAAATATCAATCACATAATATAGAATATAATAATCCCTAGGTTCTTTTTAATAAAGATCTATTTCTATTAGATTTATTATAAATATAATAGTCGAGTTTTCCCTTATATATGGGTAAATCTATAATTTTATTCTTGTCGAATAAGTCGCGAAATTCTGCTAATTCTAGTAAAAAACGTAACCAATTCTATTTTTACTCGGTAATGATCGGCGCCTTTATGTATCAAATCCACGTTATCTCGTAAAGACTTATAATAAAAGCTAATTAGGACCAATCCCCTATACTTTATATCATTTAATACGAAAGTTTTACTAAACCGATAAAACCCGATATTAAAACATTTTATATATCCCCGGACCTAAGATTTACCCTTATTATGTTAATGACTAAGCCTTTTTAACTATAAATCATTAAACTATTACTGATAATATTTAAAATTACCTATTAATATCGTATCTAAGGTATTCTAAAAATCATATTCCGTGTTATTCCGAGAATGATATATACTAATATCGGATTCGTTAATTTATTAATATCTATACGAAACTTATCTATTGAGATAATATACGTATTTTGCCGTAAACTTAATATCGTACCTAAATTTTGAAGATATAATAGCTGAATTTGCTTTATTCTTCACTGTTATATTAAAGCTTCGTTCATAATACAATAATAATTACAGGCAGAATCGACTTAAGTATTTATAAAGTAGGTATTATTAAGAAGCATAAGAATAAGGAAAATATCTTCGTGTATATGTATTTTAATTAAATTAAACTTCTTTTTATTCGATTTTACAATTAAACTGTTCAGGTTATGTGATCCTTAAACGAAACTATATTTATAAATTAAGTTTCCTCCGTCGCCGTTAATTGAAAACTTTTATTTAAATTTTCGACTTAAACCGTATATACCTACGTCGAAAGTAATACCGGATGAAATTTGTAACCTTGTTGGTAATATTCCGTCAAACTACAACGTAGGTAATGCCTTATAACGAGCCTAAACCGACGTTCCTTTACTATTATCCACGTTGCTTTATATCCCTAGTTTTAAACATTTATCGAGCGGATTTACTAAAAGAACTAGCTACGATTACCACGACCTTTCAACGAAGATACCTAAAAGGTAGAAACCCCCGTGATAATTATATCTTTACCTGGCATTCAAATTTATACAGTTTCAGTTAAATAACGACCAAAACGTTACTTTAAATATAAAGAATTAAATTCGTCGGCGAGCTCGCGGTACTTCGTTAAGGCTACGACTTAGTTTATTCAGCTTAAGTTTACTGTAATGGATTCGTCGTGGATACGTAAAAATGCGCTAAAAAGTAATTAATTGTATTTTACAGCTAAAACATAATTTAATCCACCCGTTTAAATTCATAATTTCCCGAATCTAATATAGAATAGTTTTATAGGTCTTTATCGTTTATATATAATCCGTCCAATTCGACTAAAGCTTTATCCGTGCGATAAATGTCGTTAAAAATAGCTTTAATATAATCGAAAAACTTACCTATATCGTATATATTTTCGTATTCGCCGGTTTTATAAAACATCGGAATAACTTATTTTACCGTCGCCATATAATAACACTATATGTAAAGAAATATATACCAATATTTTTTAATTTACATCTTATTCGCTTTTGGTATAAATTCGATCTTTTAACGCGTTGCCGCCTATATAAAAACAAATTCGTCGAATTAAGTTTAGTCGTATCGTTTTTGTTTACCCCAAACCGGTAAAAAGCTAACCCGAGTCGTCGCCAAATCGGCCTCGAGTTATTATATTTTAATTACAACCTGAGAGAAGTCGAACGTAAGGTCAATAATTGAAGTTGATTAACCCGATTATTATAATTACTTTACAGCCAACGCGATATAGCCTATGGTATTTTGCAAATAGGAAATATCAGTTTATGTTGATTTCGAAATGGTAGGAGATATATTTATAAAAGTGGAGGATTAGGTATTCGCCGACAGCTTATCCTTTCTGATAACGTTAAAGTGTAGCGCAAAATTGTTAGTATTTGTTATCGATTCGTTTATTATAAATAATTTTTTCTTGGGAAAATAAAGGAAAACTTTAATAATATGTTATAATTCAACTTACAATAGTAAGTTAAGTAGTTGTCAAATAGAATTTACTATTAAGGTATAGCGAAAGATTACAAGGGGTTACCGTAACTCATCGTACGATACCTAAGGGCCTGGCCAGTACCCAGCCTATTACATGCTATTACACGTGCAGTACACGGACCTGCGCCCGGTCCGCACCTGGACCGATCCTGGATCGGGTACTGCACATTCCTTTACATGCATAGTTACGTAATCTACAGACTTCATGGCCAACGGCCTGAGTCCATAACACTTACTTTTGATATTATATAAATTGTTAATTCGATTAATGACTCGAATAGATAACTATAGCTATGTAAAAACTTGACAAACCTGATAAGTGCTTAACAATCAATCATAGCTAAGCAAGTTAAAAGAGAGGGATAATGTTTTTCTAAAAAATTGGAGTTTAATATACGAAAATATTCTTTTGAAGTTTAACTTCCTAAATTTTTGTATTTTTTTGTAAGTTTATTGTTAAACATATTTGAGAGGTGTTATTAATACAATATTTAATGGATTGTTAAATCATCAATATATGTAGTCTTTAATCAAATGAATAGATATAATATCTATCAAATACAACAGTATATTTGCGAATAAAAATATTCTTTTCAAATTAAGCAAAACGTTATTTAATATACGATGAAAAAAATATATTTTAAGCTAGTTAATGACAACTTCGATAATAAACACTTAACTAAATATATTATAAGGTTTTTATTTAAATACATTCGAATTTAACATTTATAACAGCAATGATAATAGGGAGGCTTATATCATTTTCTGTAAAACTTTTCACAATTAGTTTATTAATGTATATAAAAAAATGAAACTCATACAATCTAATAAAAAGTTAAAATATATTGGAATAGTAGTAATTTCAATGCAGTCAGTCAACCTAAGTTGACTATAGTAATTGCAAGTTGATTGTATTGTTTTGTAGGTTTACTGTAAAGTCAAGTACAGTATGTACCTACTTTATATTAGGGCACGGGCTAAGCAATTAGCTATACAAATTAGTGTACAGACCGGCTAGTGGTTTGCTCAACCTAAAACAATACATTAACCACTTCACTACGAAATACTACTATAACTTCAAACGATTCGAATCGATAACGTTACAGCTTTTAAAGAACTATAATTGGAAAAGCCTATCAATACTAATTAATGCTTATTATGTTAAATGAAAATTAACGAAGTAAAAGAAAAAGCTACTTTCCGATTACGCTTTATATAATACTAAGGTAAAAGAAAGACTTTTACAAAGGGCTTTCATTATTATGTCGGTTTTATACAACAATAAGTAAGAAGTTTTCCGGATTACGTCGGTTTTTCACGGTAATTCAGAGGTGGTAACGTTATTTTTATTAAAAACACCAAGAAATCATTACTAAATCCTTTTTAAAAACGTTAAAATTAACCGTTAAAATCTCAAAGATCGTCAAATTATCAAATGGTTAAGTCAATACTATTACAGGTAATACTACTGCAAAAAATACTAAGTCTTATAACTTTTAACTTTCAACTATAACCAACAATCAATAACTTTAGACCTTACTTCCTACATTAAACTTTACTCTTTCCACCAACTTTTTCACTGTACATCACTCCTTTTACTCTTTACATCATAAGATCGTCAATTGAATACGTTAACAAATACGTTAAAACCGTTACTCTGAACGAAAATATCAAGGAAAGCCAAATCGCACCAAAGAAAAAAAAAACCACGTTGTACGACTTAACGCTAAATCATAAAATTCCTATATTATCAAATCTCCAAATCCCCTCAATTTTAAAATAGCATTTAACTAAAGCCAATAAAGGAAATTTAAGATTTCCGATCACTCTTACTTATTTACTTTGACTAGAAATTCTGGGGAAGAATTACAACGAAATGTTTACTAAAAAAAATTAACTAATTACATTGGTTGGAATATCCTTAGGTTAAATAACTGCGAAAAACTTGATCGCGGTACTTACGCCTTCCAATATTATCATGAGTTTTTGAACCATTAGAAAATTAATATGTGGAAGATATTCCAAGGGAGTGTTAAAGCTATATTAAAGAAGGAAATTAATTGACTTAATATTTACGTTCTAAAAAAAACTTATTAAAGCTGGCAAAGACTTTCTTCGAATTATCCTAATGTAAAAAAAACCTTTAAAATCCCAATTCACGAGAATTATGAGGGAAAAACAAAGACTTTAATAGTTTTCAATGCCTTTATACACGTTTTCGAGAGCTCTTCTTTAATCCCCAATTAAGTTGAATATTTAACCTTCCCACTGATACCAATTCTTTACATGCCGATGATAAGGAATTTGTTGATTTACTCGGTAGCCTAAAACCTCCCCGCAATAGTATAAAGTACGTGCTAAGTGGGGTAAAACACGTGAAAGAACGGTTGCGAACGCGGTAAGAAGTTTTAACGTCAATTCTATTCATTGGTCAATTTAATAAGATCGTTAAATCCCTCAAAATGTTCCCTATAATTGTCAAACTTTCATTACCCTTTAAAACTTTTTCTTAAAATCGTTAAAATTTCTCCAAAAATGGTTCAATTTCTTAAAAGGAAGCGTTTTATAGCAGATACGCATATACATGTAAGCCAACTACAGGGTTTACTATAGGACTTTATCCTTCGATCTAGTTAACTGGCAATTACCCCCATTATAGCGATTCCAGGGCTTTAAGATTGAAACTAATAACAGGAAACATCATCAACAATTACGACAATTATTGTAACCTGTCCCCAAAATTCATCAAAATAATTAATATTAAATATAAGCTGTTATGAACTCAGGCTATTGGCCATTGAGTCTATAGGTTATATAACTGTACACGTAACGATATGTGCAGTACCTAGCCCAGGCGCGGTTCGGGCGCGGTCTGCGGATATCACGTGCAAAAGTATGTGACGGACTGTATATAGACCGTGCACATAAGTCCTATATGAAAGACCTCTGTATATTTCTCTAGTCTTCTTTGGTACATCAATTGTTAACACTATTTGGCACTTACTTATCATATCTTCGTAGATCGAACCATAACACAAGCTTTTACCGATTTCGCGAAAATCTATAATGATGTAAAGAAATATAATGGAAAGCTTTATAATCCACTGAATACAAAAATAATGCCGTTTCTTGATATCTGTAAGTGGATGGAGGTCCATCCATTAGGTTTTAATTTACTATTTCCAGGAATCCTTTTAGTTTACCCTAACCACTATTACCTAATTTTTTTTAACAAAGGTAAGAACTTTTTTAGAGATTTACGATAATATAAAAAGCTACTTCAAATATTACATTTACCTTATGTAATACTATATGAAATAGGCTATAACGAGGTAGACAACAATAATAACTAAGAAAAAAAGGATGAAATACCAACAAATGTCTTTAACCAGATGTTTAATAAGTTAATATTGTACTAACAAGTAATAGGGAAAGTTCATATTAGAAAATACACGTTTTGCAAACAGGTATGGGCAGTTGTTACGAGTATTAATGAGTTTAAATACACCTTACAACGCCCAAATATTATTTTCAAAAGCTTTTTAACTAATTATTGTCCTCGTTTGCGACTGTGATAACTCATACGCCAATTTTTACTAATATTCATCCATAAACTAATAAATTCCACAATTACGATAATAAAAACCACGCGATAACATATTATATCAATCGCAAATACGGATAACCCCAACGTTTAAAATCTGATCCAAAGTCTTCAGACTAGAAGCTATAATAATATTGGCAACAAAAATCAGGGTAAGATTTAAGCGGATCTATTAACCGTAAAACCTATTGTTGTAATAGTGGTCAAAGTATGATATTTATGTTAAGTCTAGTTATTGATTAACTCGCTACCCTCCAGTTAAACGCTATAAACAATAAGTGATATACAACACTCAATACCCTATTTTTTCCGGGCAAAATTACTTGAAATATATTATAAATCGTAAAGGTGAAGAGGTTATTAATGATAACTATAAGCCAAACTAAGTTATGTGGTATGAAGATGCTACTCCCTACAAGGTGTAATAATTAGACTAACAGGCCTTCCTATACCTCTTAAGTAACGAAAACCTTTACATTTACTTCAATCAGGCATTTAACTCATTATACACCTTTAAACTTTGCGACTGTTACATGAAACATACGTTTCAAGGTATTATACCAGATATAGGGACAGTAAGTTATTTAATAGAAGACGATTTTCATTATCTGATACTACGACGGTAAATAATTATGACTACGGAGACTAATCGTTGAAATATTAGTAAAATCAAATTTTGTTTCGGCTTTAATGAACAACTATCGTTACTTAGATTGAAGACTATTTGAAATGTTTTTTAACTAATTATATTTTATATTTTTAAATCTCCTGACTCATTTCTTCTTTACTTAGAATAAATCAAGATCCTTGGTATCAACGTCGACGTCAACGCTGAAAAACCACTTAAAAACGGCTAGAGGTTTCCTTTCGCCTCCAAGTAAGGGCATTTTAGATTACATATTTAAATCCTAAAGGCAATGGTACTAAATCAAACGAAGTTAAAGATATGCTAATTATATTGGCGTTTGGATTACGTAGCCATATATAAGCTTTTCAAATTCCTTAAGTCTACAGGGTAAAAACATATGGAATATTTCACCCCAAAGTCTACTAAAAAGATTTACTACTGTTCATGAAAACGTAAAATTAAACATCTCAAAAATTCAATTTATACTAAGAATGAAATTTTTGATCACAAGACATTTATTAATATATTTCAAATAAATTATAAATTCATTTTCTGTATTATAAACCACGACACCTCTGTTTATGTAGTTAAATTCATTAAGTTTCTACTGTTGAAGAACACGTAGGAAACGTTAAAAATTCTGTAAATTGATATGTACTTAAGCCTATTAAATATTCTCGCCTACAATACTAATATTAACTTTAAGATGGCAGAGTTTTAAACGAAAGTTCAGATAATGGGAATCCAATATAAACTGGTGTTCATTAATGTTTATTAGAGTGTTAAGAAAGTTGAAAAGGTATACATATAGTTTTGAAGGTTGTATGATATCTTTAAATTTGAAATTAGAAGTTTCTCGAACTAGAAAACATGTTTTTGAATGGTAGTAAAGTGTTTCAACAATATTGTGGGCCTTAAAGATCTAATCCTAACGTTACTAGTCTTTAAAGTATATCCTAGTGTAATAAATGAATCTTCTCGATTAGAAAGTATTTGAAAGAGAGCTATAGTATAGGGTTAGTTCCTAAAGAAACTACGAAAACAATCTGCATAACGTTAACTTGATAATATCCTTAACACCAGGGATATCCACCTAAAGATTAACGTGCTCTTTTTGCCGTTATGAAATAAATTCCTCGTATAACGAGAGCTAGAAAAATGGAATAGCTTATTTAAGATGTTAAGTATCGCTAACCATGAAGTAATTTCTGAAACTGTCAACGGGCCTTTATCGTTCCGCATAACTCAAGTCAAACTCTACAGCAAAGAAACTAACAATAACGATGGCGATAAAGATTCTTCAACCATGTGAATCAGTCAATACAATCCTCTCCCTCTTGTAATCGACAAACTGATGGAATGTAAACAATGAGGCCAACCAATAAAAAGGAGAAATATTGAGGACAAAAAAATATACACAAATATGAATCTATAATAATGCTTGAGTTAATAGGGAAAAAATATGATTAAAACTTGATTATCAAGCTTGGCGTATAAAAATGAATCAAAACTTTAAGTAAGTTTTTTCGTCAAAAAGAAGATATCATTGAGATTAATGGACTTATTGAACAAGGAGTCGTATAATTTGTACCTAAACGCAACATTAACCTCAAAAACATAACTATAACGATTTTAAAATTGATGATTATATACAAAGTCAAAGGAAAGATTACGGGTAGACCATACAAAAAGTTACGCCTAATTTTTAAAGGATAAAGTAATAAAGGCAAAAATTTAATGTTTATACAATTACCAACAATTTATAATATCAATTAACGCTTAGTAGTTATTATAGCAGTAAGTTTTCGGATAAGGATTAAATGGAAGCTTATCCTTCATAACCGTAATATAATATAAACGTATGGGTAGTTAACAACTAAATTATGAAGGATCATCTGATTGGAATAACTATAAGAATTCTGTGACAAATACCTTCCAGAAACAGATATAAAATATGTTAAGCTAATATATAAACTGGCTAAAATGGGTATCCATTGATTTTTAACGCATTAATTGTACTTTCAATAGAGGTTTAATATGAAACCTTTTATCTACAGTCTGATTTTATTAATGTAATGAAATAAAGATTTATGCTTAATAGGTATATAATTTACGATGATCTCTTCGTTGGAAAAACTGATTTTGTGGTCTTAAAATAGCAAGCGATTAAGGATTCAAAGTTTTGAAAATGCAAGCCGGTCGCAACTTTAGCGAAGGGCAAACATCTAGGTTTTAACGAATCGTTAATTTGCAAATATGGTGGTAAAGATACTAATATTTACCTTAACTTTCGTTTAAAGGTTCAAGGCATTAACTTGACTATAATTGATTAAACTAACGTAGCCAAATTTTGAAGTTATCTGTAGCAATAAGCCTGTAGAAATCACATTAAGAATTCGTACCAACCGAAGGTTTCGTACCATTTCTCGATTACTAAATAAATTTAAAACTCAATGAAGAAAAACTACGATTTACCAAATTATATTTTTAACTAGTCAATGAAAACTTGCACCAAGGAATCGATATAATCACAATGAATCTGTCTAGAGTTAAGTTGATAATTATTGTAGATAATTTCTTTATAAATAATACTAACCTGTTGTTATAAATAGGATTCCTAATTAAGATTGTTGATAGGGATAGATTACAGAGAAAATTGTTTAAAATCACTGAAAACTTGATCTCGTTAACCTCCATCAAATGTAAAAATATTATTCAAAAAATATTAGTTTCGGAGGTCTATAGTATAATAGCCAGATTCGATATAGATATGGCGATATGAGAAACCCATAACATTTTTATTAAACATAAAAAGATTTCACTTATTCCGATATTAATTTATATCTATTCGATGAGTTTATTCAAATTCTTTTTCAAACTCAGAGCAACCAGCAAAAAACGCCTCATGATCGACATAATAGTACTCTTTAAAGCCTACGAAGACAAGATCCAAAAGTTTACGTAAATTAACTATAAAAATAATTAGGCTAATGCTATCACAAAATTGACATCAAATAAAGCCTTAAAAAGTTTGTAAACAGCAATCAATTGACTATACACATTGAGAGCTACGTTGAAAAGCTACCTAATAAGGTTAAGTTACATGATAGTAAATAGGGAGGGAAGTAGAGGTACCTTGGCAAATTGAAAGACTGTTAGGGCACTAAAACAGACTCTTTGATTAGTTCGTATAGCTAAGTTAAAGACACGATTGAGTTGGAATTTTGCATAAGTTTGTGGAGAAATACTTACGTATAAGAGTCGATAAATTCGGAATTCAGAGCCGTAGGGAAATAAAGGTTAATTTAGGTGCGGAATTGAAAATGGTCTGACCAATTAACAAAAAGATACTTCTGAGGTTACCTGAAATAATTGGTCGACTACACTGGTGTATGCGCATAAAACAAAAAGCCGATAATATTAGAACAATAGTAATTGCAATGCAGTGAATCAACATAAGTTAACGATATTAATTGCAAAATAAGTGTATCATTTCATAAATTTACTATGAAGTTAAGGATAACATATAATTATTTCACACTGAGACATAGGAAAAACAATTTACCATAAAAATTAGTGTGCAGACTAGCTAGCAGTTTACTAAACCCATAATAATACATTAACTACTTGTTCACTAAATCTTACTATAACCTCGAACGATTCAAATTGAGAACGTTGAAATGTTTAAAGGCCTATCATTGGTAAAGCCCATTAACAAGATAATCATATAATGATTTTTTACATAAACACTTCAACATTTGCTTACATCATTTATTATAAGATTAATACGATTCAATTATGTAAAATAAAACTTGTTTCAAATTGAATTTACACTATATTATAAGTTTGAATTCAGAAGAAGAAGGTTATTTATAGTTTTCAATTTATATATGTTTATGAGTCTTAACCTAACATATGTAAACAAAAAAATAAAATTGTATTCTATGGACCTCATTATAAAAACATCCAAATAAATACGATGGGTAATTACAAGTAAAATCGATAAGAAATTTTAATACTAAAAGGATGTGGAATTTGGTTTGCAAAGGGAGTAAATGATTAAGAAATAATTGTAGGTAAAAACATCTATTCACACTGAGCTAGAAATGAATTACATTATCAATGAGTGGAAAATAATTGTTAGGGAAGTAAAGAAAGACGTAATTGCGTGAAATTTTGAAAATTAGGTTATCTTAAACATGTATATTATCTTCATGTCATATAATTAATCAATGGATATGTTTATACACTAAAGACTATTATGAGGGTTATAATAGATTTTCACCTACTAAGACAAATTATCGGAAGATATTGGAATTATAGTTCATTGTAGTACAATAAAGTTAGTTCTATTAACTTCGAATAAATTGGATTGAAGTCAAGCTTTTTGTATTAACTGCAAGTTAATTTTAGCATAGGACCCAATTAAATTTAGGGTACGGGATAAGTAATTACTTATATACCCTAGTGTGCAGACCTGCTAGCGGTCTAATAGACTTAAAAGAAATACTTTATTACCATTTTCGATGTAATGAATTAGTTTCTTCAACCAGAGATTCGAATCAACTATATTGTAACTATAAAAGCCTACTGATACTAGTTAGTTCTTATTAGGTTAGGCATAGATAATATAGATAAAAGAATAAGCTACTTTTAGGTTACGCTTTACAATTGCACGAGGTAGAGGAAATACTTTTGTAAAAGGCCCAGCTGTTGCGTCTGTTGTTTATAGATAGCAAAGAAGAAAACTTTTGAGTGTATTACTGTTTACAGGTACTTGAAAGTGGCGAAGATATCTCAGATTGATCAAAAACATCGAGAAATCTTTTTTGAATCAGTTTTGGAAGAAATATTATTGATATTACCGCCTAAAAGTTTTAAGTTTTTTAAATTACTAAGGTATTAAGTTACTCAAGTTGGAAAATGGCTAGATCGCTATAACTGTTGGTACTCTTATTAAAAATTTCAAATTGTAAACGGATAAGTTTTACGAAATATTAAATTTAAATTAATAACTTTAATTATAAAAAAATACACTTTTACATCGATCTCTCCCCCCCTCCGGCCCCCTTCACACATACATTCCACTTCAATCTTTCCCTTCAATATTTAATTTTTATTAAAATAGCTACCAAAGACTCCTGAATTGATACTTTTATCAACCCCTCCAGGAAGGAAATAATTAAAATATTCGGACCCATATTCGTTAAACACTTTGATGATAACCTGTGTTTTACAAAGCTTGACGAAAACTTTAACCCCAAGTATCTAAAAAAAAATACGTTGGATACTTTATTTTCAACGTTCATTACTATGACCAGGATTGCAGTATCTAAGTTTTTTACGACTTCGGAGAGTTTTTTTAAGGAATGGAGCCTGTATATGTGGAAAAATATAGAGAAGTAGGTTAAGGTTAAGTTGAGGGTTAAGCTATGCAAACAAGGATTTTATTGCCAGTAAAACTTCGTGAAAAAAGTAATTGAGCTGAGATACTATACGAATGAGCTACGGATAAGGATCCTTAATAGATACATAAAGAAAAAGGTAAATATATTGTTGGTGATATCATTCTTTAAAGACTAAATACATATTAGTAAAGTTACACTAAAGTTCATATTAATACCTTAAACCCTTTAATCCAAAATCCCTAACATTTCAAAGTTGTTGGCAATAATAAGAAATTAATTAACCTAAGCATAGAAAGTTCTCAAGTTTACAATCACCTTTCAATTCACTAATTAACTGAATAAGAACCTTAGATACCCCTTTAATACCAATAGGGCTATTACTAAGTTTACGGTAATCCTTAAGATCCATAGAAAGTGTAATTTTAACAGGTTTACTAATAGGACCAACTTTAGGAAAAAAGTGGTTTTGTATGCAAACTTGTTATAGATACGACCATTAGCTTTTCTCCTCCAAAGTTTACTAAAGGTAATTATCCTACCTACTAATATTAGGCTTAATATTACCAGTTGAAAGATTTACAGGGTTTTCAAAACTAGTATATTACTTTTTCTCCTCGAGACATTGTTATAGTAGATACGAATTGTACTCTATTCACGAATTTCGTTAATATTTGAGTAGGTAAATGTTGATAGGCTTATAGGGGCAATGTATTTGCTTGAACAGTTCTAGTATTTGACGATGAAGGAGAAGGAAACTAGAATTAGAAGCTATATAGAGCTAAGTATATGAGATATAAGATCATAGACACGTGTTTTCCCACAAGTGATATGTATCAATCTTGGCCTTCATTACATACATGTATAATTTGCCTCCCATATAAGTACAAAAAGTCAACAGGACTAAGATAAAAGAACAGTTTCTTCATTGTATAATATATAAATCCATTGATAAGCAAGACACTAAAATCGAGACGCGAGAAGCGAGACACGAGAAGCGAGACGCGAGACGCGAAACGCGAGACGCGAGACGCGAGACGCGAGACGCGAGACGCGAGAAGAAAGATAGAATTCCTTTTCAACGGAAGCGCTTTTCGAAGGCTTTAACGAAATATTTTCAATATTACAGTTCTTTTAATGATTTCCACTTGTCTTCCTCAGAGGCATATTCCTTTTAACACATCAAGTACTAAATTTAATTTTCCATACGACAACGACAATCCAAGCATTTATCCATAATTTCACAAACTTCCTATTCGTTCTCGTTTTAAACCTCGTCGAATTATATTAGTCCAGGTAATGGAGAAATATGAATGAAAGGATTATACTTGATATATAGCGACAAATTTAAAATATTAACAGTTAAATATACGTTGAAAAGAGCTAGAAAATTGAATATATATGTAGGATTTACAATACGACTTACTATAATATATAGCCAAACTATAGAAAAGTAAGTCTTCCTTGTTTATAAAAAGAATTATACTTTGCCAGTGTACAATTATTTCAGTTCTTATATGTTCAATTTAAACTAACGATAATTTCCACTATATTAATGTGTAGCTTAGGCGGGGACGATATAAATTATACAATGGATATCGCGTCATTAATTCTCCTTTAGAAAGTGAATTTCAACTTATTATCGAGATAAGGCGGTATTCAAGCATTTTATATGAACGCGTGACTTAAAGTCGAATAGGAATTCGTAAAAGTTAATATAAATAGTTTGAAAATGTGTATTATTAATGTTCTCTTGAAAAGCAAGTACACATTTAATTTATAGTTGTTTTGAATAATGAATAATATATTATAGATAGATAAACTTTATTACTTGATTTTTTTTTAGTTTATCTATTGATAGAAGGATAATATACCGTTATTATTTCCAATTTTGTACCAAAGATTTTCTATAAAGCTTATTAACATAAAAATGGAAATTGAATATTATAATTTGAGATTTCTTTCTCGTATAAAGCTTATTCGGAGAATAAAAAAACAAATAGCGAAATAAAGTTACGATCCAATATATCACTATGTATATGGTATAGTTCAAAAGTAAAAAAGTAAGTTTGGACGTTTTGCAGGTTACTGATTTAATAGTTTTAAATGTTTTATAACTTACTAACGCTTATAGGATGGCAACGGATAATACAGTTGATAATGTTAGAACGAAATCTATGTAAATTGTTGGTAGGACTTTATCGTTGCAACGTAGTCAATTTGTATTAATCGAAGTAACTGGTGGTGTATTGAAAGTGGTTTGATGTATTGTTTCATGTTTGGCAGACCGCTAGTTAGTCTATACAGTAATTTGTATGGTTAATTGCTTGGCTCGTGCCCTATTGTGAAATGGGCGCATACTGTACTTAACTTGCAGTTAATATAGTAAACCCATGAAAATACACTTAACTTATAGTTCATATATTTAACTTTACTGGAAGTAATATTGATTTAATATATTAAATTACCATTATTTCAATACTAGCGGCTTTTTGTTTTGTATGCGCACGTTAGTATAGTTAGCCAATGTTTTCCGGTTACTATTGAATTAAGCCCTCATGAATTAGCTGGTCCCTTATTAATTCTACAGCCAAATTAGCCACAATTGCCTCCATTTTCCCTATGGGTCCGAGTTTTAACTTTAGCAATTCCTGTAAACAGTACTTCTACTACAAACTTATACAAACTTCAAATTTAACCGTATCAATTAAATAAGTTGCCGGCCTTAATTACCTAATAATTTTTCAATTTGCCAGGGCATATCTATTCACCCACACGTTACTTGATTTTGCTAGGTATCCTGTTAATGAAGCCTTTGATATATATAGTCATCCTATTGCTATTTACAGATTTTTTAAGAGCATTATTCGGTGACGTCTTTATTATATCATTGATGGTATTATCTTTGCCCTTAATATATCGGAATTCTTTAATATCTTGGCCTTTTCAGGATTTACGAAGTATTATTATATCGATTATAAGGCGTTTTTAGTCAATGGTTCCTAACTTTAAAAGCATGTAAACAGGGTTCTCGAGTCAACAAAAATTACTACTGGAATAGGGGAAATCTTTAGTTACTTGGTAATTTCGTTACTTAAGAGGTATAGGAAGGCCTGTTAGTCTAATTATTACACCTTGTAGGGAGTAGCATCTTCATACCACATAATTTAGTTTGGCTTATAGTTATCATTAATAACCTCTTCACCTTTACGATTTATAATATATTTCAAGTAATTTTGCCCGGAAAAAATAGGGTATTGAGTGTTGTATATCACTTATTGTTTATAGCGTTTAACTGGAGGGTAGCGAGTTAATCAATAACTAGACTATATTTGAACTATTAAATGTGAGTTTTCGTACCATCGCTTCATCATTTCACCTTTAACCTCGTGTATAATTCTCGACTTAAATATCGTGATATTTGGGTTTTGGAGGTTGAAGTCGTCTTTAGGTACGAATTATACGACTCTTCGAGTTAAAATCCCGTGAATTGTGACCTTATCGCTTTCTTTAAATAGATTTTCCGAAGTTTTTAATAACTTTTTATGCATAGAGTTTTAAAGTAAATTCTTAATTGTGCTTTTATTTATTACTGACCTAAATAATATTATAAATTCGGCCCGGAATATATTTCTTGTTATTTACTTTTCTTTATTTTAGTAGTTGTTTGAGCTGGCGGCATTCTATTAATTTATCGATTATAAGAGAAGGAGAGTCATACTAGCTTGTTCTTTTAATTTCGAGGATTTTATCGTTATTGTTGGAATAGTAGTCAAATGCAGTATAGTCAAGTCAACTTTACTTGCAGTAAAGTTGATTGTACGTACTGCAAATTGACTGTAGTTTGTGGTATTTAAATACACTGCATTGCAAGTGTAGTGCAGTAAGTGCTCACTTTAAAGTAAGGCATAGACCAAAGCATTTGGCCATACAAATTAGTGTGCAGACCGGCTAGCGGTCTGCCAAACTTAGAATTTACTCACACCAATCAACAATATCAACGCAGCACTAGTTACTTCGATCACAGTGATTCGAATCGACTACGTTTCAACGATAAAGGCCTACCAACAGTTATTGTTAATTGTCTTGATATAAGGCTTAACTTAGGTAATACGAAATATTGCAAGGCCGTTAGTAATTTTAATAAATACTTTAGGGTTGACGATATTGAAAATTTTATATAGACCTTCTCATTTTCCTAGCTTCTGTTACACGAAAATTTTGTTTCGTCATGGTAGGGTAAGTTCGTAGATATTTATGAGGCCGTTTTTGGTATTTAAGGCATTATTTATTTGAAGATGTATTAATTCTTCCCGCAATTCCTTCAATATTTTACCGCAAGCTACAGCTCTTTTTGAAGGGATTTTCTAATAGCGGAAATTTACTCGTCAGGTGTGGGTATGCTTCAAAAACTAATAATGCTGATATTAGGCCGTCAAGGCCCACGGTATTATTTAGACCCTTTACAGCTATTTAAAGGCGTGCCTCCAAAACCGTAAAGCTTTCAACTTATGGTATACGGATATCGTACGTTTTACAGAGTAACGTGTATACCTTTTTGACTTTTACAATACACCAATAAGCCTTAATAGACACATGTTTATACTAGATTCCTATTATTTTAGCGTCTACTCAAAAATTCGCCGCTATAAGGTTGATACCAGTATCATAGACAACGATGATAGCTGGGACCAAATTTATATCTGTTGGTACGCGTGTAGGGCGGAAACGTAACGTTGAAACAGTGTAGTATTCTGACAATTAAAGAGGAAGAAACTAGAACTAGAAGCGAAGCTCAGAAGAGCTAGGCGTAGTAGCTACTATACAGACATTCTTGCCTATTCCTTCCCTTGTCCATATATATACCACCCAAGTAACGTATAACAAGTCTCTAGGACCAAAAGAAAATATAATGTCCGTATTGCATAACATACATGATCTGATGGAAGGCGAAACGTAAGATGCAAGATATGATACGTGAGACGAGAGAAACGAGACGTGAGACGTGAGACGCGAGATATAAAAAGCGAGATACGAGACGTAAGACGCGAGGAACGAGACGTAATACGAAAGACATGAGACGCCTTACTTCTGCAAACCATTTTCGTATGCCTTAATTAATTTCTTGCAATATTTCAAGTTCTCCACATTTTTTTATTCATTATCTTTTAAAGTATAGCCTTTTCAACGAATAAAATATTAAATTTGGGTTTCCACAAGACGGTGACGATTCAGGCGTTTTTTACAATTTTTTTTATTCCTTATTCGTTTTTCTATAAACCCTTTTTTACTGGATTAATGCAAATGGCGGAGGTATACACTCGAAAGGATTATTTTCATATTTATAATAAGGAATAAGACATTAAACGTTAACGATAAAATAAATTCGTAAATTGGAAATAAAATTAAACGTGTATATCAAATCTCCTATTCTTTTTACCATTATATATGGATATATCTTAAACGATGCTAACTTTCCTTAACCATAAAAAGGTTTATATTCTTTTCCTATAGGTAGATATACGTGATTTCTGACATTAGATTCTATTTAAAGATGTTTTTTATTTTAATAACGTTTTGACTCGAAAACTATAACATCTATAGGTAATTGCGTATCATTACGTAAATATCTTTTTATGGAGCGTATTTACTCTTGATGTTAAGGTAAGGTAGCATTTAGGTAATCTACTGGAATATGTAATATAAAGCCGAATAAAAATTCGTAAAAGCTAACGTTAATAACTCAAAAATAGGCATGATAAATATTTTACCAAAAAATAGGTATATATTAGGTTTATAATTACTGGAAATGTTCGGTAACGTAATATTGAATAGTAAACTTAATCACTTGGTTTTTTCTTAACTTATCCATTTTCCTAAGGGTAATATTTTGTTATTATTCTTGATTTAATATTAAAGCCTTATTATAAAGTTTATCAAAATAAAAAAATACTCTACGTCGCAGTTTGAAATAATATCCTTCGGATAACGATAATCAAACAAATAATAAATAGCATATAAAATGGTAAGCTGGTATATGGTTATATATATAATATAGTTTAAAAGAACAAAAATACATTTAAAAGTCTTATAAATAATAGGTGAAATTACGTTAAACTCCTTATAGCCTGGTAACGCTTACGGCGTGACGATTAATAAAATACTGGGAAATGCGGTGATAAAATCTCTTCAAAAAGTACAAATAGGCTTTTCAAAAGCCTAAATTAAGTAAAGACTACATATTGGATTTTAATTATCGTTTCGTAATTGAGTACAAAGATAATAATACCGATAATACTTTTTTCCCATTTTTGTGTTAAAGCGAAAATATAATTTATTCAAGGCGATTATTATACCTTTTAGCTTAAAATTATATCTGTTATTATAAGTATTTTGAATGAAATTTTGGCCGAGGCGGCTTGGAATTACCAGGCGTTTACGTTCTTTTTTATCTTTATCATAAATAAAGCAGTTTAACAAGCAAGAAAGATAGCCAATCTTGGTACAGTTTACCACTTTATCGTTTTTTTCGCCTTTTCTAAAGTCAGTAATAATAGCTCGCTAAGTTATCCTTTTTTATAAACCTTTTAAAATTTGAGGCGTATTTCATTAATTAATATAGGTTTAGTAATGAATAAAGTAATATTGATTTGATTAGATATTACGGGATAATTATCTAAAATGTGGTTAAATATTGGAACTATATTGAACGTTCAGATTTTTTTGTTACTTGGTATTAAAAAGCGTAAAAGCCCCTCCGGGATTAAATTCAGCCGTCCAGAAAAATATACTACATTAAGTTGTACGCTTTTAGGTAACTTACCATATAAATAAGACGTTTATTTGTTATATCTGTAAAAGGTGTATTAAGCAAATTTCGTTTAAGAGTTTTTATCGTAAACTTATAATCGGTGAAAACAACAATGAGATTCGGGTTACCTATTAAGGTAGTCCAAAACGTTTATATGCATAAATGAGGTATATTA
The DNA here is from genome assembly GCA_038502455.1 of Anisogramma anomala. NCBI lineage: Eukaryota > Fungi > Ascomycota > Sordariomycetes > Diaporthales > Gnomoniaceae > Anisogramma > Anisogramma anomala. The sequence continues at coordinate 15,881,473 of JASMMZ010000004.1, read as the reverse complement.
CCTAACACCTTTATAGTTCATAGTTCAGGTATTCCTTAGTAAGATATTTATTCAAAATATAACTGGTCCAATAATAATCAAGGGTATAGTATTTCTTTGTTTTCATATATAATCAGATTCCAATTGAAATAACATGATACCGAAACCTCTTTTAAGATTTTTGTTACTTTACAGAGACAGTGGCCAAGTAGGGTTTATATAGTATAGGCCTAATCTATTATATAAATACTTTTATGAGGCGGTAAATAACTAAATTTCCCGGTTTAAAAGGGAGATTTTCGTCAATTAAGTAAATATCTTTTTTCATGATTATTATTTTCCATTTCACTAATTTTATAACTTCCGGCTAGCAAATATGTCTATAGGTTTTACAATGGATTCGATAGTTAGGCGAAGTAGGGTATTGTAAGGCATAGAAATCCCGTTACGCCTAAGTAAATTTTCAAAGCTTTAATAGTTGTAAGGAAATAGATCTTTAGAAAAGCCTGCATACGTTCCGTGGTGATATATAAACCAAAGCCATTTATGAAAAAACTTAGCAATTTTGCAAATTGAAAACATATATAAGACTTATTTAGGAATAACGAAATTCCGACTTTAGTAAATAAAATTAAGATTTGGACGAGGTGATTTTCTCGTTTTCTTAAACTATTCGAGAGAAAAAACAATATTATCGATAAATTTAAGGCAGAATGCGCAGTAAGGCTTAAAAGTACGATTTATGAATATTCAAGTAAAGGTTGGCGAGTTTTTGAATTCTATAGAGACAACTTTACTGCATTCGAGACTCCAATAGCTTAAAAAGTTGGAATAATCCGTAAATTATGGATATACAAGAAACTGAAAAAGAATTTAATGGCGTTAACCATTGAAATATAATTGGTTTTTTTTTTTTTTTTCAAAAAAAAAAGATAATATTTATGTATAAAGGTTAAAATAACTATTTGGTATAACTTAATTATTAAAATGTTTAAAATGAACTATAATATAGCCTATTTTTAACGCAGTATAGTTTTTTCCATATAATACAAATTGGCAAGGTAAAGAGCGGTATATCGTTAATATATTTCAAATGACTTTAGGCGTGTAGGGTATTGAACTATTAATTCAAAAAAGCTTTATCTCAACGTGAAATTTGGTAGTAGTGACGGTTTAGTTTCTATTTTTACTGCCATTGAATTCGGGGTATCTTTATTATTTAATTAAGTGGTAAAGTACTGGGCTTTATATTTTATTACACTTCGGTAAATCTATCGTAAATTTTCGCCTATTTCCATATATCAAAAGCCTTTGTGGAGTTAACGTATACGTTATATTTGGGTTTAAATATGAGGATATTATGGGGGGTTTTGAAGCTGCATAAAAGCGGGGACTTTTTAAGCGAAGCTTGTTTTATTGTTTCGCGAGATTTGGGTTTCGCGCGTTTTTCAAAGATTTTGTAAAGTCCTGAATAAGGCCGGCGACAACGTTTCAGGAATATTATGTCGGACTATAGGTTGATGAAAATCTTTAAAAGGGAGCGAGACCGCGTTTTTCAATTATTTCGGTCGTATAGGAATTCAATTTTAATTTTAATTTCATAGATATAGTTTTTGGCTAACCCGTTTCACCAATAGTAATAAATGCTGTATAATATTTACTAATTTACTCGCTAATTAGCTACTTAATTTCAAGGGTTATATTTTCCACTATAGCAGCCTATATTAACGCTTGAACGTCCTTCTTTGAGCTCATAAAGAAGTAGGCGGTATTTTTATATTCGGTAATATTGCATAGGAATATATATTTAGAAACAGTAATTAACGTATTCGTAATATTAAAAAACTGAATAACGTCAGATGCAATGGAATTTACGATGGTATTTAATGCGTACGGATATTAGGCGGTAAATATAAAAAAAGTTCTTTAGGGAGGTTGATATACATGACTGGAAGATAAACGGTTTATCCAGATAAATAATATTAACAAAATCTTTGGTAAATATCTTATAAATCATTGGATTGGTAACATTTTTATAAACTATAAAAAATAATTTAAAATGACTTATTTTAAGGCTAATAACATTTTTAAATATAAAAATGTTTACCCTGAAAAAACTTTAACTAGTTATTCGAAAGTAGGGTACCTATATCGAGACGATCGATAATCTATATTTTTATAGGTTTTTCCTTAAGGATGTTAGGTATATTATTTGATTTAAAGTTATAAGTTAGGAATAAATAGTTAATCTTGTTGATAAGGTTTACTATGAGTTTTATAATACTCACCATATTTTTGCCCGTTGAAACGGTGAATTTGGTATAATTAATAAAGTACTGGTTAAGCGACATCTTCATTACAAAATCTTTATTAACGCCTGTATTAATATAAAAAGTATAACTTGGGTTAGATAAAGTAGTACGAATATTTACTTGAAGTAAGTGAAAGAATTTTATGGTTATAACTATTTCCTTATAGACTAGTTTAGTTATAATAACTTTTGAATATTATATAAAATTTGTGACTTTCGAGTTGAAAGATATTTTCATATCTATATACTGTATCCTCTATTTTATAGCTCGCGAAGACAATAACCTCGTTTCGCGGAAAACTTTTAGGTATTTGAAAAGTATATTATAAGATTCGTACTTATACCTACAATTGGTATAAGTCCGAAAACTTGGTAATTGAACGAGACCGGCAGTCTCATTTATAAAGCTTACCCTATTTGTTTATAAAGAGTAACAGGATTTAGTATCGTTTTGTTTTCAATAGTTAGTTTCTGAGTTAAATTAAACATTATTTACTTGTTTACGTCGGTGGCTGCAATCTCGGTACCGGTTGTAATCGCGGCGGCCATTGTTATTTCAACGGCGATTATCGCGGTCGCCGTGACGATCATCGTAGCGCCGCTTTTTGCGAGATTTGTTATGGATCTCACGAGGTTTATATTCGCGATCGCGAATACGATAACCATTTTTGACAATATCCTTTTTATACCTTTTTTTATTTTCATATTCCGGTTTTCATTTAGTTTAAAACGTGTGTAAGTTGTATTCCTTACGTCTGTTTTTAATGATAAGTGTATATAATGGGTATTGACGGTTCGCGACTATTAGTAAGATGGGTTTAATTTTTTCGATTTGAATTATGTATTCCTATAAACTTTACGTATAATTGAAAGGTTATAAATTATACTAAATAGATGTTATAGCCTCAGGCTATTGGCCATTGAGTTTATAAGTTACTTGACTGTGCATGTAACAGGATATGTAGTACCTAGTCCGGGCCCGATCCGGACGTGGATCAGGAGCGGTCTATGCATGTTACGTGTAAGGGCACGTGACGGGCTGGGCACTGGTTATTCCCATAGGTCTTACAAAATGGGCTACGGTAGCCGTTTCTAGTCGTCCGCTATACATTAATAATAAACAATATTTAATATTTTTTGAACTTACTATTATAAGTCGGATTATAATATACCATTAAGGTTTTTTTTTATCCTTTTAAAGGAATAACACATATAATAAACTAATCGATGGTAAATATTAATGATTTTATGTTACAATTTAGTGTTATTGAGGAGGATGGGCTGTCATCGAATACCTAGTCTTCTACCTTTATAAACATACCTTCTACTCCTTTGGAGTCGCCTTAAACCCATATTTCACATCTATAAAACACGGTTAGCTATATCGCGTTTGTTATAAAATAACTATAATATCTGGGTTAATTGACTTTAATTATCGACCTTATATCTGACTTCGTTGAGTTTAGAATTAAGATTTAGTAATTCGACGCCGATTAAACGGCAATTCGTATTAGCTTTTTACCGGTTTAGGGTAGTAGAAAACTAAATAACCAACCGTAATTCAACGGATTTGTTTTTATGTGGGTGGCAATACGTGAAACTATCCAATTTATATTAAAATATGATAAAATATAAATTAGGAAAGCTCGGTATTCCTTTCTATACCTAGAGGGTTATCATGCGAAGATGGTAAAGCAAACTATTACGGCGTATTGCGAAACCAGCGGATACGAGGGTATATACGATATAGACAAGTTTTTCGATTAAATTAAGGATGTTTTTAGCGACTATTATCACGTAAATAAAGCTTTGGTTAAATTAAAGGGATTTTTTATAAGAGATAAAAACCTATAGTCATTATTCTCCATTAGGTTCGAAATTTTACTAGCTTAAATGGGCGGATTAAATTGACTTTTAGCTGTAAGGTGTAATTACTTATGCTTTCGCGTATCTCTATTTATTCGTGACAAATCCATTACGATAGGTATGAGCCGGGTAGACTATATTGTAACCTTAACGAAATATTGCGAGTTCGTCAATAAATTAGGGTCCTTAAACTCAAAGCTATATTTTGGTTGTTAACTAGCGGAACCCATACAAATATAATAGTCGGATAAAGATATAGATATAATGGGAATTTCTGCCTTTTATGCATCCTTGTTAAGGGGTCGTAATAACCGCAGCCAATTATTTTAACAAACCTGTTTAATACGCGTTTGATAATAAAAACGTAAAGCGAAGTGGATAACGGCGAAAGAACGCCGAATTAGGCTCGTTACAAGGCGTTGACTATGTTGTAGTTCGACGGATCATTACTAACATAATTACGAATTTTACCCAGTATTACCTCCAACATAGGTATATACGGTCTAAATCAAAAAGGTAAATAAAGGTTTTCTATTAAAGGCGACGAGGGAAGCCTAATTCCTGGACACAGTTTCGTTTGTGGGTTATATAAGCTTGATAGCGTAATTGTAAAATCGAGTAAAAAGGAGTTTAATTCAATTAAAATACGTATAAAAGAAAATCCATTTTTATCCTTATACTTTTAACAATACCTACTTTTTAGATACTTAAGTCTATTTCATTTGTAATTGTTATTATACTATATGCGAGGTTTTAATATAACGATTATGTTGGTAGGCCTTAGACGTTACAACGTTGTCGATTCGAACCGTGGTCGAAGTAACAGTAGTATTACAGTGGTCAGATGGTATATGTATTGTTCTAGGTTTGGTAGACCGCTAGCCGGTCTGCACTGTAATTTGTATGGCCAATTACTTAGCTCGTACCCTAAAGTAAAGTGTAATATACTACACTTGACTTACACCCAATACGGTAAGTCTTCATAAATTAATACACTTCAACTTGCAGTATAGTTAACTTTACTATAAGTTAAGTTGACCTACTATACTATATGTATACCTATTCCAACACTGGCGGCTTTTTAGTTTGTACGCGTACGTTAGTGTGGTTAACCAATCTTTTACGATTTCCACTAAATTAATTCCTTGTTAACTAGCCAAACCTATATCAATTCCAATTGATTCCTATACTAAATTACACCTGATTTAATACAAATTAACTCTATTCAACCTTAATTACTCCGCTACCCTAAGATCCGAGTTTATTGACTTCTACAAAAGGTTCCTTCGCTACAAACCTTTATAAGCCTTCACTTTAACCATGCCACTTAAATAAATCTCCGTCATTAGTCTGGCAGTCTTTTAGTTTACCAGAACACCCTTATCCACTATCACGTAATCCAGGTCTTTCAGGAGGTTTATCAACGTAACTCTCGATTCGTATAGTCAGCTTATTACTGTTTACAAACCTTTCTAAGGATTTATTCGGCGATACTTTCGTCATAACGTTAACAGGGTTATCTTTACCATCGATTCATAGGAATTCCTCAATTTCTATCCCTTCGTAGGCTTCGCAAAGTATCATTACGTCGATTATCAGGCGTTTTTCACCTGTAATCCCGAGTTTCGAAAGGCATTCAAAAAGGCTCCTCGAATAAGTACAAATTATTACCGGGATAAGAGGAATCTTTAACTACCTGGTAATAATATTGAGAGTTTCCCATATTACCATACCTACGTCGAAACCTGCTATCATATCGTAGATCTCTAAAGTTAACACGCTTTATATAATCTTCTTATACTTAATAAAGGTCCAGTAAATTAAGTTACCGATAATGCTGAATTTGTTTTACTACCTATCTTTATTAATGAAAGTTATTAAAAACTCGATCTATAAAAATAGGTCGGTATTATTTGTAAAGAACCCATCCGTAAAAATCATTAACTTGGCCTTTAAAATGTCGATTAAAACCATATTAATCCCGCGATCCAAACTCCGCATCTGCTACTCGAGTCTCTTATTTAGCGGATCAAAGTTCTTATCCATTAATATTTGTACTTATACCGTAATAAATAGGTTGTAAAAGGCTTCTGGTTAGCATAAGGTAATAATATATTTACCTCGAATACACTATTCCAGGTACCGTTAAGCCCTAACCTAGTCACTCTTGTTAATTATAGCCAAAATAACGCTCTAACCCTTTAACGAAAGCTGAAACCGGTATCAATATTCAACATACGCATTAACGATCCATTGAAGTTCAATTAAGTATTTTCCGTCAACTTTATCACTGACTTTTAATTACAGAACTTAAAGTCCTTGATCGCTTGTTATTCCAATACTATAAAACTAGACGTTCCGATGAAAATAGTATCGTTAATTTATATACCTACCACGTTGAAATCTTTCTCTTAAGTTACCAACAGGCACGGATCGTACGTTAAAAACTTTATCTCCAACCGTAATTTAAAGTGCAACTAATAAATTAAAATCCAATAAACGCCTACTTTAATCAATCTATACAATAGCTTAATACAACGTATTGCCGTACCCAACGGGTATATAACACGGAGTTTCTGTAGTAATTCTAATAATACGATTCTTTATAAATCCGTTACTAACTGCATTGGGAGGGTATTTGTCGTAATGGAATAAGAATAGAATTCTAAAGCTAGTAACTTATTATTCCATACGATTAACGGACGCGAAACGTAACTATACTATTTACGACAAGAAGCCTTTCGCGGTGATATCCTATTTAAAAGTATAGTTATTAAAATTACATAGCCTACGCACCAAGTTTATAATCCTAACGGATTATAAAGGATTAAAATATTTTTCCTTACTACGTTTGATTTCAGAATGGCAGGCTAGATAGGATGAAGTTCTTTCGCTTTTTAAATACCATTTACGATACCGGCCCATAACTTAAGGCAATCGTTCGGATATATTAACCCATAAATTACAAAATAGATCCGAAGTTGAAAAACGCTACACGCGAGTCTTTCAACCTATTTCTATTACTATATTAAACGTGGTAATAATAGAAAAAAATTTATAAAACCGTATATTACAGTGGGTTATATAAATAAATTCATTAAGTCGAAATCATAATTACCAGATCGCGATAACATATATCCAGAAGGTAAGTAGAAAACTTTTAAAGGGTTAACGTAGGCTGAATCACCCAGGGCTCGACCCGTACTCGGCTCGTTATCCGAAATAACGCCGGGGGATTTTAGGACAGGATTGCCCTGAGCCCGGCCCGTGCTTGGGTCGTTATCCAGGATAATACTAGGGGATTTTAGTACGCTAGTATTAATAATATCGCCTCACATCCGGCTCGTGTTAAATCCGTTAATTTCGTTAACGCCAAATAGTCGCTTTATTTTAAAGGTTGGGTACCTTCGCTAAATTGTAAAATTAAGGAGTAACAAATGACCCGCTAGATGAGGTTCGCCTATTAGCGGTTTCCGAAGGCGCCAGACGTTTTTCAGCTAAAACAGGATAATTTTTACAATTCACAGATTATAGGATTGACCTGCGGGGCGTATGACGTTACTGTAACCGACGATAACTATTAAATTAGGAACTATTAACGATGAAAAATTTATAACAAACCTACCATTTACTTATTATAGGTTATCTAAGTAGAAACGTTTTGTTTTAAGTCCTTTAACAGGATCACTATTGAAAAGGGATAGCTGTAAATATTCGTAGCTTACATAAAACATATACGTAATATAATAATACTTAACCTCATAGTACCCTACGATAAACCCTCCTTTAACCCCTGTCTATTTCAGATGGGTATTAGACATATATTTCCGTTAACTTCATAATCGACCTATTAATTATCGATAACAGCTTTCGATGTTCGCTAGTAATTACGAATCGCCTTTTTAAGTTTATTCGACTCGAGGCTATATAGTGTATAACTACTAATATGTATACAGATCGCTTTCGGAATATATAATGAAAATTTCATGGATTTACAGCTTTCATTATTAGTAATTACAATTTGGATTAGGTAAACATATTTTAAACGACTTCGTATTTTTTGATAAAAATTAAATAACTTTTATTCACGGTATACTACCCATAAATAAACAACGGTACCAAAAGTATGAACCGAAAAGTTCAAAATTTCCTAAGTATCATCGTTTCTTTTTCGTAATATAATTAGACATTATATTTACTCGTTTATGAATTTGTATTAAATAATCGGAAGTCGACGGTTACCAGGTTCAACGTAAACGTTTGATTAATAGGTGTAAAATATCTCTTATTCAAGGGTAAATAGGGATATAATGTCGTTAACTGGTCTGGCGGAACGAGTTATTACGTTTTTAGTACACTTACGCGAAGGTGCAAAGCTAGCTTAAACGGTAATATTATATATTTAATAACAAATGAAAACGGTAACAAACTATCGGCACCGTTTGGTGAAGCGGTATAAGGTAGGCGATTAAATTTGACTTAACTTACATAATATTAAAAGTAACAGCGCGAGTAAAAAGCTTAATTAGCTTTATAATTAACATTAAGTTGTCGATATTCCTAACCCGTTTAATATCGTTTTAAATATTTCCAATAAACACCCTATATACCACATAAATTTAGTTAATCGGGCGGCTACGAACCCTTTTTTTTCATGAGTTTTATCTGACATTTGTCTGAAACTAGTTTTAGTCGTTAACAATAAGGTAAAAGGCGTATACGAGGAATTTAAAATTCGAGAAATTCTCGTGGTAAAAATAAGTCGAACCGGTATCCGTTCCGTATTAGTTAAGTACAAGGTTTATAATAAGTTGAAATGAGAATTACTAAATAATTACCAGTATATTATAACCTCATTTAATTTCAAAGCGGAATAAATAGATACCCGAGTTTATAATAGTACGGTATTTTAACATTCACATCGAATATATATTAAATAATTTATATGAGGCGACTCGCGTTCAATTCGAAAATAATCAAATACTTATAAAAAGAAGGAAAAAATACATTATTATTATAGTACGATACGACAAGTAAGGCCGAGTATATATTACCCGACTGTCTCAAATAAACATCCGATTGCGAAGCGACTTCTATTACGACTTACTAAAGATTTACTTATTTGTTATTATTATCCTTATCCAGGTTTAACAAGTAATAGAGTTATGACCATTAAATAACCTATTGTAATTGTTTTTGAATATAAGGAAAAGCCGGTAAGAGTAGGCGGAAAGAGGCGGAGCAAAAGTTAATTAATGCCAACAAAAAGGGCTAGTAAAATGCGGGGTGGTAGCGAGGCGACGTCGAGGATAGCAGGTAACGTTAGGTAGGATAAGCGTTGGGGTAAACCGACGATAATGGTAAACAAAAGGCGTAGCAAGAAAAGCGACCCTTTAGGTGAGTTACTAAGGATTATAACACATTAGTTTATGTCCGAACGACGAGTTCATCCCGGATACGATCTTCTACCCGTTTTCGGTCGGCTCGATTAGTTGGCTTTAAGTTAAGGTTAATAAATAATATATGGGTAAAAACGGAATTCTAACGGTTAAGCCTCAAATATCGTTCGCCACACTTTATAAGCCGTAGCATATATTATCTATAAAAGTTATAACTTACGTGGCTATATTATTTTAACTATTTAAACCAAATTTACGGAAGAGTATACGGTGGGTATTAAAAAAAGGCGGCGTAAAAATATTACGCGTTAACGTATAGTTAGCCAAGGAAGTCCGGTTATGATGAATAGGCGAAACCATAGAAGGTAACGGGGGAATCCTAAAGGAGGGCGAACCCGGGAGAAAGGGGCGACAGAAACGTATAACGAAAGGGGTAATGGATTGTATTACCGGAACTATAAGGACTTCTAAGGCTCAGGTAATATTTCAAAGCCAAATAAACTGATTAATTAACTCGAAAAAAGCAGGAGCGAAAACGGGCCGATAATCCAAGACATCTCCTTACCGCTTACGGGTAATAAACAAAATGTAGCCTTCATTTTTAATAGCTGTAACTAACTGATATAATAAGGTATATAAATTAAGTTAAGCCGTAAGTAAGTGTATTTTTTTAATATATTAAGAAAAGGGGTTAGTTTGTAATTTTGTTTCTTATAAGGTTATTTTGTTAAAATTTTCCTATTATAAACCTTTTGATATATAGAACAACTTTATGTACGATACACTCGCATATAAGTAAAGGAAATACCAAAATTCAAAATGCGATTAATATACGATATATACGTGTCCTTCGCCTATAAAAAAGGGAATTCGCTTTTATCTTCGTTGTTATCGAAGATAAATAGGTCGAATATAATGTGAAAAGGCTATAAAATACAATTAGAGACAAGGTATTTATATATAATGGGGTAACGTACTTTACGCGACAGCTAATTATTTTTACTAAAAACGTTTACGGCGGTATACCTTAGGTTAGGTTTATTATAAATATTAGTTATAAAGACGAAGAAAAGGTGAAATGGTTACGAAATATTAATAGAAAGTTAACGGCTTAAATATGAGAAGTAATGGAAAAGTTGTTACAAAAAGTTACGGTAAGGCGGGAAATGGTAAAGGGGAGTCGGCGATATAAAAGAAAAAGGAGAAAGGTTTTAAAGGTTACATTAAAGTCCGTATTAATAAATACGGGAGGACCGGATTCGGTAGAGGTTACGTATTATATGGTACGGTAAAAAGATGCGTTATAAGATATTAGAAATAAAAATAATATATTATATAGCACGTTAAATGGTAAGTTATACGGTACCGATGGCAAAAATAATACGTTATACGATACTTTAAAAAGACGTGATATACGAAGTCGGCATCCTATGGTTAAATTAGCCAATAAGTTATACAATATTTTAAGGAGGTGCGTTATACGGTACCGACAGCCTAGGGTTAAACTGGCCGATACGTTATACGACTCGTTAAAGGGACGCGTTATATGTTATTAGCAGCCCTGAGTTAAACCGGCCGATACGTTATACGGCTTGTTAAAAGTTACGTTACCAACTCGCGTCTGACTCGTTTCCAGCTCGCGTATTAGGCAAGCGAGGCCCGCGTTCTATATTCAACTAACAAGACGCCTCGGCCTTTACAACCTCCAAGGAAAAGGAGGGAATATTATAAACTTTGGCTATTGGCTATTAAGTTTATAAGTTACGTGACTATACATGTAATGGGATATTTAGTACTCGGTCCGGGCCCGGTCCGGGTGCGGACTGAGTGCGGTCCATGTACGACACGTGTAAGAACACGTGATGAGCTAGGTACTGGCTATGCCCATAGGTTCTACACAATGGGCTACGGAAACCTCTTCTAGTCTTTCGCTGTACCTCAATAGTAAACCCTATTTGACATCTACTTGGCTTACCATTGTAGGTCGGACCATAAAAATAGGCAAGTTGAAAGAGGTCTAAATATCGATTATAACGTTATACAAATTTTCATTTATTTAATTGAAAATGCCTACAATTCGTACGTACCTTAGATTAATTTGTGTATTACTACAGAGTCTATACTCGTATTTTATAATATTTCGTCAAGTAAACATTAATTTACTAAATGGTTTAGGAGTTAGGAGTTGGTTTATTCGAAAACGATCCGTAAAAGCATTTATAACTATGTTAAGATCCACGTTAGAAAAACTTGTACATTTTTACAAAGAGATTCCGTATTTTACTAAAATATTACTAATCTTTAAAATATTGTTTTAAATATAATAATGATATGACTCTTTACATTTGGATTAACCTTAGTAAAGCTTTCGAGGAAAGTCTAGAAATTCCAAACGTTTGTAAAGACGGTGTTTTTACCGACCGTGATTATTACTATATTAAGAGGATTAAAGCACTTGGTATTATTAATCCCATTTTTTTATGCTTTATACGATGTAAGCTATTATTTCCTAAAAACGAAGTAGTTAATGTACTTCGATTAAAGCTACGAAGAGGGTGATCTAGTCCACGAATAAGACGTTCAAAACTATAAAAACGCTTAATACTTCGGCTAAGCCAACGTTCTCGTTTTCGGTTACGGGTAAAGGTGTTAAACGTATTAGCCATAATTATTTAATCATTTATAATTTACTATCAAAAGCCCGTATCAATGGTATTGAGGTGTTTGTTAAATTTTGCGTTCTTTTTAGCTATAATAGCCATTGATTTTCATAAATACTTAATATAATCATATGCTGAATTGATTTTAATTAATAGGGGGTGAAGGCGACATGTATTGCTTTGAAAGCGAAGCGGGTAAAAATGAGTTCAATTTTATAGACTAGTGCCTGGATAGTATTACTAGAGATCTAACCCTAGTAGTTCTGCATGCTTTTGCTATGCTCTGGAGCAGAGAGGAAGCCGTATGAGAACACTTTTCCATACGTCACGTGACCGGAATTACACTATCTTAGCTCTATAGAAGCTCCTTAATAGGGACTTCTACTTTCACTTTTTATCGAGGTTTATAGACAAAATTTGACTACCTCAAACGATAGCTCCGGCCTTAATCCCTTTATATATAAACCTCGATTCCTTTCCGAAGGTATATTAGATACTTCTTAGTAGCTATAACCTAGGGTTATGTTATTATTTTTCGATATATAGAATTTAATCCCCTAAGTTCTAAAGTAATTTATTGACGTGCGTGTTAAGAAGTAACTTTAAAGCGTTTCAATGGCTTAATGTAATTACGTTACAATTAAATACGAACGTTTTACCAACGCTTTATGTACGAAACTTGTTGAGCGTGATAAAGCTTTTTGAGAGTATGCCTTACATTTGAAATAATGAAGTATCAATATACCAAATACATTAACAAATATAATTCGACAATTCGAAGTTGTTGATATGCCTACGTTTTCTAGATAACTTTCCCTTTAAGAAGCTCCCCCAATACACATTATAAACAACGTAGTTATTATAATACTTCCTACCAGGAACCGCGCCAACTTTTTAAACGACGAAAACTCGAACTCCTTTAACTTCGACTACGATACTGGCGACTCTTTTAACGGGTATTAACGACCTAAACATAAACATTTTAATTAACCAGTTCAGTTTTCCGGTGTTAAGTTATGATTTCAGGTATAAAAAGCTACGACAATACGGAAATTACGATGGAATCGGAAGTTTATCAATATTAAAAATATTATATTAAGTTTTTTCTTAAAAATGGGAAAACCGTGTAAAAACTGTTATAAAGAGTTATTACACTCGCAGAGGCGAAGGCGGTATTAGTAACCTTAACGCTATTATATTTATGTTCCGTATATACTATTACGACTCTAATGATATAAAAATAGCTATAGTTCGACTTTCGAATATAAATAGGAAACTTGCGAACGATTTTACGTTTTTTTAATGTTTAAAAAGATTTACTCGCGAAAGCTGGCGACATAACTTAGAAATCTACCACTAAGTTCGTTATCTTAAAAGGAACTATTAACGACACACTTGTTAATACGTTACTCCCCCTCAATATACTCGAGAATTATAACGAATAGGTCGCCCATGCCTAACTTATCGACGGACGCCTTTATAACCTCCGCACTCGTTACGGTGGTACTAATACTTTCATTATTAGGGGCGTTTTACGTAATGGAAATAATAGTAGCAATGTACCCGTTCGAGATAGCCAGGACGACTTTATCATAACTAACGTAAACGCCTTTTGAGCCGTTTTTAAGCGGCGCGCCGCCTAGGTTAACCACTCGAAACTTTCCTACTGTAAAGAACTTGAGTAATACTTATGTTACGACGCGGACAGCTACAGTATTCGTACTTATCCGTGGGATTCGTTATAACACTCGAGTGGTTTTAACGTCAAAATTGTTATGATAATTTGTCTTAGTTTCGTTGAAATTTTTATCGACCTTAAGAATCGAAAAACATAACTTATGTATATAGTTGTGTATAGAGTTAATAAGATGTAATTCGACTTGGTAACTTCGTTTTAGATTTTAAACAGTTTTTGGTTTATAGTAAATTTACTTTAAAATTTCATTCGTTTTATTTACGATTTAGTAAATATAAATTATAAATATTATAACGCCGCGAGTAAATAACTTACCAATCGTTCAAAATTACTGCGTTTTATCTTCTAATTACGACGACTCAGCGAAACTACGTATTACGCGCCCGGTTTTTCCCTACGGCTTATTTCCTTTATAATCATTTTAAATATCGACCTCGATAAGTACCTTAACCAGATATAGGCTTATATCGTCCTTTTTTTATAATATAACCTTGTTTTAAGGAAACTTTAGATAAAGTATTAGTAAGTTAATTACGAAGTTTCGAAGTATATATTATTTTTGAAAGGAGCCGTTAACTATTAAGTTTAGGAGCGAGGATTCACGTTCGTTTAAAAAATGCCGAAAGGGGTCGATGCCGTTACATTTTACGTTATTTTGCGATAGGCCCGAAAATACCAAGCTGTTATTACGCGGTTCGCCGCCATTTACTTCGAAGATATTTCCATAGTATTCGCCTTGAAACCATTTGTCTTGATTTACAATAAACTTTCCAACGATTTTGAGGAATTTGCACTCTTATTATAAAAAGCCCTTAAAGATAAATCGCTCCTTTACCGCTCCTAAGAAAATTACGAAATCGTTCTTTATACCGATAACTAGGGTTAACCCTTAAAATTCCCGTGGGCCCTTTGTATGATATGCCGCGTAATGAACTTTTTATATTACGTAAAACGTTAACTAAATTACTTACCTAAGGTTATATTTAAACGAATAAATCCTTAACAAATGCCCCTGTATCCTTAGTTAAAATACCAATAGGTAGGTTACGTTTTTGTATCGACTATAACCGGCTTAATGCTTTTAAGAAAATAGATTGTTACCCGTTTCCTTTTATTAAAAATATATTCGCAAATATTTAACAAGCTAATTGGTTTCCCAAATTGAATATAAAAACCTTTTGTTAAGCTTTGTATTAAGGAGAAAGATGAATGGAAGATTGTATTTCATATAATTTTCGGATTTTTCGCATAACTTATTACTTACTTCGGTCTTTTTATTGCCTTCATTATCTTTTAAAGGTGTATTAATAATTTTTTAAGCCTTTTCCTCGATATTTTCTGCTTTGTTCACTTCGAAGATGTTCTTTTTGACTTGAACGGTACTTTCGATAATTATATAATTAAAGTTAAATAAATTCTTAACGTTTTAAAAACCGCGGAACATAATCTCGACATTTCCAAATGCGAATTCGGCGTTTAAACGAATAAGTACCTGGAGTTCGTTATTGATGATAACGTTAGCGTACGTATAGACCTAAAACAATTACGCGCTATCCGAGAATGTACGGCTTTTATATTGGTTTTAGGAGTACGAGGATTTTTTAGATTCGCGAACTTTTACTGGAATTTTATCCGCGACTATTCGACGATTATTGAAATATTACTTTGGTTAACCTATAAAGGTATTCCATTTTTTTAAGGGCCCGAAATATTTTTATTTTCGAATGGTTTAAAGTTAGCTTTTTATCCGAACTTATATTCGCTGAATAAAAACTTAAACAGGATAACTTTTTAAAAGCCAACTATTTTGATTAGGTCTTAAAAGGCTGTCTTTTTTAACATGAAGACTACGGTAAACTACGCCTAAGAATATATTAATTTCGTCTTTAATCTCCTGCTGAATGCAATTATGAAATCCAATATAAGAATCTATTCAAAATTATAAGCTACTTAAAAATATGGAACGTGAAGCTCCATTGTACAGCACGTTTGTTCACGATTTTAACAAATTATAAAAACCTGAAATATTTTATAATTACTAGACGAGTTTTTAAGCGATAAGTCCGTTGGTTTCAACGCTTTTCGTAATTTTGTTTTCGTTTAATTTATAATACAGCGGTTGATTATATGTGGCGCGATACATTACTACGACGAAACTAAGATATTCCTGCAAGCTTTTTCTATTTACGTCTTTTAAATCGAAAACTTTAATTGTTACACCCTAAATAATCCGTTTTCGATCCGTTTTCGCGTATATATATTTCCTAGTTTACTGTTACCGGCGAATTCATTTCGAAAATCCGTAAAATATTTACTAACGTTAACCTTTAAATCCATTATGATGTCGTTATTATACGCGATATTACCTACCCCCGACTAATACATGCGATACATATAAGCGACTGATATTTCCTAGCAGATATTCGTATTGACGATGATCGGACGTTAAAGGTTTTGATTTCGGAATACTTAGTAAACGACGACGGGGTTTTATGGTTTTGTAATTATATCTGAGTATTTGTTTATAAACCGCTTACTATCGTGTTAATTTAAGTTACCTATAATTTACATTTTTTCGGCCACCCGAGCCGCGATGTTATTATTACTATTTTCAAAATGTATTTTTAGACCGGCTTATATCGTACGGTCCGCCGTTTTTTCTGTAATTACGACGTTTATAGTCGTATAACCTATTAGAAACACCGTTGGAAAAAGCTTTTTAAACCTCTTCCGGTTTCCAAACGGCATTAAAACGAGTTTTTTATCGACTTTATGCTTAAATTATCTTAAAAACGTATTTGTAACTTACTTTATTTTCTATTTATTACCTACAGCTCGAGTAAAGTTCTTACCCTCGAGGCTATAACTACTATAAATGTCGAAGTTTACGAGAAGCGGTTTTAAAGTTATTATTAACGATTTTATAGGTTTCCCTATACGTTTATTAATAACCGTGGTTAAATTGTATCGATGGGTTTTAGAAACGACTTTACAACTTAATTAGGGTGGAGTAACGTTTAAATTTTGCCTTTTACCCCAAAAACGACGGTGTAACCAAATGCATGAATTGAAAAGTTGGAGCGTATTTACGTTTTTTTGTTATTTACACTTAATTTAATTCAAATCGTTTATTATCTAGCTATTAATAAGAGTTAAATAATAAGGATACGATTACTATTAATATTGACCCGTTCTTTATGATATACGTCTATTTCTTCAGATTTTATATAACTAGTATAACGGTTTTTCATTTTGATTATAATATTATACATAAAAGCCAAAAACTTTGTTGAATGTATCTTCGAAGTTACGAAATTCGTATAAACCGTAATAGCGGTTACGTAATAGCATATGGATCATGCTCCTAATAAGTGAAGTTTCTTCTTAAAACGTTTTCGCGTCGGTAACGACGTTTAGCTTTTTCTAAAAAAATACAAACGAAACGAGTTTTTTGAAAATTTAAGTTAGTTTTACGATAAATACCGTATAACGCCTATAATAGACATTCATGTTATTAAACTCTACGTATCGGGCGGGAAATATAACCTTTTTTATATTGATTAACTTATATAAATAGCCTTAAATTCGTTTTTAAAGTAATAACCTCAAGACTTTTAACCGTAAGCTGTAAATATTATCGGCGACAACGGCGAAAAAAAACCGAAATACTACGTTGAAAATATACTTCGGGCCCATAATGAACCTTAATTCGGACGTATTGAACTTTATAACTTACCGGAACGGCAGGTTTAAGTTAGGCGGATAGGCTATATATACTAAATATAAAAACCGCTTTTAAGCTTTTCCGACACCATAACACTCAATATTTTCGAATGGCGTTACGGATTAGCCGAATATAACGACGGGCCTTTACGCTTAGCCCGTAGAAGGCTCTAATATTGGTACTAGAATACAGTAGCGTATAAGCTGCTAATAAGTGGTTAATAAATAAGCGTATTAGTATTAATGAAGATGAAAAACTCAACAATAACGAATCCTATTGTAATATATCTTCAAATTCTTGGTTTAAATTTTCAACTTAAAGATTTTTACCCATTTCAACCAGATTATTTAACTTGGTGTCCATACGACTTAACTTCGTGTTACTACGCTCCAAAACCTTAACAAAATTTTGTATCGTTTCCAATAACGCTCCTTAACCATTTGTTAGTTTTTTTCTTCACGTTTTTACATTATTACGAGGAACTTATTTAAGTATTACATTCCTTATTTATTAGCTATATAGTTTGTAGATCACCGGAGCGTATAATGGTAGCGAGGATAAAACCCGCTCCGCCATGAGTGATTACTTTCTGTTATGTAATATGACTTACTTTTATGACCTTTTTCGTAGCAACCACCTATGTTTGTACGTTTTGTAGCTGTTCATTTACATTTATAAAGCGGCTTATAGAAACTTGAACTTATCCCGGTCCTAAAAATTAAACGCCCAACACGTCTCGCACAACTCCTTTATAGCTTCGTTTATATTAGGATTTAAATATAAAGGCGTATAGAAATGGCTAAATCTACTGCTTTTAACCCCGAAGGAATTAAGACGACACCGAGTATTAGTATCTAATTGCTCGTTAAAAGATTTTTCGCGACTATTTGGATTACTTACCTTCGGTTTCCTAATATAATTTCCTTGAGTTATACGTTATTTTATACACGTATTCGAAGCACTTTTGCTTACAGGTACCGTTAGGATATATATTAATAGCTCGTAGGGCAATGAAGTTTATACTTGTTAACAAAAACTAAGCAACTTTCGAGTAAGCGAACCTATATCTTTCATGGCTTTATCGACTTTATCGGAAAGTTGGGAATTTATCGTATGAGACTACAAGATAGGTATAAAAGAAAACTTGTTGTATTAGACCTATATTGTAATACTAATAGCGAAAAATGTTGTAATACCTTGTATTGTATTAAAGGTTAAAGGTTAGAGGATTTTTTTTGAAATTGGAGTTTAGAGATTATTTATAAGGGGGGCATTGCAGTACTTTTTACGTAAAATTCAGGCCTAACACCTTTTACACAACCCCACGACGTTCTTAACGGCGCGCTTACCTTCCTTCGTACTTTCCACACAGAGTACAACAAACACACACACAAAAAAAAAAGGGGGGGGGGGGTTAAAGAATCTTTAGGGGTGATGTTACAGGCTAGTGCTTAGCTAGTATTACTAGGGATCTAATCCTGGTAGTTCTACACGTTTTTGCGATGCTTTGAAGCAGGGAGGAAGCCGTATGGGGATACGCTTCCACACGTTACGTAACCGGAATTACACCATCTTAGCTCCATAGCAGCTCCCTAGTAGTGACTTCTCCTTTCTCTTTTCATTGAGGTTTATAACAGAATCTAACTACCTTAAGCGACAGCTCCGGCCTCAGTCCCTTTATATTAAAAAGGTTTTTATAATTATAGTATTCAAAAAAGAGTAGTAGATACCGACGAAAAAAACTAATAATACGGATATGGTAAAAATAAGTACAGATAAGGTTTAAAAGGCAATTATTAAACTCTTATTACGAGTGCGGCGAAGCGTTCATAATGGGAGAAGGGCTAAAATACATAACTTATACTTACCTATGGTAAATTAAGTAAAATATTTACGAGATAATAGGGATATAGGCGAAAACGATGGTAGTAGTAACGAGACTAAAAGTGGCTGCGGCGAGACCATTGACGACTGCGGCGAAGAAGGCGGTAACGAAGGAAGACGATAGGAAAGAGCGGGGGAGAAAAGTGAAAAGGTAACGTTAAAAGCTAGCGGCAGCAGCTGAAGATGACGGCGGCGATGACAACGATGAAGATGACGATAACAACGATGACGGCAACTATAAGGAGAGGAAGAGAGAGTCGGTAACAATAAAGTGCGGTGAATAATAGTGTTAGTAGGAAAAAGGTTGCGGATCTTAAAGTTGAAAAATAGGAAAAAATGGAAGGTTTATGGAGTAGGTGATTGTTAACTCTATTTTTATGGGGTAACAAAACTAGTAACACTCCTTCCGTTTTGTCTTACTTAGACAAGTAAAAGGTAAGTCTAGTAATTTTCAGCTTTTTTGCTTGCAGCTACCAATTCTTGGTACGCGTGTAGGGCGGCAATGTAATGTTAAAACAGTATAGTATTTTGAAAATGGAAGAGGAAGAAACTAGAACTAGAAGTGAAGCTCAGCAGAGATAAGCGTAGTAGCTACTGTACAGGCGTACTTACCTGTTCCTTCCCTTCCCCATATATGTACCCACTAATTAATGTACAACAATATCAATCTACAAAATCTTAAACGTCTCCTACGTGTCTTTTTCTATTAGGGACTTTAAAAACTTGGTTTTATAAAAAGAGGTTGCGAAATCAATAACGTGTAAAACAGGCTTATTATCTAAATAAAATAAGTTAATAAGGATCTCGTAATTAAAGTCTTTATTGTTTTTTAGTATCAACTTAAATTTCTGGGGGGGTTGAAAACATATTTAGCAATAATATAAAGAAGAAATCAAGATCCTATAAAGTAAAGTATTCTACGTTTTCTTGTTTTGTGGACTTAGAAACTTTATATAGCTTATCGACAGCTGGGAAATTGAAACACCGAAGTAGTTAACAAATTTTTAACTTTGTTAAATTCAACACCATTACCTTTAGATTATAAAAGTAAAATTATAAATGCTCTCATCTGGGGGCGACAAGATACCTTAAGCCGTTTTTTACCAACTTATTAAAATTAATGTTAAAGTTAACGCTAATAATTTTATATCCTCCAGGTAAAACGGGAAAGAGGTAGAGGATTTGAGGATGTTAAACGCAATCGATCCAACAATAGTCTCAATAACAATTATACATAATAACGATAATCATTCGCTTCAACTGAAGCCAATTTTAACTTTATTGGTATATTAACGATTAATTTTCATAATAATCATATTTTCCCTCTACAATACAACGTACTATGAATATCTTTTTGTTAAGTATTTTATTGCCTTGATGTTTGGTATAATACCTTCAAACATGAAATCTATGTAACAGTTGCAAAGGTTACTGATATATAATGGATCAGGGGTTTAGTTAGGGTAAAGATAGGGGTTTTTACTATTTAACAGGTAAAAAAAAGGCGTGTCAGGCTAATTACTTAACCGCGTTAAAATTAGTGTTTTTATGTTACATAATCTACTTAGTAGCATCTTCGTCATTAACATGTTTTTTACATTCGAAGTTTGCGACATAATCTAAGATATTTTGCATGAAAGTTGTAGGGTATTGAATGTCATATATTACCTGATTGTTATTACGCTTAACTGGAGGGTAACAAGTCGACTAATAGCCGGACTTGCTATAAATCTAACACATTTTACCAATATCACGACGATAGTTCTTGCGGTTCACTAAGTTGGCAAAAGGCTAAGTTAAAACTACTGCAGATATTGCTACTGCAAAAAAAAAAAAAAAACGATTGAGTCACATGGCTTAACAACCACAATAAATAACCTTCGCTTTTCACCAATAATAAATGACCTTCGATCTTATTATTTATACCTAACCTTTGACACTACTTTACTTTTTGAACTTCCCCTAAGCCAAATTAATGGTTAAATTCGCTGTTTTAAGCGAAAATACCAAGAATCGCCAAGTTGTGTTAAGGACGCTACGCTACGCGACCAAACGCTAAGTTGCCAAGTTCCTATGCAACTTTACGCTAAAATACCAAGTTTTCAAGACCCAATCCATTAAGTCCCCTGCTTATCAAGCCCTACACAAGCCAAAACACTAAAATGGTTACCATAAGTGCTTACTTCTAGGGTATTACTGACCCCGCTTAGAAAGGAAATATTAAAACCCTTGAAATAGTCTTCGCCAAACAATATAACTGTAATGTTTGAGGATAAAACGTTAATGAAAACTTAACCAAAAATCATTTCATCAATTCAGTCGCCTATTATGTCCTTCAATATAATGGCAGCAAAGATATTAATCGTGCTTCCCAAAAATATCGTGAATTTTTCGACAATTAGACAATTGATATGTGAAATGTAACCTAAAAAGCTGTTAAGTTTAAACTAAAGGCTAAATTCGAGCGCCAATGGATTTACATGCCAAAGGAAAACTCGACCAAGCTGGTAAAAACCCTTTTCGAGTTAGCTTAGATTAAAGAATGTTCTTAAGACTCACAGCCCAAACAAAAACGTATTAAGGAACCTTAATGCCCTTATATGCGGTTTAGGGAACCACCCCTATATACTTAGCTAAGTTAAGCCTCTTCACACGCTGGCAATAAGAAACATGTTAACCTGTTCGGAATTCCAGCGCCTCTACGTAACAGCGCGGAATACGCTCTTAGCGGTGGTAGAGAACGTAAGGTAACTATTTTTAATATGGCTAGAAGTATTGAAGTTGGAGTTTTACACCAGTTAATTAAAAAAGATCGTTAAGTTCCTCAAAACCTTTAAGTTTCTATCGCCTTTTAGCATTTTAATAGTCAAGCCTTTTTAAATCAAAACCTTCCTACGGCAGGTTTACCTACACGCGTAAGCTCATTACAGATCTTATTACAGGACTTTACCCTTTGAGCTAAGCGACTATTAATTACCCTTAACATAATGCCTTCATAGCTTTAAAACTTGAACTATTAGGAAACAATAATAAAGATTAGTGTAATTATGGCGACCTGCCCTTAAAACCTATTAAAATGGTTACCATTAACTACAAAGTATTTACGGACTTCACTAAGATTTGGAACGATGGAGAAAAGTATGACGGGAATCCTTATAACCTCCTCGAAATGAAAACAATTCCCTTTTTATATATTTGTAAATAAATAGAGGTTCTTCTTTCTGGTTTTAACTTACTATTTCTTGGAATCCTTACAACGTACGCTAGAGACTATCATCTAACCTTCCTAACTCAAGCAACATCCTTTCACAAAGTTTATAATAGTATAAAAAGACACTTCAAATACTATATCTACGTTGTTTAATACCATACGAATTAGGCTACTACACAGTAAACCACGATAATAACGAAGAAGAAAGAGAAGAAAATACTAATAGATGTGCTTAATTAGATGCTTAATAATTTAATGTTATACCGTTGAGTAATTGTGAAAGACTACGTTGGTAAAGCTATATTTCGAAAATAGGTATGTGTAGCAGTTACGGGCGTTAGCGAGTTCGAATACGCCCTATAACATTCAGATACCACTTGTAAAGGCTTTTTTAGTTAGTTGCTTTTTTCGATTGCAATTGTAATGATATGTATACCAAACTCGTTTGGTATATACCTTTAAGCCGGCAACTTCCTTAACGTGGATGAATAAAACCTTACAATGGTTAATTACATCAACTGTAAGTATAACTACAGGTGCTCTTAACCTCTAAGATTTATCATACCAACTATAGAATAAAGGTAGTAATTATGTTAGCGCCAATAAGGCTTAAATTTAAGCGGACCTGTTAACCGTAAACATTATGATCGTAATAGTGGTACAATATATTGAATTCGTGGCAAATTTGGTTATTAATTAACTCGTTACCCCAACGCCGAACGAAATAATAAGAAGGTAATGTATTACATTTAGTACCGTACTACATCTATACAAAAACACTGAAATTAAATTATAAATTTTGAAGGCGATAATTTAATCAACAGTGTTAATACCCTTAAGCCAATTATATAGCATAAAATATTTCTCTTGGTACGGCCTAGTAATCAGCCGACTACGCCTTCTTATATCGTTTGGATAGTAAAGACCTCTACCATCACCCTAATTAGACCACCAACTATTTATATACCTTAAACCTTCGCCATAGTTATATGAATTATACGTTCTAAGGTATTATATCAAATACATAGATAACGAGGTATTTAATAGGAGGATATTCGTAATAAGTGGCACTGCAAAGGTAAAGTATTACAGTTATTAAAATTAATTGTTACTATACTAGTAAGAATAAAGTTAACTTCGGACTAGTTTAATAATTATCGTTATTAGAGATAATAGTAGTTTAAATTATTATTGGGTTAATTAAGTTTTATATGTTTAAGTCCTATATTCTTTTTTTATTTGGAGAATATACAAAATATTAGCGTTAACGTTAACGTTAATGCTGACGAGCTAATTAAAAACGGCCAGAGGTTTCCCTCGCGTTTTAGTAGAGGTATCTATAGTTTTATTTTAATGTCCTAAAGTAGTGGTATTGAATTTGAAGAAACCAGATATGCGTTCCTTATATTGACGTTTTAACCACTTAGTTGTTAACAGGCTATATAAATTTTGAAAGTCAGCACGGTATAAAGATATGGAATATTCTGCCCTAAAAGCTATTAAAAAGCTTTTTCATCACTGCCAATCGTATACGTAAGCCTCTCAAATATTTAAGTTTATACTAAAAACCGATAAGGACTTTAATTATGAAGTTTTTATCGATGTATTTTACTTGAATAACAAGCCTATTTTTACGTCGTTAATTTTGTAACCTTTTTTCTACAAAGTAAAGTTTTGAAAATCTCGTTCGGTAAAGGATACGTAGGAAGCGTTGAGAATTTAGTAGATTGACACGTATTTGAGTTTACCTAACGTCGTAATTTACGATACTAGGACCAAATTTACGGAGATGGAGTTTTAGGAATATATTAAGATAATGGGTATCTAAATAGGTGTCTGTAAAGGCCTTCTAAAGTATTAAAAAGATCGAAAGCGTATTTTCCCCAATTCGCTGAACGTATAATATCCTTAAGTTAAAGATTAAAAGCTTTACGGATCTTTATGCACGCATTTAAATGGTGGTAAAAAGCCTAAATGACACTATAGGTTCTGACAGCTTAGTGTTAACGCTATTGATTTTTAGAGCGTACCCGCGCCTAATAAGTATATCTATGCTATTATCAAGTACCTGAAAGCGATTTATGACCTACGGTAAAGTTTAAAAAGAACTACGAAAGTAATCAGCACGCCGTAAAATTAATAACACCCTTAATACCAGAAACGGATTTACAGCAATCGACGTATTTTTTTATTCTTTTTTGCCGTTATAGATTGAAGTCTTTATGTAGCAGGAGTTGGGTAAATGGAAGAGCTTATACAAAACCTTAAGTATC
Source organism: Anisogramma anomala (assembly GCA_038502455.1). Lineage (NCBI taxonomy): Eukaryota > Fungi > Ascomycota > Sordariomycetes > Diaporthales > Gnomoniaceae > Anisogramma > Anisogramma anomala. The sequence goes on along the minus strand of JASMMZ010000004.1, from coordinate 15,856,470 downwards.
GCTATCTTTGAAGTAGTTGTTAAAATTACTAACGGTCTTATATCTTTTCATATTACTTAGGTTAATCCCTCCATCAAGATTATTAACAATAAAGATTTTTAAGCTAAGCAACTAAGCTAACACGAAGTTCTTCCACCCGTTATTAATAAGCCGATTAAACGTTGCCGGCGCGAACGATTCCTGAAGAAAATAAACGTTAAAGAAAAGGAATATATACCTATTCATATATATAATATTATTTGAATAAGTAGTAAAGATGAGGATAACAAAGACTTGGTACTACAAATTTGAGCGTAAGGTATTATTAAAGCTTTTGGTAAACATTTTGAAAAAAACGACAAGGTGGAGATTAACGCCTTATTACTTCGAAAAATTGTATAATTTCTATCGAAAGCTGATTTTAACCTTTAAAACTTCAACGTTAGAATCTTCAAGTCGAGGATTATTGACGGGGTTAAAACTCAATACTACGGGGCAGCCGTAGGAAATATTAGGCCTAATCGCTTAAATACATAGTAATAAAGGCGAAAACTAGATCCTTACGTACTCTACAACCATCTAAAAAATCATCTAACACTTGGTACTCGCTTAAGCAATAAATTTGATATTAAGGATTAAAAATAAGTTTTTGTTTTACGGCCGAAATATAACTAAAGCCTTAACGTAATCAGGAACCAATTTATAACTAATTATACTATTAAAGTTACTATATAAATCACGGGTTATCTACCTTTCAAAAGTAGTAATGCAATGTATTAAGCATTTGTATGAATTGGTTAAAGTAAGTATTTACTGACCCTTACCCTATTCATCCTATTTTCAATTACAATTAGATATATTTTTTTAATATACAATCCGTGTTCATTGGTAAAGTAGGAGAGAAACTTTGGCCTAGTGGGTATGAAAACTAACGATACCCTTTTCATCGGAACGGCTAGTTTTATAGCATTGGAATAACAGTCAATTTAAAAAAAAACCTGAAATTACAAACCGGTCACAACGTTAGTGAAAAGTAATTGACTTAATTTTAACGGATAGGCAATCCGTATTCTTAGTATTTATAATAGCTTTAGTTTTTGTTAAAATAGCTAAGGTACTAATTTGGCTATAATATACAAAACTAACGCGGTTAAGACCTAATAGTTCCTGAAATAACGTATCCTTAACAATTATATTACGACTTCATATTGATTAAAAGCCTTTTGCAAACTTTTCATCACGGCGTAAGCATAGAATTAAACAGGTAACGACTTTAATTGGCTTAATAAACAAATTAACTAATAAATACGAAATATGAACCAAAAAAATATATAGTTTTAGACGACCTATCGAGTGTTAAATAAATAATCTTTATGGATGGATATTTTATAAACAATATCGACTTATTTTTACAGATCGGTTTTTTAATAACCCTCGTTAACAAAAATAAGTGGGAAGATCAGTTTAATATTATCGATAGCCTAATCTACTAAACATTCGTTAAATGTAAAGGGATTATACGAAGAGTATTACCTTGAAAAAAAGAAGTTATTCGCTATTAAAGGGAGAGGTATAAGACGATACCGTCGCGTCCCTATCATACTCCTCCTCGACGCCCTTCTCCTATATACTAACGCCACCACCATTACCGCCATCAACTCCACTATCGACGCTACCAAAAAAGTGGTCCCGCGCCTTAAATCTCATGCCCTTTGGCAAAGGTACGGGGGGGTCCTTACCCTCCTTATGGCGACACGTTATAATGTCGTCAAACTCGCCTGTGTAATATATATATAGGATTCGCTTCCAGGAGGAAATAATGGCTGCTGACATTTTGATCCGCCGGTTAACGCCTACTACTAATCATTATCTATTTATTTTCGTTATTTAGGAAAATGGTCATTTTTAGAACGCCACATATAAAATATTTGTAAAAGTAAAGGGAATAATTTCGCGATGAAAAGTATAATTTTAAATTAAATTTATTATGAAGCTGGTGAACGCGTAATATGACTTCGGTTTACGGTTCTCAAATCATCGGAATAAGGGCATACTCGCTATTAGTCAGCTCGTGACGATAACAATAGGCCGGACAACCCCCGCTTTAATAGTAATCGCCAATAAATTTACCCGTAGCTGCGGACGCGATATACAATACGTAAACCGTAATTATTAGAGGCCCAGGGCTACGGATCCGAATACGCCGTTTTAACGCCTTACGTATTAAAAATGCTTCGCGACATACCCTAGCAATACGTAGCTCGAGGCGGCGAAAAACATCCGCTTTAACTGCCTTATTAATATGAAATTAATATAACGGAAATATATAGGGAGAATTAGTGATACGAATCGCGTTATAACTTCAGAAAATTACGTCTATAGCGGCTTGAGGGGAGGGGGAGTGGGGTTCTCGTGGGTAATAAGATTTTTTCCCGCAGGGAAAGGGTGAAGTTTATAACCTTAAAAGCCCTCCACTTCTCGTTTCAGGGGTTGGGAAGAAAGGGAGAGAGGAAAAAAAGGGGGAAAGGGGTAGTAATTTCGGCGGCGGCGGTGATTGATGATGAGGCGAAAAAGGCGGCGGGGATTAAAGACATAATACCAAAAAAGGCGGGGTTAAAAGTGGTGGTGGTAATAGCAGAGGCAGCGCGGCTGGTGAAAGCGATGGCGGCCTCGAACCGTTTATTTTTACGCGTTAAATAACGCCTAAGGGTTTTTTTTTTACGCGGTATCTATTGATAAATAGGGTTAGTATATGGGAATGAATTGAATACCGTAACTATAAGAACGGTTTGAAATAGGTATTTGAATTAGTAAATTAGGTTTATATACGCTAATTAAATGGTTAAAATTTACATTAGTTATAAGTACACATGATTAAAAAGAACAAGAAACAAGGTTTTATCTAAACTAATAGTATTATATCTTTTTATATTAATATTAAAATACGTAATGGCGTAATTACCATTATATAATTACACTAGTATAACACTTATATAATTACACACCTATAAATTTTTTTGATTAACTATGTTGTTACCAATTAACTAAACTAACCAAACATTTATTATAATTACTGCTATGGTTAAAAACTATTAATTTCAATCTTTTTGATTGTTACCATAGTTGAACTATTATTACCCAATTACTTTAAAAACTTTACTATTAATACTAAATATCAAATATGGGTCGTAATAAAAAAGAAAAAATTGCGTATGTAGATATTACTATATATTCTTATAGTTAGTAAATAGCTACCTTAAAGAGTACATCTTAATAAGACTACACGGTAATATATCACTCTGTAAGGTGCATTCCTGCAAAGTTCACAATAACGTGCCACTAGCTGGAAGTAGCATTTGCAGAGTTCACGATAGAGTGCTACTGATTACAATGGAGATTAGCAGTGTGCATGGTAAAGTGCCACTACCCGGATGAGAGGTTTATAACCTCTCACCTGTAGTGTACACACTCCGAATACTTCTTCTCCCTTTAATATCTTATCTACTACTTCAATATACACCGATCTTTATGATTTATCTTCTACTAAATTAACGCCATATAGACCTTACCGACAAATAGGGAATTAAAAACGCTCGTATCAACAAATACTTCTTTTTGTTAACATCATTGGAAAAGTCTTACAACCTTACTCCAGGTAAGCAATTTGTACTGTTTTTAGAATTTCATCGCTATTTGGATATACTATTCGCACCGCTTTTGAGATTTTATCGCTATTTAAATCTATCATTCGCACCACTTATAACATATTATATCTTTTGTTTTTACTATTTACGACTCTACTGAGAATTTTTTTCACCCCTTATTATTAGAATCTGTCACTTATATTACGATTTTTTTAAAAAAAAAAAACAATTTAATTAATGTACAAAGAACTATACTATAGCTGGATAAACCTGTACAAATATGGAAAAAGGCAGTTAGTTTCTGCCAAAAGAGGAGGGGGAGGGTGGTGCCGCATCGTTGTCATCATCCTCGTTATCCTCCTCCTTGTCGCTCTCGCCGCCGCCGTTATTGCTAACGCCACCGCCATCGCCGCTATCGACGTCGCTATAGATGTCGCTGGAGAAGGAGCCCTACGCCTTAGGCTATATACCCTTAGATAGGGGCGCGGGTTTTTTTACCTTCCTTATAACGACGTGCAATAATGTCATCGAATTCGCCTACATAATACATATATAAGCTGTTACAGGCTAGTGCCTGACTAGTATTACTAGGGATTCAACCCTGGTAATTCTACACACTCCTGCGATGCTTTAGAGTAGGGAGGAAACCGCTTAAAGACACGCCACCATACGTTACATGACTGGGAAAAGGGTTGTAACATCTTAGCTCCATAGCCAATCCTTAGCAGTAACCTTTCTTCTTCTTCTTCTTCTTCTTCTTCATAGAGGTTTATAGACAGAATCCGACCACCTTAAACGACAGCTCCGGCTTTAGTCCCTTTACATATAAACCTTAATCCTTTTCCCAACGGTATCTTAGCTGCCTATTAGCAGTTATAGCCTAGGGCCATATCTTTATCCCCCGACCCACCGAATTTGGACCCTTAGTCCCCGTAGTAATTTCTTGACGCGCGCGTTAAAAAGTAACTTTAAAACGCCTTAATGGTTTAGTACGATTACCTTACGATTTAATACGAACGTTTTACCGACGGCTTATATGTAAAACTTATCGAGTAAAACCAAGCCGCTCGGAAATACGCTTTACACTTAAAATAACTAAATACTAACCAGTTAAATGCTTTAACGAATATAATCCGACAATTTAAAGTTGCCGGTATGCTTATGTTTTCTGGTTAACTTCCCCCTTAAAAGGTTTCCCTTACGTACGTTACGAACGACACTATTGCTATACCGCTCCTTATTAGGGACAGCGTTAGCTTTCTTAATAATGACGACATTTCTAACTCCGACTACGATACTGGCGCTCCTTTTGACGAGCGTTAACGACTTCAACGTAAACATTTTAATTAGCCGGTAAAGTTTTGCTATATTAAATTACGATTACCAGTATAGGAACTTACGATAATACGTAAATTACGCCGGGACCAGAAATTCATTAGTATCAAAAAATCATTTTTACGCTATTTTCCAACAGTTAAAAAGCTTCGTAAAAACTGGTATAGAAAGTTATTGTGTTTATGAAGGCGACGGCGGTATTAACGACTCTGACACCTTTATAATTATGTTTCGCGTTTATTACTACGACCTTAATACAGCTAAAACAGATATTATTCAGTTTACGAATATAAAGTAAAAAGCTTGTAAACGATTTTACGTACTTTTTAACGTTTAGAAAACCCTATTCGCGAAAGCTAACGGCATGGCCTGGAAATCTGTTATTAAACTCGCCATTTTAAAAGGAACTATTAATAATGCATTTACCAATACGTTACTCCCATTCGATATATCGGCTGATTATAATAAATAAGTCGCTTACGTTTAACTTATCGACGGGCGCCTTTACAATCTTTATACTCGTTATGGTGGTACTAATAATATTACCATTAAAGGCGCCTTTCGTAGTAGAAATAATGGCGGTAACGCGCTCGTTCGAAATAGTTAGAACGATGTTATTATAACTGGCGTAAACGCCTTTCGAGCCGTTTATAAACGGCGTGCCGCCTGGGTTAACTACGTAAAACTCTTTCGCCGTAAAGACCTCGGGCTATATTTACGTTACAACGTCAACGGTTACCAGATCCGTACCTATTTATAGGACCCGGTGTAATTCCCGAGCGACTTGAATGCTAAAACTATTATAAAAATATATGTTACTTTAGCTGAAAACCTTATTGATCTCCAGGAAGAAAAAGTGTAATTCCTGTATATAGTCGCGTATAGGAGTTGACAAGACTTTAATTCGACATAACAGCTTCGCCCAAAATTTTAAATAACTCTCCATTTATATTAAATTTACTTGACAATTTTTTTTATATACGGTTTAGTAAATATAGGTTATAAATGATATAATTTTCTAAGTAAATAATTTTTTAACCTATTAAAGTTACCACATTTTCTCATTCCCTTACGATAATTCGGGGAAACTACGTTTTACACGCCCAGTTTTCCTTGACAACTTATTTCCTTTATAAACTTGTTAAACGTGGACCTCAATAAATACCGTTACCAAATATGAACTTATATCGTCCTTTCCTTATAATACGACGTTATTTTAGGTAAAAATTAAATTAAATATTAATAAGTTGCTTGTAAAGTTGCGAAATATATATTACTTTCAAAGAGAGCAAGTAACCATTACGTTTAGAAACGAGGGTTTACGCCCGTTTTAAAAGTGTCCAAAGGGGTTAGCATCGTTATATTTTATATCATTTTACGACAAATCCATAAGGACCGAAACGCTATTACGTAGCTCGTCGCCATCTTCCTCGAAGATATTAATAAAATATTTGCCACAAAACTACTCGTTTCCGTTTATGATAAACTTTCGGTTAATCTTAAGGAATTCGCGTCCCTATTCGACAAAAACCTCGGCGATAAACTACCTTCTTATCGCTTTAAAGCGGATTACGAAATCGTTTTTCGTACCGATAACTAAAGCTAACCTTTCAAAGTACCATAAGGCTTTTTATACGGGATATCACGTAAAAATATTTTTATATTACATAAAACGTTAACCGAACTACTTAACTAAGGTTATATTCGAGTAAATAAATTTTTAATAGACGCTTTCATACTTTTTGTTGAAAAACCTAAAAGAGGGTTACGATTTTATATCGACTATTTCTGATTGAATATTATTACAAAGGCAAATCGTTATTCGTTTTCTATCGGAAAAAATACGTTTGTAAATATTTCGCAAGTTAAATAATTTATTAAATTGGATATTAAAGTTACTTTTTTCGAGCTTCATATCAAAAAAGGTAAATAAATAAAAAACTGTATTCCGTATACTTTTCGGATTTTTTAAGCAGTTTATTACTTTTTTCGGCCTTTTTAATATACCGTTACCTTTTAACGGTATATTAATAATTCGGTACGCCTTTTTTTCGAGATTTTTCATTCCGTTTACCTTAACGACATCTATATTTACTTTAACGATACCTTTAACGATTATATAACCAAGGTTAAACAAACCCTTAACGTTTTAGACGTTATGGAACTTAACCTAGATATTTTCAAATACTAATTCGGTGTTTAAAAAACTAAGTATTAAGGATTCGTTATTAAAGTTAGTATTAATATTCGTATAAACTTAGAAAAGCTACGCATTATCCGGGAATAGGCGGTTTTTACGACACTTTTAAAAGTATAAAGCTTCTTTAAATTTGTAATTTCTTTCGTTATTTTTTTCGCGATTACTCGACGATTATCGAACTATTATTTCGGCTAACCCGTAAAGGTACTTTATTTAGTTTAATGCTTTAAAAAAAGTTGTTTTCGAATAGTTTAAGTTCAACTCTTTCAAACCTATACTCGCCTAATAGGATCTTAGCCGCGATACCCTTTTCGAAATCGACTGTTTTCATTAGGCCTTAAAAGGTTGCCTTTTTTTTAGCGCGATGATTACGGTAGCCTACGCCTAATAACGCATTACTCCCGTCGCCAGTCTCCTGTCTAATATAACTACGAAATTTACGACAAGAGGTTATTCGGAATTATAAGTTACTTAAAAGCATAGAACGCAGAGTTTCAAGACACAACGCGCTCGTTCACCATTTTAACGGATTATAAAAACTTAAAATATTTTATAACTATACGGCAACTTTCCAAATGATAAGTCTGTTTTTTTAAACGCTTTTAGTAATTCCTCTTTTAATCAATATATAATAAAGTAATAAATTAAGCTTAATCCAATATATTATTACGAAGAGATTAGGATATTTTTCAAGGCTTTTCGGACCTACGTTACCTGAGCCGAAAACTACAATTATTACGTCTCAAATGGTTTGCTTCCGATCCGTTTTCGTATATATAGGTCTCCCGATTAACCGTTGCCGGCGAATCAATTCCAAAAGGCTGTAAACCTTTTATTAACGTCAACCTTTAAAGTTGTTAGGACGCCGTTATTACATGCAACATCGCCTACCACCTCCTGCTACGTATGGTACGTATAGGCTACCGACATTTCCCAGCGAATATCTGTACCGACGACGACCGCACGTTAAAAGTTTTAATTTCGGAATGTTTGGTAAACGACGATAGAGTTTTAAGGTTTCACGATCGTATTTAGGTACCTATTTACGAGTTACTTATTTCCACGTTCATTTAAGCTAACTACGATTCGCTTTTTATCAATTACCTAAGATGCGATGTTATTATCACTATTCTTTTTAAAACGTATTTTTAGCTAGGCTTACATCGTGTGATCCGCCGATTTTGCCATAACTACGACGTTTGTAGCTGTACAACCTATTGGAAATACTGTTGAAAAAAGCTTCTAAAACCCCGTTCAATTCCCAAATGACTTTGAAGCGAACTTTCCGTCGACTTTATAATTAATTTACTTTAGAAACACACAGGTAACCTATGTTACTTTATAATTATTACGGACCGTTTAAGTAAAGCTGTTACCTTCAAGACTATAATTATCATAAACGCTGAGGTTTATGAAAAGTGGGTTTTTAATTTCTATTACCGAATTTATGGTTTTCCGCCGATGTTTTTGACGACCATGGGTCAAATTAAATTAATAGGGTTTAAAAACAACTTTGCAGCCTAATAAGGGTAGAGCAACGCTTGAATACCGCCTTTCACCCCAAAATTAACGACGTAACTAAATGCGTATATTAAAAAGTATTTACATATTTACGTTTATTCGTTGTTTATACGTAATTAGATTTAAGTCGTTTATTACCCGACTATTAACTGATATTAAATAATAAATATAGGACAACTATCGATTTTAATCCGTTTTTTATAACCTATAGTTATTACATTAATTTTATGTAAGTGGTATAACGTTTTTTCGTTTCGATGATAACATTATGCGTAACGGCTAGAAACTTCATTTAATAAACTGCAAAGATACGGAATTCGTATAATCCGTAAAAACGGCTATGAAACAGCGTATGGAGGAAGCCACTAATAATCGGCGCTTCTCCTCGGAACGTTTTTAAATCGGCGACAACGTTTAACTTTTTTCAAAAAACCATAAGTTAAACGAATTTTCAAAAAAGTTAAGTTAACTTTACAATAAATACTAGATGACGTATTTAATTGAATTTTACGTTGTTAAACTTAATATACCGGGGGGAAATTATCCTCGATTTTATATAAATCAATTCGTCCGAACGGTTTCAGATTCGTTCTTAAGTTAGTAAACTCGAAATTTTCAACCGTAAATTTTAATTATTAAGAACGACAATAATAAAGTAAAACCAAAATACCAGGTTAAAAACATATTTCGACGTCGTAATAAACCTTAAGTTGGATTTATCCGACTTTATAATTAACCGTAATAGCAGGTTTTAGTCAAATAAGTAAGTTATATATACCTAATGTAAAAGCTATTTTAAAACTCTTTTAATTCCTTGGCATTCGATACCTTCGAATTGAGTTATAAATTAGTTAAATATAATGATAGAACTTTATTCCAAGTCCGTAAACAGGTATAATTTTACACTTTACTTTACTAAATGAAGCGATATATAAGCTGCTAATGAACGGGTACTAAATAAATACATTAATATAATTAAAAACGAAAAAGGAACGATTATAACCGGACTTACTTAAATATATCTTCGAAATCCTAATCCGAATTTTTACCTAGCATTTTTTTACCCATTTTAATAAGCTGGCTTAATTTGGTATTTGTACGACCCAACTTAACATTAATACGTTTCGAAACCTTAATAAGCTTTTGTATTACTTTTAATAACGCTTTCTAGCTATTCATTAACCGCGACCTCCACGTTTTTATTTAATTATAAGGAACTTGCCCAAATATTACGTTTTTCGTTTATCAACTATACGGCTTGCGGGCTCTTAAACTGTACGGGAGTAGTGGTGATAAAAAAAACCCGCTTCGGGTATTAACCTTACGTTATGTAATGTAACGGATTATGATAGTCTTTTTAAAAGCGATTACCTAAATCTATATGTTTTTAACACCTTATTAATACTTAGGGAGCGGCTTATAAAACGTAAACTTACTTCGATTTTAAAAGTCGAACATTAAATACGCTTTCGACAACTTCTCCATAACCTTATCTATATTAGGGTTTAAGTTTAACAACATACACGTATAACAAAAACTATAACCTAAAGCCTTAACGCAATAAAGGCGGCACCGGGTTTTAATATTTAGCTACTAATTAGCAGTTTTTTTGTAGCTATTAAAACCAGTTATCCTTAATTTTTAGCAGAATTTTGTGGGATTATACGGTATTTTATAGACATATTCGAAATATATTTACTCGAGAATCCTGTTGAGGTATAAATTGATAACCCTTAACGTAAAGAAGTTTTTACTCGTTAATAAAAACTAAATAACTTTAAAGTATATAACCTACATCTTTAATAGTTTTATTTACTTTGGCGGCAAGTTGCGGATTTATCGTAACGTTGTAAGGTGAGTTATGAAGAGTATTAAGATTGTAAAATAAATACCTATTATACTAGTAGTTATAGGTATTAACGTTATACAAAAATGTTAAAGGTTAAAGAAAGCAGAAAATTTTATCTTTTGCAATTCGGACTCTAGAGATTATTTATAAGAAGGGATGGAAGGAGAGATGCTAGAGCACCTTCCATGTAACGTTGGCCTAGTGCTTTTTACACTAAACTGTGATATTTTGAAAGGCGCGTGTAATTTTCTTATTCTTACGGCGTCCTGCACAACAACATTACACACACAAAAAAAAAAAGAAAACGACGGGGAAAGGAACGACAGAGGTGTCTTTGGAGGTAATGTTTCAGGCTAGTGCCTGGCTAGTATTACCAGAGATCTAACTCTGGTAGTTCTATACGCTTCTACAATGCTCTAAAGAAGGGAGGACGCCGCTTAAAGATACGCCACCACACGTCACATGACTGGAGAGAGGGTTGTACCATCTTAGATCCATAACTGCTCCCTAGCAGAGATCTTTCTTCTTTTTCTTTTTCTTCTTCTTCATCGAGGTTTATAGACAGAATCTGACCACCTTAAGCGACAGCTCCATCCTTAGTCTCTTTACATAAGCTTATCTTTTAGGAGGTAATAACGGTTACCGTCTCCTTCAACTACCGGTTAACACCTACTACTAATTAGAATGGATTTGTTTTAATTATGCAAAAAGTGGTTATTCTTGAAGAATGCCTCGAATAGTATGTCAAAATAATGGGTAATTGTTATTCACGACTTGAATCAAAAGTTAAAAGTAAATTTACCATGAAAATAGTGGACGTGTCATAAGGCTTCGGTTTATTGCTTTAAAATTACCGAAACGGAGGAGCATCCGTTAATAATTCGCTTATACCGGTAATAACACGCCGACTGACAATCACCTTAACGACAATCGCTTATAAAATTGCTCGCGGTCGCGGTCGCGATATATGGTGCATAAAACTTAATTATGAATAGCCTGAGAACGCGAATCTAGGTACGTTACTTTAGCGTTTTACGCGTTTAAAAGGCTTTGCGATGTACCCGAATAAGCCGTAACTTGAATTGGCGAGCTGGGTCGGCCGTTTCCGCCTCGTTTAAAAAACATTAATCTAATGTAAATTAAAAAGGAAATTAATAATACGAATCGCGTGATAATTAAATTAAGCTACATTTATAACGGAAAGGGGTAGTTGTTATATGTAAAGAGAAAATTTACTCGTAAAGAGAATATAAGGTGAATAATTCTAAAAGGCCTCCGATTTTTTCCTTAAAAAGTAAGGGGAAAAAGGGAGGGAAAAGAGAAAAGAAAAAGGGTAATGGTATAATCGGCGAGGGCGTTAGGGGAGGAATCGAAAATAAAGATAATGATAAACGATATGTTGCCGGAAAAAGAGGGGCTAGCGATAGCATTGGCGGCGGCGCGGTGGGCGAAGGTAATGGAAACCTTTCTTTTTTATGCTACCGCACTAAATAACACCTAAAAGAGAGGTTTTTAAGTATTATTTGGTTTCGAAAACGGTTAAAATATAACGTTCATCAAGTAATTTACCTATAGCAGCTATAAGAATAATTAATTAATATGGTAGTTTCAATATATATACGCTAATTAATTAGTTGGATATTAACGGTATTGAAGGAGCCTTGTTGTTGCAGGAAAAAAAGGTTTAATCTAAACCAATAACTATACATCTTTTTATATTAACCTTGGAATACGTAATCCCAACAGTTACCTTACGTTTGTACATTTACACCCTTATAAAGATTAGTAATTTTATCGTTATTGATAAATATATTGTTAATGATTACCTAAATTATAGTTAAAGTCTTCATATAATTATTACTAGAGTTAAATGGCTTATTGATACCTTTGTAGTTATATACCGTAATCATTACCGCGGTTAAAAAAATTAATCCGAATCGTTACAATTTTACACTATAACTATTATCATTGCTAAAACTATTGATTAAACATTTAATAGAATTATGTTATAAATTAAACAATCATTATATAATCATGGATATAAACTATTATTATTAAATTATAAATATTAATTGCATTATAAAATAAGTTATTATTCCTAAATTATGAATACGGAACACTTTAAAGAAAGAAAAGATTGCTTATATAGATATTATCATATATCTCTATAGTTAATAAACGGCTACGTTACAGGTTACACTTTACAAAGTCCATGAAAACGTGTCACTTTACAAGGTATATTCCTGCAAAGTGTATGATAACGTGCCACTGCCTGAAAGGGGCATTAGCAAAGTGCATGGTCAAGTGCTACTGCCCAGAAGGAAGATTAGCAAAGTGCATGGTAAAGTGTTACTGCTCGAGTAGAAGCTTATAAGCTTCCAACTGAGGCGTGCACTCTCCGGATGCTTCTTCTCCTTTTGATCTGATCATCTACTTTAATATACACTACCGATCTTCATGATTACTCCTTTACTGTTACTTTTACGTTAACGTATTAGACTCTACCGACAAAGACGTTATTTTGAGCAAATATTGGATAAAATATTAATATATATTTTATGCCGTTCCAAAATATGTATTATTTTGAAAACTAAAAGGTAACAACCTCATATTAAAACGAGGTTTTATGCCAATACAAAAAAAAACCTCAAAGTGTTGGTACCGTTACCTTTTATGTTATACTTCGTAAAACTCGAGGAGATCAAATCGCTACGGCATGGCTCACCATTATCTTCTTCGAAAATACTATTATAAATTAAACCTGAAACCACACGTTACCATTGACAACAATCTTTCTAATAAATTGAATAAGTTCGTGCCTTTATTAGACAAAACCCCAAAACCCCAGCTAACTCTTTACCACTCTATACTGGTTACGAATTTATTCTTTAAAACAACAATTTAAGCTAACTATTGGAAGTATTTTAAGGCCCGTTATACGATATATCATGAGAAAAACTCCTAATATTACAGAAGACCTTAATAAAATTGTTAAATGAATGCTATATTCTAATGAGAAATGTTTTAACGAGTGCTTCTATACTCCTAGTTAAAAAAAACAACCCAAAAACGGTTTACGCTTTTATATCGATTAAAGTAAACTTAATGCTATTATAAAGGCCTACCGTTGTCTTTTTCTCTTAGTAAAAAAAAAACGCTTGCGAATATTTTACAAACTAAATTATTTACTAAATTCAACTTTACAACCGCTTTTTCAAAATTCTCTATTACGGAAGACGATAAATATAAAATTACGTTTTGTACGCTTTTATTTTTTTTTAAATACCTAAATATCTTTTTCGGCCTTTCCGGTACACTGAATATATTTCCACGATATTTTTAATAACTCGTTACACTTATATCTTGATTTTTTTTTCAATTAATTCATCTTAACGATATTTTAAAATTGCAAATAACACTTTTAACGATTATAATATTAAGGTTCAATAGATATTAATCTCCTGAAATATCGTGATCCTAGAACTCGATATATTTCAAGAAAAATTTCGTGTTAAAAAGATTAAGTATTTGGAATTCAGTATCGTAACAGAAATTGAAAATATGTATAAACCCAGAAAACATACGTATTATACAGAAATAAACGGCTTTTTCATATATATTAAAGGTATGGTTCTTTTAACCTTCATGAACTCCTAACGAAATTTTTTATAAATATTTTATCTTTGGCGAACTCTTGATTCAGTTAATAAAAAAAGGTTCTGTTTTTCATTAAGTACTCCCCAAAAAACTACTTTCGAACGACTCAAATTCTCCTTTCTCTCCGAACCAATTTTTTCTTAATGAAACCTTACTAGGAAAACCGTTTTAAAGGCCAGTTATTTCGGGTAAACCTTAAAAAGCTGTTTACTTCAACAAAAAGATTACAATATTCTGCAGTTAACAGATATTAATTTCATGTTTTATTGTTTGCCGAATATTATTACAAAATTTGAAATAAGAAAGTACTAAATATTATAAATTGTTGAAAAATATGAAATGAAACGTTTGAAGGTACAACCTATTGGTTTACCATTTTTATGGATTATAAAAAAGAATCTTTATAATCACCCAACGACGTTTCGAACGACATATCCGTTAATCAGAACGCCTTTCCTCATTACGTTTTGAATTAATTTATAATAAAAGGGTAAACTATATGCGTCCCAATATACTATTTGGAAAAAATAAAGATGTTTTTAAAGGCTTTTTCAATCGCCGCCTTTTAAATCAGGAACTATAAATCTTTCATCTCGAAAGAATTTCTTTTAAGTCACTTTTACACCTATATTTATCACAGCTAACTATTCTTGGCAAATATATTCCAAAGGGTTACAAAATTTTGACTAATATCAATCTTTAAATCATTAAAATACCGTTATTACCCGAAACGATACTTATCCCCATTTAATTCGTGCGGTATATATAAGCGACCGGATTTTCTCGTCTACATAAATATTGATGATAACAAAATATTTAAAATCCCTATTTCAAAATATTTAGTAAACAACGAAAATATTTTACGATTTTGTAACCGTATTTTGGTGCCCATTTACAAAACTTGCACTAACGCGTTAATTTAAACTATGTATAATATACTATTAACTAATTATTCAAGCTATAATATGACTATATTTATTTTATTGAAAATATACTTCCAATCCCGATTAAATTATATAGTCCGGCATGTTTGCCGAAATTGTAATATTTATAAACGAACGATTTATTAAAAATATTATCTAAATATAATTTTCAACCCTACCAATTTTTAATCGACTATATAGTCGATTTCTCATGGAAACGAGCTAGTAGCCTACGTTATTTTACGGTTATTACGAATCGTTTAAATAAAGTTGTTACTTAAAAATTAATAAATACTATAGATGCTGAAACTTACGATAAACGATTTTTAAATTGCTATTAGCCATTTTACTTTTTTTTTTCGTATTACTATTAATAATCAAGTCTTAAATTGAATTAATAGGCTTCAAAAACGAATTAACAACTTAACTGCAGTAGAGTAACACTTAAGTATCATATTTTACCCCGAAACGAATAGTATCATCGAATTCGCTAATTAAAAAGTTTTTACATATTTACGATTATTTTTTATTCATATAAAACACGATTAAAGTCATTTGTCACCAGTTAATAAATTTACTTTCAATAATAAAAATATTATTAATTTTAGTGATAATAAGTTTTTCATAACATATGATTATTATATAGACTTTATATAATTCGTTTAACGTTTATTTATTTAACTTAAGAGAATACTAGTAAAGGTTAAAACCTTTGTTCAATGTATTCGCCACGTTTCTAAACTCGTACAAATCGCAACAACGACTATATAATGAAGTACAAAGAAAGTCGCTAATAAATAAAGTTTTTCCTTAGAATAGTTTCGGATCAAAGATAACATTTAGCTTGCTTTCAATAATTGTAAGCTGGATCGATTTTCAAAAATTCAACTTCATAAAAAATATCGTGTTATACGTGTCGTCGATTCTTACGTCATTAAACTTAATATTTCGGGTAAAATCACCCTCGATTTTTCGTCGATCAACTTATTGAACCGCTTTGAGCCCGTTTTCGAGCTAGCGAATCCGAGATTATTAACTACCCACTATCAATGTTACGAGAAATAATAACGAAACCGAACCTAAATTTCAAGTCGAAAGTACTTTAAGACCTTGAAATAAACCTTAAATAAATCACCTCCATATAAGAAACTCCTCAAAACAAGAAATTTTAGTTAAATGTGTAAGTTATATACATTCGATTCAAAATTTGCTTTTAAACCTTCAGGATATCGAGACCCGTAAAGTTTTCGAATCCAATGATAACTCGATCAAAGATAGCAATAGGCCTTTCCGTTTAACTTATTCACAAATTTAGGTTCATTTTATTTTTAAGTTATTACTCAATTATTTCAAAGTCATTATCTTACAAATATTGATTACCGTAATAAAATTATATTATCATTATTATTACGAACATATTGATCAATTTATACTCTCATATTTGCCACCATACAAGTTCCCGTTAAAACTAGTAATAGTAAACAGTTTTTCGGCTATGTTAATACATTTTCCCAATTTTCCATTAATATTTTTAATAGCTTTGAAATAAGCCTTGTATACGTTCTTTAACCGTAGCTTCTACGCTTGTTACCATAATAATCTTTTTAACCCAATTATTACATTTTTTTTTATGAGTTGTATAATGCGGAAACTACCAGCACGAACGGGAATAAACGGAATCGAGCTACTATCGCTATGCGTGTTGACCTTATATTATATAGCATAACAAATTTCCATAGCCTTTTTAACCAAGACTACCTAGGTTTATACGTATTTCAACCGTTTTTCAACATTTTAAAAAAGACTCGAAAACCAGGTAAATTAAATGGGTGGGTGATTAGTAGTTGGAAAATTAACCTACATGTATTAATAATAGTATTAGGCAATTCAACGTAAATGCGTTAGTGATAACAGTAGGTAAGTTAACCTAAATAGGTTGAAGTGGTTAACATTAGATAAATTAACCTACGTAGATTAGTTGTAATAATGGATAAATTAACTCACATAAATTAATAGAAGTAATAGGTAAGTTAAACTATATTGATTCAAATAGTAGTAGTAGACAGGTTAATCCATTTTAGTTAAAATGGGCAGCGAGTTTATATACGTAAACTAAATAAAAAAAGAATTAGGGAAATTCGCACTAATATTGCGTGCGACAGGGAGAAAAAGTGTGTGCCACTATTATTTAATATAGAGGTGGTTATTGAAGGAAGAAAGTTTTTATATTTAGGTGAGGCTTATAGGGACTATTTATAGGAAGTGCGGCAGGGGACTTATACTAGAGTCTTTTATACCTTGCTAAAACAATTGACGGAAGGAACTTTCCACGCGTTGCAATAACGTTCCGAACCGATTTTAAGCGGTTGTTACACACCTTCTGACATTATTTGCGGTAAAAAGGTACCTTCCATTACCTTTTACGGTTCGCTATCTCCTTTTTCCATCTTTTACAAGGCGTTGAAACTTGGAAAGATAAGTTAGAGATAATTTTATAGGCTAGTATTTAGACTAATGGTTACCAAGGATCTAGCGTTAGTGGTTGCCATATTCTTACGATACTTTGGAGCCGTTTAAAAGCATGCTATTACACTTGTTACATGACCGGGCTACCCCTTTTCTATAGCTTCGTAGTAGCTTTTTAGCAGCTATTTCTCCTTTATTTTCTTTATCAAAGACTATAAACAATATCGACCGCCTTAAGCGATAACTCTGGCCTAGTTTCTTTATGAATGGTTAAAAACTTTAACTCTAGTATTACTATAACAATAATGGTTCGTATAATTATTTCAAGTCTTAGTGTAGAAATTCTCCCTTTGGTGATTTATATCAACTTTTTCCTCCTTACAAGTACTTCGTTAAGTTCGGTAACACAAATAGAAAACACCTAACAATTGATATTATGGCTTTATACGAATCGTATAAGCGTCACGAAATTTTAAAAAAAGAACTGAAATGAATTTACAGAAAGTTAAATCCAACGGACGCAATGAAAAGAGCGTTCCGAATAGCGTATTAGAAATGTTTGTATCTACAACCACTCTCTTCGTTAGTTTTACTAGAAAGATTGTACAACTTAGCCCCTTATAAACGACATTTCTTTTTTCTTTTTACTTTTCTACAAATTTTACTTTATATTTCACGGCTTAAATTCCTTATGGGCTACTTGTATTACATATTTTGATATATAAATTTGATATTGATTATTTACGTTACGAATTATCATGAATTTTAGTTATATTATTATTTATATATAGGCAAGTTTATATTTGTAAACAATAAAAAAAATAGTTAATTTTTGTTAAAGGGGGAAGGGGAAGAGAAATGATAAATATCGCCATTATTATTATTTTTATCATTATCGTTGTTTTTGTCGATGTCCTTACTGACATCGTCACCTTAAAGAGGGTTAGGCGCCTCCAGCATCTTAGGTTATATGCTTTTGGGCAAAAATAAATAAGCCGGGAAAACCTTTTTAAAACGCCGGGCAAAGACTTCGTTGAATTGACCCGCGTAATACAGGTGTAGGCCCGCGCGTCACGAAATGATAATGGTAGCGGTCTTCGTATACTATTTATTAATACTTAACGAAAAATAAGGCCAAACCCCAAATCACGTATTAAAAAGACAAAATAACTTATTGTAGATACAACAAGCGCGTAAAAAAGCGTTCGTAAACAATATTAATATTATCGGAACGGGCGCGTACCCGTTACCGCCTCGCTTGCAACAATAACAACGTAAATATATTATTGTTTCGACTGTATTCACCAAACAACTTGCTGGCGGCGGCAGACATGAAGTAAGGTAATTAGGGTGTAACTATAAAATAGTTAGGGGCATTTACTTTAGTACGACGTTTTAACGCCTTCTGCTATAAAATAGCCTTATGACATACTCTAATGAGGCGCGCCTTTGAGCGGAGGGCTCGTTCTACTATTTCAACATCGTTCAAATAACAATTGATATATATTACGATTCGAAAAGTAAATTTTACATACATTGTTATAATTTTCTAATATTACGTTTGGGATGCTTAATGGGTGTTATAGGTAAAAACAAGGTTTTTACTTAAGGCGATAAGGTAATGTTTATAGCTTTGGGTTACTATTACTACATGTATTACTGTTATTATTCTTATTACTTATATTGTTCTTATAATTTTAGTTTAGAAGAGGGGGGAAGGGTCGAGCGATAAGAGAGTATAGGTACGGTTAGGGAGAGGCAAATAAAGGAGAGGTTGTTGGTGACGCTAGTGGTGGTTTGTATAGTAGTAGTCGCAGCAACGGTAGCCTTTCTAATGTGTGCGTGCTACCACGCCATACGATGCCATTCATTACGTAATTTACGAAATATCATATTGTATAAAGTAATAAAAGCTTATTAATTAGGCTTAAGAGCGTAATATAGTTAATTGAAAGTTTACTTAAAAGTGGTAATATGATATTAAAGGAGAAAAGAAAGAAGTTTTGTTTAAATCGATGGCGATATATTACTTTATATTAACTTTATGATAAGGAATATCAATAATGACGCCTTGATAAAGTTCGTTAATCCTCTTAAACAATTAAAATTCATATAACCGTTATTATTAAATAAACGATTAAAATACCGAATAAATTATTATTCTTATTACTAAGTTGTAATTACTGGAATTTTCTTACAAAGATAAATATTACTAGTATACATATATTATCATTAGTAAGTGAGAGAAAGTATGTTATCGGAGTATATAATAGGAGGTTATGACTCAAATAAGGGTATTTAAGCTTTTATCTAAGGCATACACTCTTTAAATACTTATTTTCCCGATTTCATCTTTCTACTACCATCTTTGAATACTATACTATCTTCATACATTAACGTAAAGACCTAACCGAAAGTTTTGGACTTAACGGTTTTTCGATTTACGATTCATAACAATAATAATAATAACTTATACATTTGCTAACTATTGGAGTCTTAAGGTTTACTAGTTGTTTTTGACGATTTAAAATTTCCAAATGGTAATAATAATAGCAACTTAGCCGTTTACTATCTATAATGGTCTTAGTACCTTGGTAGTTGTATTTTAACGATTTAAAACGTTTAACGATCAATTTTAATGCTTTTTGAAGAAAGTTTAATAAAAAATTCTTTAATGTTTTTAATAGTGATAACACTGTTACTTTTGAACTGCCTTATAAACCAGTGTAATCTAGAAGTCTTCTTTACTTAATACTGTAACAATTAGCATAGTTCATAAAAACTTTTGCAAAAATCTTTTCTTTACCTTAGTATTTTACCAAACATAACCGGAAAGTAATTTCTTTTCTTACCTAACTCATTTATACTCAATCCAATAAACACTAATCAGTGCTCATAAGCCTTTAAACGTTATAACGTTGTCGATTCGAATTATGGTCGAAATAACAATACTATTGCGTAGTTTAGTGGTGGATGGTAACTTTTATGTTTGGCAGACCGCTGGCCGGTCTACACACTACTTTGTATGGGCAAATGCTTGGCCTATGCCCCACATTGAATTGGGCACTCTACTGCAATTGACTTGCAGTAGTATAGTCAGCTTTGACTGCACTGCACTTGAACGTTATTCCAACAGTATACAAGTTTGTAACGAAAGACTTGTATGTGGAAATAAAGAAAGTTAATGCCTGGAACTATAGGGTGAAAAAATGTAATTAAAGTGTAATTTAGGTGTGAAATAAGCTGGGATTGGTAGGGGTATTACCGACAGGGATGGGATGGAGTTCAGTAATTACTTTTGATTGGTGATCGGCCATATTAGTACGTATGCACAAAACAAAAAGTCGCTAGTGTTGAAATAGCAGTTAATTGCAGTATAGCTCAGTCAACTGTACTGACTGTAAGTTGACTGTATCGATTGCAAGTTGACTGTACTGACTATAAGTTGACTGTATTGACTGCACGTCAATTGTAGTAGAGCGCCCAGTTTAATGTGGGGCACGGGCCAAGCAGTTGCCCATACAAAGTAGTGTGTAGACCGGCTAGCGGTCTGCCAAACTTAAAAGTATACATATCACCACTTTCAATGCAATACACCAATTACTTCAACCACGATTCGAATCGACTACGTTGCAACGACAAAGGCCTACCAACAGGCTGGTATTGCGCCAATGCCATTCGGGAATACAGGACCCATAGTATCCATAGGATCGAGAAGGCTTGAAGCTCACAGCGCCTGCCACACCGTCGGACAACCGCCCTCCTCCCCTCCCCCTTCCCGTCCCCTTCCCGCTGTTCCAACATTAGGAAGCTCAGAGCTTCTCCAGCAACAACCTCGCACCAGCATTTCCACTCAGCCGCGGGTTCTTCTGGAATGCGCCCTTCTTCTTCTTGCTTGCATCGGTCTTGTTCACCTCCATTTCCTTCTCGGCATCAGGAGTTGCTATCGGCTCGGTTGCGGCCTTCTCCAGCTCTGCCTTGTGCTTGGTCAGCACTTTCTTGACCTTCGCCTTCTCCGTAAAGCTGTCCGACTCCAGGAGTGCCACCACCACGAACGAGCTGCGGCCAGTGGCCCACGCCACAATGTGATCCTTTATGATGGGGTACAGGATATTGGCGAAGTCCAACGGGGGCTCGACCAGCTTGATGGCCCTCGTGGCCTTGTCGAAGCGGCCGCCTTGGATCAGGGTCTTGAACATCCTCTCGGCCCATGCCGTCTGGGCCGGGTGGCGGTGTTCGCCGGAACACAGCTCATCGCTCTTGACTGCGGCTGGGTCTCCTACAGCTGTCTCGGCCACGGCTTGTAGTGCTTTGCTCTTGTCTCCCTCTGCACCGACGAGCACATCTGTCACAAATTGGCAGCCGAAGGAGGTAGATACCAGGTCCCGGGCTGATGTCGCAATGGCCTCCAGAAGAGGCGGTGATAGAGCAGCGACCAACTGCTCGCGCCGCACTTCCGGGTCCTTTTTGCTCGTTGTCTTGCGGATCTCGTGGACTTCCTCCAGGATGTCCAAGGTGTTCTTTTGACTCGAGGGGAACAAGGCTGGAGACATGCCCTCGAACGGGTATAGCACCGTTGTCCTGGCATTGCCGTCGTTGGCACAGAAGATGATGTTGAGCATCTCCTCACCCTTGCCCAAAATCTCGGGGAAGATGGACTTTGCCGTTCCCACAGTGTCGTCGATCACATCGTAGGCCGTGAGGATGACATTGTGACCGTACTGGTCGCCACACATGGCCTCGTATGTGTCCTTGTAAAGCTTCAGGTATTGTCTCCTGTCCTTGGCGCTTCCGTGAGCGAAGAGCAGGCAGGCTAATCTCGATCCAGATTTGGTGAAGGCAATGTTCTTCAGTAGGTCACCCGACTCATCGTCCTTGACCTTCTGCAGGAGCTCAGTGTGTGCCTCGGACCCAGGGCTCACGTTCAAAAAGCACTGCAGCATTGCGTCGTGAAGCATGGTGAGGCCGTTCATCTTCTTCTGGACGAGCTGGTCGATCATGCTCATCAAGTACTTGATAATCGGCCCACGCTTCTCGGGGGTTTGCTCGAGGATCTGCGACAAGTCGGCCGTTGTGTCCTTGCTGTCGGTCCTAAAGAGCGAGAACTCAGGGCCATACCACTCGCGGAGAAGGGTCGCCTTCTGTTCTTTGGTCGCAATGCCACGGTATATATCATCCAAGATCCAAGAGGCCTCGGGGTGGTTGATCATCCGCCTGACCTTGCCGTAGAACTCTGGAATGATCATATCTCGGATCTCGGGGTCGTTCTGGACCAGCATCTTTCCGATGAGAAACTTGGCATATCTGCTCTCGGCCAACTGCGCATAGGTTCCCTGCAACTCCTTAGTGATGGCCTTGCGCTGTTCTTTCTTCGCGTATTTGAGGGCGGTCTGGACGGCGCGCACAGAGTCGTGTTTCAGCACGAAGTCCTTGACGCGACCGGTGATGATCTCGAACAGCTCGTCGACGAGCGCCACGCGCTCTTCCTTGGTCACGTGGGACTTGCGTCGCAACTTCTCCCAGAGCTTCTTGGTCCGCTGCAATTCATCGGCAAGAGGTCGTGCGGCCTTTCGTTCTTTCGCGATGGCCTTCTGCTTGATGTGGGCTTCTTTGGAACTCTCGCCTACTCGCCGTCAAATTGTCAGCTGGGGCTTGCGCGGAGACTTCTGTGGAGGCCGGCCAGCAGCATACTCTTCTCTTTTTCGAACTGTTTGGACGGCTCAATGTGCTCTTGGGCCTGCCTCGCCTTTTTCGCAGGTGGCGCAACAGCTCCGTCGTCCTCGTCGGACAAGCCGCCATCATCACTGCTATCGTCTGGCGCGTCGTTGTTCTTCCACAGCTTCCTCGCCGAATCGGGGCCCTCTTTCTTTGCTGGAGACTTCTCAGTCGAGGCGGTGCCGTCTTTTTTCGCCGAGGTCTTCTTCGTTGACTCGGAGCTCACTTTCACTTTCTTTGTGGAGCGCTGCTTGGAAGGCTTGTCACCGCCGGTGGAAGCTTTGCGCTTGTCAGCGGTCTTTGGAACCTTGGCGCTCGTTGTGGCCATAATTTCTGTTAATTTGGGGCTGGGCTTGACGGGAGAAAAGGCGGAAGGGAAACAAAAGTTGGGTCGGCGCTTTGGATATATTTTGTATTTCGGACAGGGTTCCCAATCTATCGCCGCCCTTTCGTTGCAGGGATAGGCCTGCAGCCCACTCACGCACAGACCGCCGAGGCAACCACACCACTTCTACTCCAGCAGCTTTCCTTGGAAAGACAATCATCGTATACAAACTACAAACCTACAAACACTCCGACACACAGCCTTTCCCGTCAAAATGGGCCGTGAAGAGCAAATAGAGGAGAGGGAGGTCCTCGACTCCATCTTTCCAGACGAAATCACAGGTGCGGCCTCTCCGCTGCCCCTACCCACTGTCTCTACGCATCCGAGCCAAGTCGCTCGAGACGCTGACAGCAACAACCGCCAGACATATCTGCCCACGAGTACCGCATATCAATAGCCCTCGACATCCCCCATGACGACGACGCCGACGACGAAGACGCCCCGCAGCCCGTCCTGCTGCTTACCGTGCGCTACCCCGAAGACTACCCCGACAAGGCGCCCCACCTCGACATCGCCGCCGGCGGCAGCGGCGACGGCGACGGCGGCGCGGCGCGCCACCCGCACCTCGACGTCGCCGCCGACCGCGCCGCGCTGCTGGCGGCGCTCGCGCCCACCGTCGCGGAGAACCTCGGCATGGCGATGGTGTTCGCGCTCGTGAGCACGCTCAAG
>JASMMZ010000004.1:15685276-15831047 GCA_038502455.1 Anisogramma anomala | reverse complement strand
CACTGCGAATTCAGCTCCACATAGTCCGGCGCGTGCGCCCTGCACGCGGCCTGGAACTGCTTGCCGCCGAGGAACGCGCGGACGGCCCGCGTGGCGGCGTCCCTGGTCTGGCACGCGCCGCTGGCCGCGTCGATGCCGATCCAGACCGCCGCCGCCGCTGCCGCGTCCGCGACGCGGACGCCGTCGGCGTCCGCGTCGCCCTCGGCGCCGGCGGCGCCGCCGCGGCGCGCGAAGAACTCGTTCCGCGGGTAGTGCGCGCATGCCAGCGCGGTCGTGTTCTGGTGGGCGGTGCCGTCGAGGCGGACGCAGCGGCATGCGGGGTGGACCCGGGCCGAGACGACGGCGGCGGCGGCGGCGGCGGCGGCTGCGATGAGGGTCGGGATGTGGGATGATTGCATTTTCGGTGGTGGTGTTGCCTTGGGGGTGGGGGGCGCCAAAGGAGGTTGACGAGAGGAAGAGAAATAGGTAGCCGCTCTTTTGATTTCTTTCTCGCGGATTTATGTGCTTTATGTATACGTGAAGATGCTCATCTACCAGAGTGTGGGCGATGCTAGTCAGGGACTAAGTACCTCTGATTTTAATTGGTTATGGTTAGTTCTAAGTATAGTGGTGGGTTGGAGGCAGTTCGCTTAGAGGCCTTCTTAATCGCTGCCCGTCACGAGATGTCCATGCGAGTAAGCAGCTGGCTCAGAAGCTTCCTGAAGGACCTTATGACGGGGATTAAAAGACCCATATACATGGTCACGATAGCCTCTAGGTTATGTCGCCGTGTAAGAAATATATTGCACACACGCAACAGCTCTGGTATATATAGCGTCCAGCCGCTGTCCCTGCGCAAATGCTCCAGATGATATACAGAAATCAAAGTTAATATCACATGACCTTGAAAGCCTTGGGCGTCTCCTGCAACCCCGCCTGAGATTATGCTTCACATCCTAGAGTGGTCCATCAAAGACTTTGTACTGGTGCCTCCAGAGAACCTCGCTTCAGCCCTATAGTCACACAACCCCTCTCAGCTATCTTGGTCATAATACGACAGAGGGTGAGGGAGGCCGTCAAGAACGGTATTTGCCGATGGAGAAAACGAGAAAGAAAGAAAGAGAGAGAGAGAACCAAAGGCCGTCGACGCCGACCCTGTGTGCATGGGGTCTTACTGGTTCGGGGGGCGATGCTGGCCACCAAACATCCGTGCGTCCATGAGTGGGATGCTCTTATTGCTTTCCTTGCGCGACCCGTAGGCTGGCAGGTTCACTTGTTGGTCGACGTCGTCGTCGTTGAGCACTTCTCTTGTGAGCTCGACGTAGTCGTATGCTGTTGATGCTTGTGTTAGCAGGTATGCCAAAATCTTCTCCTGTGGCAGCTTGTGCCCTCCCCCTCCTCAAGGAGGCTTCTGGGGGGGGGACGGACGCACCGAACTCGCCGATCTCAGCATCGTCAATGCCCAGAATCTCAGCCTCCTCCGTCGCGCGCAGATGCAAGCCCGGCGTCAGGTTCAGGATGGACAGGATCAGCGTCGTCATGACGAAGGAGTAGGCGCCGCCCGAGACGGAGTCCGCCAGCTGGTAGCCCAGCTGGACCCAGTGGTGGTTGAGCCAGCCACCCGAGATCACGGTGGCGCCGTCCAGATGCGCAATGTAGTCGGCCGCGAAGAAGGCAGTGCAGATGTTGCCAACGAGCCCGCCGATGCCATGCACGGCAAAGATGTCGAGTGCGTCGTCGATCTGGAGCAGGAACTTGAGCTTCGTGCCGTAGTTAGCAAAGGCGGCGCCGAGGACGCCAAAGGGGATGGCGGCCCAGACAGGGACGTAGCCTACGCAGTCACGGTCAGCTTCCACGGGTCCCTTCGGCCGGGCGGGCGGAGGAGGCTTGCTGGCCCAGAAGGCAGAACAGAAAACGCACCCGACCCAGGAGTGATCGCCACCAGACCAGCCACGACACCGGAGCAAAAGCCGACAGTCGACCACTTCTTCTCCAGCCGGTAATCCAGCACACACCACGAGATGCCACCCATGCAAGCGGCCAGGTTGGTCACGACGGCGGCCATGGCGGCGCGCAGGTTCGCAGCTAACGCGGAGCCGGCATTGAAGCCGAACCAGCCAACCCACAGGAAAACGGTGCCGACGACGATGTGCGCGACGTTGTGCGGGCGGTAGTTGAGCTCGTGCGTGCCGTGGCCGCGCCGCTTGCCCAGCATCATGGAATACGCGAGCGCGGCGCAGCCGGACGAGATGTGCACGGGCGTACCGCCGGCAAAGTCCAGGCCGCCCATGCGGTACGTCCAGCCGCTCGGGTTCCACGTCCAGCAGGCGACCGGGTCGTAGACGACGGTGGCCCAGACGAACATGAAGACGACGCACGGGAGCATGCGGCCGCGCTCGGCAACGGCGCCAGTCGCAAGCGCGACGGTGATGGCGCTAAACATGCCCTGGTAGACGGCGAAAAGCAGGTCCGGGACTCGGCTGGAGCCGACCGACGGCCGCGCCAGCACGTCCTTGAAGCCGAAGTTGGCAAGGTCGCCGATGAAGCTGCCGGCCGTGTGCGAGAAGGTGAGCGAGTAGCCCCAGAAGAACCATTGGAAGCTGGTCACAGCCGTGGCCATGGCGCTCAGCCAGATCAAGGACAGGGCGGATTTCCGCCGTGCCAGGCCCGAGTAGAAGAAGCTGTGCGGAGCAGAGCGCATGAGCTTGCAAGATCCCTCTTCACATGGAAAGCTCTTGAAGATGGGGGCGACCACTCACCCAACACCGGGAATCATGAGCAGCACGAGCGCTGTGGCCGTGATGATCCATGCCATGTCACCAGACTTGACGTCGTACTGTCAGCTCGTGTTTCCGACTTGGGGGGTCGCAGGCCTCGCAGGCGTCGCAGGCCTCACAGGCCTCGCAGGCACGGTGCGACGTACCTCATACCAGATATTCAAGTCCTCCATGAGGGAATCCCCTCCAGTCGGGCCCGTGCCATTGTACTCGGAGGCTCTGGGGACATAGTGCTCGTCGAGGTCCACGCCATTGACGACAACCATGATGGGCAATTGAACGTGGTAGACAAGAGAACGGAAGGACGCAAGTGCAAGGCGGGACGGAGTTGCAGGAACAAGAAACGGCTTTCCAGCCTCCCAACAGGTTACGAGGGTGAACGGTCCGGAGAATAGGGTGCGCCAGAAATGCAGAAGAAGCAACAGCGCAGCAGCGTAGCAGCGCAGCAGCGCAGCAGCGCAGCTCCCGTGCCGCGCACAACAACGCCACGGTGTGGTGGGGTGGGGCGGCCAGCTTACTGCATCTGCATACTACTGAGCACAGCAGCCGGCAGTCTGCAGTGGCGGCCCCCTTTGCGCAGCGCCTTCATCATCACTGCCCGAGGTGAAGGTGACGGCGAAGACGCCCCTCCGTCGGGTGGACGACAAGCACGATAAGCACGATAAGCGCCGTCAGCACGATAAGTACGATAAGCACGATAAGCACCATCAGCCCTCACATTCGTTCTCCCGGCGCGGGCCTTGCCGCCCACGGCGCAGTGGACATGACCGCAGCAGCAACGTTGCACAGCGGCCTCGTCACGCGACTCACTGCTTCTCCCGTCCGTGAAAGTGATACCGTGATACAATGTGCGAGTGGGCCGCACCACGGTCCTGCGTAATATCCCACCCTCGACTACCCAGCGAACGACCTGCCGCAAACGACCTTGATTCTTGGTTCTTGTGCACCAATGCGGCCAGTCCAGTATTCGGTCCTATCTGACGCCAGCCGCGCGCAGCCGCTACTCTGATCTCTTGCCCCATTCATCGGCCTCGCAAGGCCCACCTTTCAGGCCAATGCAGACACCACCCGCAGCCGTCAGCACGTCACACGACTGATTCTGAGCACATCATGGCACGGCGGTAGACTTGAATCGCCGCCATTGTCATCACCGGCTTTGTTTCTCATTCCAGAACAAATACCGTACGATCCAATGTACACATCCCCCAAGCCTTGTCCATAGAAACCGGCCGCTTCCAACCCCCCCAAAACCATGTGCAGTACCGAAGCGGCCCAATATTCATCCAAAATAGGCCTTATGCCCGTATCAATGGCCCAGAGGTAAACATGTCGAGTTCCCATTCAGCAAGACATTAAACAAGAGCACGACAGCGTACTGTCGTGGTGGTGTATATAGTGTTCTGCCGTGCGCCATGAAGAGCCCTTAGCCCTCAAGTGTCCAACAATCACAACAGTACGGTAGTCAAAAAGAACCACCGATGCTGCTGCTTGCCTTGGTCTCCAAAACGGCGCCACAATGGTGCTGATGATAGTCGTACAAAAAAGCAAGTCTCCTCAGAGGCAAAGCGATCCTCATCAGAGACGTTGGGTATCTCGCTGAATGCTCCAAACCCGTGTAAATGCATCATGTGCAGACAATCCAACTGTCGCACTTATTATACAGCTTCCATCTTGTCCAAATATGGACTAGGAATCCTTGATCGCCTGGAAGCGGCCGTTGAATGCCTTGACCTGCTCAGCCTCGAGAGCTTCTTGGAGCTTCGTGATCTCGCCGCCGGCCGTCTCGCGCTCCGCCTCGAGAGCCTTTTGGAGCTTCTTAGTCTCGCGGACGGCCGTCTCGCGCTCCTCCTGGAGCATCATGACATCGATCTGGGCCGTGTTCATCCTATCCACAACCTCCTGCATCTCGAAGTCGGCAGTGACGAGAGCCTTCTCCAGCTCTGCGATGCGGACCTTCAAGGCATCAAGAGATTGCTTGTCGGCTTCCTCCTTGTCGGCCGTAGACGGCCGCACCCCGGGGCTCGCCCGGGAGTTGCGCAGACGGGGGGAAACAAGCGGCGTCATCGGCGTCCCCGGCGGGAACAAACGCGACGACCGCAGACCTCCCGTCGAGTCGTGGAGGCGTTGCAGATTGCCGTTGGTGGCCTCTCGCAGCAACGCGAGCTCCTCCTCGTGACGGTTGACACGCTCCTCAGCAGCCGTTTGTGCCGAAACGACCTGGTCCTCGAGGACTTTCATGCGGTTCTGCACGGCGGCGAGACGCTCCTTGTTGGCCTTTTTCGTGGCCTCGCCCCTGGCGATGGTATCGGAGAGGCGAGTGCGCAGGCTTGCGTTGATGGCCAACTGGGAGCGAACTTGCCGCGTAAGCTCCTCGACCCGGTTGGCCGAGTCACGCAGCTGGTCTGCCAGATCGCCATGGCTCACCAGGTGGGCCTTCTCGGACGCCTCAAGGCTGCCGATCTGGTCCTGCAAAGCTGCCGACTCCAGACGAGCATCGTCGCGTTCAAGCAGAGCCGCAGAAAGCGTGTGCTCCAACCGCTTCAAGGCAAGTCTTGTCCTCTCGTCCTGAGAAGCACTGGTGCCGCCGAGATCCATGTCCGTGATCCGCCCAAGCGCTTCCTGGTACGACTTTTGCAAGTCTCGGTAGGCTTTCTCGAGTGACGAGGAAGTTGCTGCCACTCCGGCATTGTGGCCGCTGCTGTGAAAGCCCGGGATCAGGATATCCTTCTCTTTGAGCAGCGCTCGTAATGCGGTGATCTCCTCCTCTGCGCGGTCAAGGTCTGACTTCAGTCCAATCAAGCTCTTCTCGACCTGCCACTTTTGCTCGATGGCCTCCTCTGCGCGTCGGCGCAAAACGTTTACTTCCGCGCGTAGAGTTGAAATTTCCCTCTCGAATCCAACCTTCCGTGGAGAGGCAGAAAGAAGCCTGTCGCGCTCACTTTCGAGGGACTTGATCTTTTTCTCGTTCTCTTTGTTCAGGAAATCCTGGCGGTCAAGAAGGTTCTTCAACGCATTGTGAAGTGCATCCCGCTGAGCCTCCACATCTTTGAGCCGCTCTGACAGCACATCCCTGGATTCAACTTGGCCGCTCTTGACGGTGTTCGACCTGGCCAATCCCCCAGAGCCCTTGACAGATGGGGGACGGCTGAGCTTGAAGTTTGCCCCTGTGATCGAGCTCGATCTGAGACGGAAGGCCGAGTCGTGTTTCTCTTTGGACTCTTTGAGAGCCTGGATCTCCTGCTGCAGTTTTGCCGTGTCGTATGCCAACTTCTCATTCTCGCTTTGCTGAGCCTCCAGCCCTTCGACCCGAGCTCTCAACTGAGGCACAATCTCATCTCGGAGATTGTCGCGCTCCAAAGATGCGTTCTGCAGTTCGTCTTTGAGCGCAGTCAACAGATCCTCAAAATTGTCCTTGACCTGCTTCTCTTCCGATAACCTGCGGCGCAGATCCTCACAGGTTCTTTCCAGTTCCTTAACCCTAGCATCGGCATCCTTGTTGGTCGTCTGTGCCGCATCTGTGTGCGATGCCTTGTCGGCAAGCTCCTTGAGCTGTTGGTCAAGTGCATTTCGCCGGCCCCGTTCATCCTGGAGCTTGTTTGTGAGTTCAAGCCTCAACTGTGCCTTTTCTTGCTCAGCCCTGCGGGTGACTTGGGCAATCTTGTCCTCGGACTGATCGACATCACTGGACTTGGCTGAGCTGTATCCCGAATCTGAGAAGTAATCACTGGTTCTCTTCCCAGGTGCGTGGGGGTTGCTGACTTCGGCCTGTAAACGCTCGACCAAGTCTTCCAAGTCCATCTCGCGCCGAATGGACGCGGCCAATTCGGCGCTGATGGCCTTGAGCTCATCCTCCATCTCCTCAATCTCAATGATCGGCGAGGCCTGCGTATAGGAGTGTGGTGGTGTGGGAAAATATGCCTCGAGGTATCCAAGAGCGCTACCCTGGCGAGCGTGACGCTGTACTGGAATTGGTTCCTGATTTGCCTCTGAAGATGCATTGAGAAAGGAGTCCCTCTTTTCTGATGCGGACGAGGGGATCGGGGAGTAGACCTCCTTGCTGTGGGCGTATTCGGTGTTGTTGGAGAAAATTTGGCCCCAGCCGAAGAAGCTGCTTAGTTTCGAGGAGGTGGGTGGCGATCTGGCCGGTGAGATGGGAGGTGATTTGGGGAGGGGTTTGTTGAGAGCGGAACCTGTGTTGGAAACACTGTCTGGTGGTCGGCCAATGCGGGGGGATGCTTGCTGGATGATGTCCGAGATTGGATGATCAAGGTCGAGTTGCGCAGGAATAGATTTCCGACCATAGGTGGACATGATACTGGTACTAGTATTACGATTATGGACCGCAGGTGCGCCGGGTATACCCACGTCGATCTGGTCTGAATCTTTGGTGGTGGCCTGTGCGGTTACCTCGCGGCCTGCCAAAAGGACGGTTGGGGCCGGATGTCTCGAGTTTGCGGTTTGAGGATCCGCAGGGTTGGCGGGGTTGGCGTCAAGAAGGCTGTTTCGAGTGGCTGGACCAGGACCAGCAGTCCCCTGTCGGCCTGGTGCTAAAGGCGGTGGCCAGGTGTACTCGAAACTACAACATGGCAGTCAGCAGTGGTAGTGGGACGAGGCACAAGAAAACTTACTCGTCTTCGTCAGACTCCTCTTCCACGGGGGTGGGAAGGGAGGTGGCTGAGACGAGGGTGGGAGCAGGCACACGCTCCTCTGGCTTGTTCGGCGACAGGACATATAAGGCAGGGCTGTCGAGAGAATAATAAGCCGAGTCTGGGCATTGCAGATCATGCAGTGCGTGCAGCGGCAAGGACAAGTCGTTCAGTCTCGAAGAGAAACGGATGGCCAGGGAAGAGGCGGTAGGACTCAAGGGTTTCCTTCGGATGGACGACTGACTCCCGACGGAGGCAAGCGAGGCGGCAAAGCTATGAGAGCGTGTGGTTCTCGAACCGTGCAGCGGCGGCGGTGGGGAGCAAGCATTTGCGAGGCCTGACTCTGGCTGGTAGCGCTGCGATGGCTGCTGCCCATGTCCCTGGTCGGCTTCGGCTTCGAGGACGGGCGGAAGGGGCGACTGTGAGGGCAACACAAGCGGCTGTTGCGACTGCAGGCGCTGCGCGTAGTGCGCGTGGGCCTCACGCGGGTTGTGTGCATAGCCACGGTCGTGGCCACTCAGCAACGACTTGTCAGCGGCAGCAGAGGCAGGGTGGCCCAGGTTGGATGCGGGTTTGGGATCGGATGGTGAAGCGCCTAGTGTATCAGAATCCTGCGCGAAGGCGGACGAGTGGTCGAATGGGTCGAAGCCGTAGTGGTCGTACGCCGGGTCGAGGTCCACTGGCGCAGACGGGAGAGTTACAGAGCAGGCCATTGTGACTGGATTGTTGATCGAGGGGGCTCCAGTAGAAAACCGAATACTGGAACAGAGAAGCGAGATGTTTTGCCTGTTCTATTGGCCCCTCGGCATGACTGACATGGCATAACATGTGCAAGGCTCAAGCAGATGGCTTGTGCTTGGGCAGAGGGTGGAATGATCAAAGAATGTGCGGTCTATCAGAGGACCGAACGACACCGTTGTTGGAACTGCAACAATAGGAAAAACAAAAAGGGACCGGGGGAAATCGACAGCTGTGAGGATCTTGGGGCGAATGGACGGAAGGGCTCCATTGAGGAAATTGAGAGGGAAATGGGCACTGTACTGTGCACTGCGAAGCACTGCGAAGCCCACTATAAAGCGGGCGACAGCCCCCTGAACCCTGGCCAAGCGACCATCCTCATCCGGGGCCCAAAATGGAAAGAATAGGCATTAGCCAACCCGCCCAGGGGTGCCCTTGCACCCAATGCAGCAAGGCGGCGCTCAGCGTCTGCACCAAGGCCCCTTTCCTTTGGCATTGGCGCCAACTCCAAAAACGTGCCAGACCGGGAGCTCAACGCCACAATAGGCCCATGTCCTTCGTACGAACACATCAATTCTCGGATATTAATGGGAGATGCTGTGCCCCATCCTCATGCATTCCTCATACGAATCACCATGAGTCTAGCGTGGTTCATCTCATCTCAAAAGGAATGCCACATCTACTGGTGGGGTGGACCGAGCAAGCTTCTGCTCGATCGCCAGACTCGGCATCGAGCCAGTACACAAAGTGTCGCCAACTCACAACGTCCAACATGCCGCCGTCTTCGTCTTGCCTTGCTATTCGGACCCATGAATGAGCATCAGCCGCTTGAATTTCCTGGAGTTGACCTCGAACAGGAAATGGTGCAACTGATGCTGTTCAGGTGGAGCAGAGAAGACGTTTTCATCATCATAAGCATGGATACTGTGGATGGGTTTGCATTGTGTGTCATCTCTTCGGGAAGTCTCTCGGCTGCCATCCTTGCAGTACACATGGACTTTGACAACCACCAAAATCTTTCCCTGTAGCACAGTTCCTCTTCTGCTGCCACAATAGCTCGCTGGAGCTTGGGGACGTCACAAAGTCCCTCTGTTTTGTTTGCAGCATGCTGTGAAGGCTCTTTCCGCCACGGAGCATGTCACCCGAGGGACATCAACATTGCCGAGTTTGGAGTTCATCATTCCATTAACCGTTCCCAGTACTCCTGCAGTGGTAAAGCCTTGGTTCATGCAGCATATCTTTCTGGGTTGAAGTACAGTTGTCTCCTGAAAAACAGCTGAGCGTATGGCCTAGATTTTGTGATTGAGCTGCTGGAAGGCTCAGCAGCAAGTTGGTAATAACATATTCAAAGGATTCCATGACTGTGGCTGTAGGTAGTGCCTGTCTTGGAAAAAAAAATCTTTTTCTTTTCCATTACTTGCATGAAGCCTGTAGGGCTACCATACTTCCCGTACCCACGGAACACTTCCCGCACCAAAACTCTATCATGATAAAATAACCACAATTTAAATTTTTGAATGGCTATATAGATATAATAGTATGGAAATGTGCATGAGAAATAATAGTGCTTAATTCTTAAATTGGGTTGGGCGGCAAATAACGTGACTACTGTCACAGGCTGGTGCCTGAGCTAGTAGTTACCAGGGATCTAGCCCTGGCGGTTGCCATGCTCCCACGATGCTCTGGAGCCGCTTCTGAGCATGCCCTTACACCTGTCACATGACCGGATCACCCCTTTTCTCTAGCTTTATAACAGCTCTTTAGCAGGGGTTTCTCCCTCCTTTCTTTATCGAAGATTATAAATTATATCCGACCGTTTTAAACGATAGTTTTGATTTAATCTTTTTACATATAATCCTCGATATTTTTCTCCCGATAGTATTTTAATTATTTATAAATAGTTATAGCTTAGGGTTATGTCTTTTTACCTTTCGAACTTAAAACTTTAAGTGTTTAATTTTTTTTAACGCTCGTATACGAAATCAGTTTTGAGATGCTTTAATAATATAATACGATTATTTAACCGCTTAATGCAAATGATTGACCAAAAATTTATGTACAAAGAATATCAAATAAAACCAAGTTATTTCCAAATACATTCTATATATAAAGAAACGTAATATCGATGTATTAGTTACGTCAATAAATATAATACGTTAAGTTGAAGTTACTGCTGGTATACTTATGTTTTCAAAATAATCCTTTATTTGGAATGATCCCGCTTTCATATTATTCATAAGTGATGTAATTATCACGTTGCTCCCTACCAGGAGCCGCGTCAACTTAACCAACAATAACGATAACGATCCAAATTTCTACCACAATATTAACGGTTTACCTAAAATATTTAGCTATTAACGAATTGAATGTAAACTTTTTAATTAATTAGTAAAATTTTCCAACATCAAGTTACGTTTTTCAGCCTAAAAAGTTGCGATATTATGTAAATTACCTAGGGATTGAAGGTTTATTGGTATAAAAAACATTGGTTTTTTTTTTTTTTTTTTTTTTTTTTTTTGATAGTCAAAGGGCTTTATGAAAACTATTATGGAAAGTTATTACGTTTGCAGAAGCGATAACAGTAATAACGACTCTGACACCTTTATAATTACACTTCGTATTGGTAGGCCTGCCTATAGATGTAGGCTTTTCATTGCAACGTAGTCGATTCGAATCACTATGGTCGAAGTAACTGGTGCGACATTGAAATTTGTTGTGGATAAGTTGTAAGTTCTAAGTTTGGTAGACTGCTAGCCAGTCTGCATACTAATTTGTATAGCCAAACGGTTTGGCCTATACCCCACTTTGAAGTAGGTACCCACTATACTGCACTTGCATTGTAGTGTATTCAAATCCCACAAACTACAGTCAATTTGCAGTACGTATAATCAACTTTACTGTAAGTAAAGTTGACTTAACTGTACTGCATTTGACTGCTATTTAAATACTGGTAGCTTTTTATTTTGTGCCTATACGCTAGCGTAGCTTGCAATGAATTGATAGTAACCTCTAAAATCCTTTTTTAATCCACAAGCCAATAATAAGCCAGACTCCTGAGAATTCCAATTAGTCTATACTGAAATCAACATTAATTACGGCCCTTCATGGCCCTTTTATTCACCACTCTGAGACTTCCGTTTTTCAAATCCTGTATATAGATCTTTCGTTACAAACCTATACTTATCACGTATTCCATTACTTGCGTATCATTTACCGGTAGTTTAATTTACGAGTATTATTACTTTGACCACTGTTATCATCAATATTACTACCTTAGTAGTTTTTAAGTTTGCTAGGGTAACACTATTCTTTCATATTACATACCGGACAGTCTACATAGCTTTCAATTCGTACAGTTAGATTATTGTTATTTACAAGCATTTTCAAGGCGTTAATGGGTATAACGTTAGTTATAATATTAATGGTGTTATTTTTGCTATTTATTTACCGAAACTTATCGATTTTCTCGACTTTATATACCTTTTTTAAAGCTATTAAATTTATTACTCAACGTTTTTCATTAGTCGTACCCAACTTCAATCAGTATTTGTAAAAGCTCCAGGAATTAATATATATCATTATTGGTATCGAAGGTAGTCTTAGTTGTTTGGTAATATTCTTTAATATATCGTTAGTTATTATGCCGATGTTAAAACTTATTATTATGTTGGAAATTTTTCAAGTTAATACACTTCGTATTATTTGTTTTCACTTGACGGATATCCAATATATAAGATTACTAGTAATTGTAAATTGTTCTTTTAATTTTCTTCCGTCAACCAGTATTATTAGAATGTCGATTTACGATATAAAGTTAGTATTATTGGCAAATAACCCGTTAATAAAGATTCTTAACTTCGTTTTCGTTAAATTTACTGAGATTATATTAATTCTTTTTTCCAAGTAATCTAATTACAACTAAATCCTTTTATTTAACTTAATCAATTCTTGTCCTGTAAATCCTGTACTTATACTGTAATGGAAATGTTGTAAGATGCCTTCAGTTGTCATAAAGTAACGGTATAGACTGTACGAGCCCTTTACTTTAGTTTTTTTTGAAATTTTACCTCTTCGGTTTTGTCGATAATCATCATGCTAATATCATACCTTTTTTGACGTAAAATAATATAAGCGCCGCTGTTAAACTTAATATTATTAATAAGGATTAATGATTTATTGAAGTCAAGTTATATATCTTTGTCCAACGTTTTGATTAGTTTATACTTTTAAAGGCCTAAATTTTCGATAATATGCTGTTTCGCCTCTATAAACCCAGTATTTCCGAGGAAAAAGGTATCGTTAGTCTATATACCTACGATATCGAAGTCTTCGTCTATTGTAATTAACAGGTACGGTCAAACTTTAATGTTTTTATACTTAACCTGTTTTTAAAGTACGCTTGGTATGTTAAAACCAAAGGAACGCCTATTTCGGTCAGTCTATACAAAGGATTGATATATCGTATTACTGTACCGGCCAGAAACTTATCCTTAAGTTTTTCCGGCTATTTTAATAGTATAATTCATTAAATATAAGTGGAAAATTATGTATACATTTACGTTATATTACTACCATTAAGTATAAATGAACTTCCTACATTTATAGTTTAATTAACAGAAATTACGATCATTAAATGTTGATCGATTTTTTAAAATTATAAACGATTAAATAAAGATTTGATCCTTAACTTCATTACTATATCATTAAGCGATTAACCGTAATTTTTCGTACGGTCGGTCCGTAGTTTTACTTTTGACCACCAAATTATCCTTTACTTAAATAAAAAAACGTTTTAGCTTTTAAATTACGTTAATAGTACAGATTATATAATCATTTGTAAAAAAAAGCCGTTGATTTCTACTTAGTCGTTTTCCTTAAAATATTTGTTTGGTATGTTAATAATGCCTTCGACACATAACTTAAGAGTAATTTCTCTATTAAATCTTTCCTTTTAAAATACATATACCATTATATATACCTTGCCAAACTCATAGTTCCCGTCGCCGTTCTTTTTTTGGTTTGTATCCTTCTTTTAGATAATCTTTCATGCTGTCAACGTTTCATTAACTCGTTAACGATCGGCTTGAAAGGGTTATATTAGCTAATCTGTTTGGTTCGAAGGTTATCTATGTTAAGATTTTTATCGGATATAAAGGGTCTTTTATACGGCTTAACCTATATAATTCGAAAAATAACAAAGTCATTAGCAGTTTTAATAATTATATTTGGATTAATAATATTTAAAATCTTATATAGCCTATTTTATTTACCTAGCTTTAGTCACATAAGGACTACCTTAAAAGGAGAGGGACAGTATATTTATTATTAATGGTTCGTTTTTGGTATTAAAGGCTTCGTTAAACTAGCGGCGTGCTTATTCCTTCTTTAATTCCTTTAACGCTTTGATATATATTATAATGCGTTTTTGGGTGTTTAAAGATCATAGCTATTTAGTTGTTATATATAGGTAGGCTCTAAATACTAGTAAAGTTAGTATAAATCCATTAAGGCTAATAGTATTGGTAAGGCCCTTTACTACTATTTAAAGCCCTATTTTTTAACTTGTAAAGATTTCGATTTTTTAGGTAAAATATCGTAAGCTTTTCGTAATAAGGAGTAAACCTTTTCAACTTTGCCAATACTTTAGTAAACCTTAACTGGAACTTATTTACATTAAATCCCTATTAACTTAATATTAGCTCAAAGCTTTATCGTTATAAAGTTAGTATCGGCGTCGTAAAATCATTACGTTTAATAGTCTAATGTACGTATTAATCTATAAAATGCGTAATACCTTTCATATTTCATTCGCCGTAATAGTTTTAAAGAATTTGGTGTCGTAAAAAGTCGTAATGGAGTTTTTAATATAAAGTATTAACTTACCATCCAGGTAAAATACGTTTATGAAAACCTCAAAGTTAAAGTTTTAATTTTCTATTAACGTAAACTTAAACTTTAAAAGGGTTTCAAAATATGTTTAACGGTGATATCATAATTATTTAATTGACTTGAGCATTAGTAAGTACATATTTTCGTAACTAACTACTCTTAAAACCTTTTAAAGCTTGTTAGTTATTGGGTAATTAAACCTACGGTATAATGAACGAAGTTTAGCCTTCGTTAAATTTAACACTATTACCTTTAACTCTTAAAGGAAAAACTAAAGGTATTCGTCTTTAAGGCTGAATGGAAACCTTTTGCCGCCCTTTACCTAAACTAGTTTATCAATTTAAACGTTAAAGTTGAGGCTGAGGTTTTTTATATTTTTAAGGAAAAAGAGGAAAGGGTTATGGGATTTAAAAATGTGGAAAGTAATAAAGCTAATATTAATCTTCATTGTTGTCGATTTTAATAAATATGAATTTTTTAGGAATAAAGTTAACCTTAACTTTAGTAACATCCATATAGTTAAATTTCGTAATAGTATTAGTATCCCTTCATAACGCGACGTATTACAAAAAGCCTCCTATTAAGTAC
Source organism: Anisogramma anomala (assembly GCA_038502455.1). NCBI lineage: Eukaryota > Fungi > Ascomycota > Sordariomycetes > Diaporthales > Gnomoniaceae > Anisogramma > Anisogramma anomala. The sequence goes on along the minus strand of JASMMZ010000004.1, from coordinate 15,816,430 downwards.
CGCATTGCTTGCGTGTCCGGTATAATATCTTAAAAGAAATATTCGGCGTAACGAATTTAAATAGTTAAGAGGTGTGTAAAGTTAGGATTGTTATCGTTATATCGGCAGTAAGGGTCTTTACCTATTAGACCGTATAGAAAGGCGTGGTTAAGGAGTAATTACGTTTCTTTTAGGACGATATTAATATATTTATACTAACCAATAACCTTGGATTCATTTTCCTTTTTTTACCCTTATTATCATTAAACTTCATAACGTGTAATATGTAGTCTTAGTAAGATATCATTGGAAAATGTGTATTATTTATTACCTGTTTTGATTCACATTTGGTAAAATTGTCTCATTAACTAACAGCTCCATTTACCGTAAATCTAACATTTTTGAACGTTCGAGTTTAAAGTAAACTTATTTAGCCAACTTAAAGACCTTAAAAAAGAAGAATAACCTTTTCTGTAGGTGAATTAGTTACGTTTCCAGGTCTGTGCCTTTCTTTAACCGTATTAGTCAGGCTTTTTATACTTGCGGTTAATGTAGTACGTGTAGAAGGAGTCTTTTATTCGGTACTAAATTCCGAAGCTTATGTTGTAAATCACTTGAAGGGTGTAAACATGGAAGATAAGAAACAGGCAAACACGCCTGTATAGTTACTACGCTTGGCTCTACTGAGATTCGCTTCTAGTCCTAGTTTCTTACTCTTCTATTGTTAAAATACTACACTATTTCAACTTTACGTTACCACCCTACACACATACCAACAATTGGTAGCTGTAAGAAAAATGGATAAAAAGTACCAAACCTAACTTTTACCAATATAAATAAAACAAAACGAAAGGAGCGTCACCAGTATTGCTACTCCATAAAGACAAAGTTAATAACCCCCCTGCCCCATCAAACCTTCTTTCTTACTTTTCAACTTTATGATCCGCAATCTTTTCCCTACTAATACCTCCATCATTAGTTATCGTTACCGACTTCCTTTTCCTCTACTTATCTTCGCCATCGTCGTTATCATTATCGTTGTTGTCGTCGTCATCGTTATTTTAAACCCGCTGCTGCCGCCATCTCCCACCACTACTGCTAACTGTCAACGCTACATTTTCACTTTTTTCGCCGCTATTGCCTCCACCGCGCCGCCGCTATTTCCCATCGTCTCGCCGCATCCATTATAGTTTTCGCCGTAGCTTTTATAAATCTCGTTGTTTTTTCGCCATTTAGCTACCGATATGTAAACGAAAATTACATACCTTAGTTTTAGATTTTGTAAAAGCACTTGCAACTCCACGTCGTACCCGTAATATAACTAATAAGGGTGTTACCCCCTTAAGTGTTTCTTTACCAACCTTTCCTTTATTAGTCACCTTTTCACGCCGTTATTGTATCATTATTATTTTCTTTTCCAAGCTAGAATGAGTCAAGCGTTTGTAATGAAAAATGATAAAAATAATTATAACCTTTAATAAGCACTTTAATGTTACTAATATAAGTTTGTAATAACAAATAAAAGACTACCAAATAATTACGGCAAACCACTTTAAGGCACTTACAGGGAAGAGAAACGAGTATCCTTGTCCTCATAATCCTCTGATGTGTCTTTAAAGTCCTTATCCTAGTCCTTACAGCCCTTCGCCTTATTCTTGGAACGATCAATCTTTTGCGTATTTTCAATTTTCTTTCGCTAATACTTTTCGTCGTTTTAAGCGAAAAGAAATAGGCGTTTATAGCCTGAAGTACCACGATTATCTTAATATAAACATTGTAAAGGTGTGCTGTAAAATTATTTTCACTGATATTTAAAGCTTCCAAGCCTACTTAAAACGATTTACGAAACTTAATCCTAAGATGAAAAGCCAGATTGCATATATGTTTGGCGCTTTACTATAAGGTTCCGGTTTTTTTTTTTTTTTTTTTTTTTTTTTTTGGTAAAATACATAAATTATTGATAAGGAACGCCCAAAATTTAATTTTTGGAGTTTAATAACCATCATAAATATACTAATATAACGATTTTAAGTAGATTTGGGCCGAGTAATCAAAAAGTTCCGAAATTGAACCTTGACTTTACGAAAACTTGGAAAAAACGAATACAATTTACGAAAATACGTTGAAAGTAAGTTAAGGTACGTACAGTTAATATATACTACTAATAGGTATAACGAAAATTGGTACAAAATTATGATTAACATTTAATTTTCGTTAAACTCAATTATTTGACAAAACATTCGTTTTTTAAACCGTAAATGAAATTTATACAAGTATATACATTAACTTTAAAAGTTTCAAACTATTGTGTTCACTTTTTTAACCGTAAATACCTATATTTTACGTTTATTATTAATGAAAACTGCGAAAAGTATAACTAGCGGTATTTTTAAAAAAGATTATTGTACATAAATATCAATTCGTATAAGAAATAAAAAGAAATATAACAAATAACCCAGAAAAAGTAGTTATCGCATTCGCAAATACGATCGCGCACTTTACCATAGTAAGCGTAAGTCTCGCGAGGATAAAAATAAACTTTGCGACAAACTTTGTAAGGATAGTCGTCGCAGCAATCATAATAGTCGCCGTTACAATAACGATAGTAATCGCAAATATAACAAGAATTATAAACGAAATCTCCATCATAAACGAGTTAATAATATTCAATCAAAATCAAAAATTAACGATTTCGACTAAAATAACAATAAGTTTAAACGCTTCTCTTCACCTTTTTAAACGAGTAAGGTGTGTGAATAGTATTACATGCAGTGCAGTATGTTAACTTTATCTATAGTAAAGTTGACCGTACTGCAAGTGTATTGCTTTGTGCGGACTTATCGCATTGGGTGTAAGTCGAGTGCAGTACGCTGCACTTCACTCTAGGGCACGAGCCAAGCACTTGACCATACAAATTATAGTGCAAACCGGCTAGCGGTTTGCCAAACCTAGAATAATACATCTACCATCTGACCATATAATACTACTGTTACTTCGACCAATCGAATCGATAACATTATAAAGTCTAAGGCCTACCAACACTAATTAGTGCTTGCCTGCCTATAGGTTAAGTACAAATAAGCCAAATGGAAGAAGAAGCTACTTTTCAATTACGCCCTAGGTTAATAACGGCGAATAAGGTAGAGGAAAGATTCTTATAAAGAGCTTCTATTAGTACTACGTTAGTCCTCAATGGCAGGAAAACAGAGAAAACTTCTTAGGTTACGTTAGTTCTTAACGGTAATCTGGAAGTAAACGACGGTATCGCTACTTAAAAACACTAAAAAATATTCAGTAATCCTTCTTAAAAAGCGTTAAGATTAACCGCTAAAAGTCTCAAACAACAAGTTAGCAAACGGCTAAGTCAGTACTACTACGGATACTACTACTACAAAAACGACTAAATCCCACGGCTTACAACAAATAACCTTTGTCCTCCACCACTAATAACGACTATCGACCTTATCCTTCACGCCAAATCTCTGTCTATACTTCACTTTTTTCACTCCTCTTACATCAATTTAATAGTCAAATTCGCTGCTGTAAACGAAGATACTGCGAAAACACCAAATCACGCCAAGAAATCTATATTACGCGACCTTTCATTAAGTCGCCAAGTTTCCTCGCAACTTCATGTCAAAAATACCAAGTTCCTACACCAAAGATCATCAAGTATCTCACCCTACACGCCTACCAAGCCCTAAACAAGCCAAAACATCAAAATGTTTACCGCCAACGTTCAGCTTAAAGCTATCATCGACCTCGACCAGAAAGAAGTAATTAAAACCCTCGGATACGCTTTTACTAAGTTTTACGATGACAACCTCTAAACGTTAAATATTAACGAAGAATTAACCGAAAAATACCTTGCTAATTTCATCGGATGCTTTATCGTTAAGCATAACATTAATTATGACCCCAACCGTATTTTCCATACGTACCATAACTCCTTTAAAAACTGAATAATAAACATATAAAAAGCAATTTAAAAGAGGGTTAAGTCAAGGCTAAAATTTAAACTGGAAAAGCGAGAAATACTCGTTTAGGTATAAGGAAACACGACGTTAACCAAAGAATTTTCCGACTTAGCCAAGTTTTAAAAATACCCTCAAAACCCATAATCCAAAGGAGAAAACGTCGAGGAACCTTACCGCCCTTATATACGATCCAGAAAACCTCCTCTTTGGCCTTAATTAAGCTAAGATTTTTTATGTGTTAACGATAAGGAACCTCGTAACCTGTTTGGCGGCTCAATACCTTTATGTAACAACGTGAAATAAACTCTAAGCGGCGGAAAAGCACGCGAAATAAAGGTTGCCAACGCGGCCAAAGTTATTAACGTTGGCGCTTTACACCAGTTAATTAAGTAACATTGTCAGGCCTTTTAAAACCAATAAGTCCTTATCAAACCTTAATACTATAATCGTCAAACACATTAAAACCCCTTTCCTTTCGGACTTTACGCATGTAAACCGACTACAAATCTTACTATAAAACTTTACCTATCGGGTCAAGCGACTAGAAATTACCCTTAACACCGTACCTCGAAACCTCTAAAGCTTAAGCTGTTAGGAAATACCAATTAAACCTAAGAAAATTATCGCGATCTCCCTCCAAAAACTGTCAAAATAGTTAATATTAATTACAAGTTAATAATAGACTCGGCTAAAATCTGGAATAATACAAGAAAGTATAACGGAAAGCGTTACAACCTTTTTAACACTATGATAATACCCTTTTTAAACATTTTCAAGTGAATAGAGGTCCTACCTTCTAATTTGCACTTACTATTTCCCGAAATCCTCATAGATTACGCCAAAGATTACTATCTAACCTTCTTAACGAACGCTATCACGTTTCGCGAGATTTACGATAGCATAAAAGGTCACTTCGAGCATTAAGTCAACCTTACGCAATACTATACGGACTAGTTCACCACATAGTAAACTACAATAATGGAAAAAAAGAAAAAGAAAAAATCATTAATAGATATTTTTAATCAAATGATTGACAAACTGATAATATGTTAAAAGGTAATAGGGAAAGCCTACTTTAATAAAGCTACACCTCTCGAATAGGTACGAGTAGCAATAATGGGTATTAACGAGTTCGAATACGCTTTATAACGCCCAAATACTACCTATGAAGGCTTCTTTAACTATTTAAGTTCCTCGTTTTCCATCGTAATAACATGTATACCAAACTCGTTCGGTATATAACCTCAAGTCGGCAACTTCCTTAACGTAAATAAAAAAGACTTTACGGTAATTAATTACGTCGACCGCAAGTACGGATGCCTATAACGCTTAAAGTTTGGACCATCGACCTCGACCACGGCCCTGGATTGAAAGTAATACCTACGTTGATGCTAACAAATTACAGATGGACCTGCTGACCGCTAGCACTATCGTTGTGATAATGGTAAAAGATATTAGATCTGTGGAAAAATTAGTTGCTGGTTAACTCGGCATCTCTTTGCTGAGCGAAACAATAAAAAGTTAATGTATTATATTTCGTACCCCACTACTTGAAAATAAAAATACCTCAATTAGGTTACAAAATTCGAAGGGGATAGGCCTATTCATAGTAATATCCCTAAATTAATTAAATGACACGAATATATTACTTCTAATACTACAACCTAATAATTAGCCAACTTTATTTATCATACAATTTAGGTGATAATGATCTTTACCTTTACTTTAGATATACCCTTAATCCCTTACACACCTTTAACCTTCGTAATTGCTACGCGGACCACACATTTTAAGGTATTATGCCAGATACAAAGGCAGAAAAGTACTTAATAAAAGGATATTCGTAATATGTAATACTGTGGAGAGAGAGTATTACAGCCACTAAAATTAATTGTTACGATGCTGGCAAAACTAAAGTTAACTTTAACTTAGACGAACAATTATCGTCACTAAAGATAACGGTAATTCAAACTGTTATAATAGCAATTAAGTTTTTTATCCTTAAGTCCCCTACCCCTTTTTTAATTCATTTAAAGGATATAAAGACCTTTAGCATTAACGTAAACGTTAACGTTAATGAGTTGGTCAAAAATGGCGAAAGGTTTTCACACGTCTTTAAGTAAAGGCACTTATAGTTTTATTTTTAAGGCTCGGAAGTAGTAGTATTAAACCTAACGAAGCCTGCGATGCGTCAACTACACTGATGTTTTAATTACCCATTTATTAATAGGCTATATAAAGTTTTAAAGTCTGCAGGGTATAACGATATAGAATACTCTACCCTAAAAGCCATTAAAAGGCTTTGCCACCACTGTCAAACATATACCTAAGCCCCTCGAAGATTTAAATTTACATTTAAAAACGATAAGAACTTCAACTATAAAATCTTCATTAATGTGTTTTACTTAAATAGTAAGCCTGTTCTTCACGTCATTAATTCCATAACTTTTTTCCACGGAACTAAGTTCTTAAAATCCATTTTGGAAAATGATAAGTGAAAAACGCTAAGGATACTATAGATTAACACGTACCTGAGTCCACCTAACATCGTTGTCCACGATATTGGTACCAACTTTACAACGACAAAGTTTCAGGAAGATACTAAGATAATGGGCATTTAGTACAAATAGGTACCTATAAAAACCCATTAAAGTATTGGGAAGATTAAAAAGACATACGCTTTACTTCACCGAACGTATAATATCCTTACGTTAAAGGACTTCGGTATAATATGTATATAAATTGACGTTACCATTCTCGTTTAAACGACTTACTTTATGGTATAGGAATAACGACTTATCGAAAAATCCAAGTTTTAAAACTATAAGCCGGTAACGATGTTAATAGAAAATAATTAACTTGATTTTAATGAATCGTTAATTCGTATACTTGGTGTTGATACCGGCCTAAACTTCCGTCAAAAAGGCTAAGGCGTTATTTTTACCACAATTAATAAGATTAATAAGGCTATAACTTAACAGTACTTAGAATAACGTATACGGGGTAGTTATATCACTACTTTATGTCAGCAGGAAGCTCTATACGATTTATTTACTGCGGTACATGCACAAATACTAACGGATAAAGACTTTAATCGACTAAACAAAGGGTTAAAGTAACAAATGCGAAACCTGGACCGCGGAATTGATATAATATTAATCGATCTTTTAAAGGCTAAGTTAATAATATTTACGGAAGAGTTCTTTATAAATAACACCGACTTATCTTTACAGATCGGATTTATGAAAACTCTTGTCAAAAAAGATAGGCGGGAAGATGAATTTAATATTACCAGCATCCTAATCCACTAAATGTCGGTTAAGTGTAAAAAAATTTAAATGAAGCGTGTTAACTTTAGAGGTCTACGGTATGATAACGGGCTTTAACGTAGGCATAATGTTATAGGAAACCCTTAACCTTATCACGAAATAGCTAAATATTCCCTTTATCCCGGTGGTAATTTATACCAACTTGAGGAATCTCTTCGAGTACTTGCTAAAGATCGTAACTACTTGTAAAAAACGTCTAATAATCGACGTAATAGCACTTCGCAAAGCCTACGAAGGGAGGATAATTAAGGAGTTCCGATAAATCAATGGTAAAGATAATTTTACAAATGCTATGACGAATACCACGCTAAATAAAGTCTTAAAAAGGTTTGTAAATAGTAACAAACTAACCATACGCATTAAGGGATACGTGGATATACCGACCAGAAAGCCTAAATTACGTAACAGAGGATAAAGATATACTAGAAAATTGAAAAAATGTCAGGGGATTAATAATAGCGACTTGTTTAAGTGGTACAGTTGAAGTGGCGAAAGGACTTTTTATGGGAATTAATAAATTTGGACCTCGGAGTAACGGAGAAAATGAGGTCATATGGGGTTAATTTTTATACAATTGGGTATAATTCAGTATGGGAGCCAACTGAAATTGACAGGGGTCTGGCTAATTAACGAGAAGGAAATTCAGTGGTAATCGGAAAAGAGTGGTCAGTCACACTGACATACACGTACAAACTAAAAAGCCACCAATATTGGAATAGTATTACATGTAATGCAGTAGGTAAACTTTACTTACAATAAAGTTAACCGTACTGCAAGTGTATTGCTTTGTGCGAACTTACCGCATTGGGTGTAAGTCGAGTACAATACACTGAACTTTACTCTAGAGCACGGGACAAGCACTTAGTCATATAAATTACAGTGTAGACCGGCTAGCAGTCTGCCAAACCTAGAACAATACATCCACCATCTGACCACGCAAACACTACTATTACTTCAACCAATCGAATCGATAACGTTATAACGTCTAAAGCCTACTAACATAAGGTAAGATTTATAAAATAGGTATTAGGACTGAGAATTACTAGCGAAATTTAATTAAATCGTCGGATATACGCTTATTATAGGCAAGTTTACGAATTTCGTAACGTCCATTTCAAGTATTTCAAAGCCTTCCTATAAATAAGGACTTTATCTTAGCAAACTATAACGAGAAGGATACGTTACATAGATTACTTAGCGCTTAACTTTAAAAACGTCGTTTTACGTACAAAAAATATGAAAATTATCGTGGTTAAACCGGTTAATAAGAAAGTTGCCTTCATCATAGGCGGCAATCACTTTTTATAGGTCGCCCTATATGATATGCTTTTTAAGCCAAACTATACAATATACCTAAATATAGGTATAAGTAAAGATTTTGTTACCAAATTTTAACTAGACAAATACTTTAACTATATCGAAACCAATGTTTCGTAGGCTAAGTGTTAAATAATTCCAGGCTTTATAAGACCTTTCCTATGACTTATTACCAAGGTTCGCTAAATATTTATAGCTTTTGGCTATAAATTTGATAAAACACCCAGTTTTTTTAAGGAAACGGCTGAAATTTGGGTAATTAACCGCCTAAATATTAAGGCCTTTTTTAACAAATAGTTAAAGTTTCATAAAGCGAACATTTCAATATCAAAAAATATTATTCGCTTTAAAAGTAGCAATTTTGAGGTGTTATTTCAAGTTTAAAATGAAGCTACGAATTTAGTCATACGTGAAGTTTTTATTAAAGCTGTAGTTGAAATAGTATTACCTCGTCAAACGGTATATCTCTTAGTTAAATACGTTAAGCTCTGTAAAAGTTGTTTATTTATATTTATCATATAATATCCATACGCATTAGACGTAATAATAAATTAATTACGCCTTATATTATTTCACTCTGAAATTTTATTACTATGATAGTTAATCTTCCTAAGGACACACGTCTCAAAACTATTGCGAAATGTAAATATATGACTTATTTTAACACTACTTGAAACGGCGCCGTGTAAATGTTGTTGTAGGTAATAGGAATCGGAAATATATTCTCTAAGATTACTTACCCTACTTGTAAGGCTATCGGAAACTTTTCAGTGGCTTTAGTCGTTACAAACGATTTAAAATCCAAGACCCCACTTATAGAAACCGAGTTTTAATTACTTTAATACCACCTAAATAGTAAAAAAAATGTAGTTTCGCCTTTTTACGGAAATTTTCGTTAACCTAAAATTCAATACGCTGTTTTAGAACGCTATCTTCATGTTTATTAAACCCCCGACGCGAGAATTTAGGGATATTGAGCGAAAATTTATAGTGAATAGGAAAAAAACAAATCTAGCTAATTAATAAGATGAACTTTGTTTTGAAGACTTTCCAGATTTTTTCGATATTAAAACTCCAGATTATATATTAATGTTAAAAGCCAAATACGGAATTAACATCAACGTAATAAAAGCGTTCAAGGCTTCCAAATTCATCAAGATTTACGATAAATTCCCTAATATGTATCATAATTTTTGGCATATTAAATGCCCTTTGGACTAAATAAAAAAAGAATCACTTGTAAAAAGATGGCAAAATACAAACTTTAATCATTATCATTACCTAGTTTTTCGGCGAAACAAAGCTTTCCTAAACCAATGGGTTTACGATATGTACCGCTAAGGCCGTATAGAATTCGTAAACGATGTTCTACTATTCGCCTTATTAGATTTTTTTTTTTTTTTTTTTTTTTTTATTTACTATCATCAGGCAGAGCCCCTCTTAGAGGGGTGCTAGCTGCTACGAAATATTCCTGTACATACCGGTGGGATGGATCGCAATGAGTGCCTTATACAGACCGATAAGACCAATAGGGCGCCGCATTATCCACCCGATCGAGACCTTAGGGTACCCCATAATCTAGAGACCCATTGACGTAAAAGCCGTAACTTTGGTTTAGCACCGCTTTAGTACCGGCTTAGTCCCTGCTTCGCGCCTATTTACTCCGGGGATATAATTATACTGGCCCCTTAATAAGTCTTTATAAAGCTTATAATAATATAAAGCAAAGTCTTATATGATAAGATATTAGCAAAGTCGAGACGTGCGGAGGCGCGTTAAGGCCCGTAAATATATATAGGTACGTGCTTACATGTAAGGATTTCTACATATTGTCGTAGAAATGTTCGGCCGTAGGATTCCTACGCGCAAAATAATCCGTATATAAAGTTCCTTGTTATGACCAAAGCACGTTGATGGGTCAGGAAACAGGCCAGCATGCAGCTGAGCTACCGAGAGCCTGAAGTCCAACACATCAGGCGGAGAACATCTCTTTGTCAGCACCAGACTAGGCAATCCTCCAGGGTTAGGGTTATCTAGATCACAAGTGCTCACTGAGCCTCAGTGAGCACCGATGAGCGTCACTAAGCAGCAGTGAGCCAGTACTGAAGATGGTATGAAGGCTATAGGATATAAGGACACGGTCAACACCACATAGATAGTATTTCCTTCATAGCTCTTCAGTTGTCAATCTAAGTATTTAGTCTACACACCTGAATAGCCTAACGGCTAGTGATCATTCTACAGCACAAACAAACATCTTCTTGATATTGCACCTTTGTTACCTCTGTTACCTTACTGCTAATATAAACCCCCTGACACCTTCTATTTACTCACGGATATTTAGTGTGATTATTACATCCCTACCTAAAAGCGAAACCCTTTATTTAATTTACCTTTAATCCTCAATACTCCTATTGATAATAAGTCTCGTATATACTAATACGTATTCAATCCCCTTACTTTCTGTATAATTAACGATTTAAACCCTTATATTATCCTTTTCAATGACTTTGAAGCCTATATTAACGTAAATCAACAACTCCCTCGCATAAAAACTGATTTATACGTACGATGCGCCGTTAGGCTCGTTTATTTGCCTTCCCGCGCTCTTCCGCCATCCTTATACGGGCTATGCACGACCGACTTTAAACCTTTTCCTCTCCCCTTTTCTCCCCTTTCCCCCCCCTTTCCGTTACACCAGCCCGCCCCTTTTAACTTTATGGGATACGACTTTACATCAGTTATACCCGGTCGCTTTTAATTAAAACGTTCGATAACATATAGGTAAAGAAAAAAAGCCCGAACGTTTGGTACGCCCGTTACGCCTATAAAAGGTCTAGGTATTGTATACAGATTAAAATTAAAAAAAGAATGTTAATTATTATTTGTCGGTAATAATAAAACGCCAAGGCAGTTAACTTCCTATCTCCGCCAGCGCCACACGGCCCTTCGCCACCTACCGCGTCGTTATCGTCATAAAGGCGCCATCTAGGCATCTTACCGCCTTATGGCGCTCGCTTCGCGTCGTCATCGAGGCAGTCAAAGACGGCGCGATGAAGGTGGCGACCGAAGATCTATTAGGTCGGTGGGCCCCTACTCCCATTTAAAGGGAAGCTAACAGCGAAAAGTTAAACGACGGTTTTAATAACGGCGATACAAGTTTTATCGTTAAAGAACCCGTCGTCGTCGCCTCCGTTCTTTTGCTTCCCTTCCTTTTATTTATATAACCTACCCCTACCCCTAACCCGCTCCTGAACCTTATCACTTTCTATAAGCAGGGATGCGACCGTAAAGCGACGGCTGTAAAGGCCTTAGTAACCGCTATTATAAAGCTATTAGATGAATAGGCTTATAGTCGTAACATAAGCCTAAAGTATAGCTGACAGGCTTAAAATATAAATATTGCTAGCGGACGTAAAATCGTATTTATTACCTATAAGCGGTAAGCGCGACCTCATTAAGCTAAAATATTTTAATATTAAACTATTTACGAAAATTCATCCGTAATATGCATAAATGCCCAGAAATTTGTAGGGTTCGTTAAAACCTTATATATATAAGCTTTACCTAATTATTTATCAGTGGGCTTTTGCAAAGGATGTAGTTACTTTTTTTAAGCTTCAACGAAAGCTGAATAATATACCAAATATAAAACGCCTCGTTTCCTTTTATATTAAGAGTACCATTTATTAACGTCCTATAATCGTAATCGTCGGTAGTAAAACGCGAAGTTCCCGTACCCGTAATTTTTAATTAGGAAACAGTATAAAAAAGTCGAACGAATGGTGGCGCGGGTAGGATAAAGTTAATTTACTTCGTTTTTCGATACTTTAAACCTGGTTGAATTAAATACATAAAGCCTTATTATTTGTACCATAAGGATAAACTTTTCTTTCATCGATTATTTACTTTCATTTAACTGCATTTAATTGTATTTTTGGGTTGAACCTTATCTTGTTACGAAAAGTCTACTATTTTCGTTAAAAGATAAAAATGATCTATCGTTAATATCCGTTAATTTATATACGATTTCGTTTACGCTAATACCTATATACCCCGGGTATCATTATATTATAACTTAATTCGTATAAAATTCTGCTATTGCATAAAATCCTAAAAGCCCATTATAACGAAATAACCATATTGGTAAGGTCTCTGGCTAATTCACGTAAACATAAAAAAGTAGAAGAGTAATCGTAAAGATTGGTATTGTAGTAATAAAGATAGATTAGTTAGGAAGAAGCATTTAGAGAGTGCACGTTATGAATTAGAGGTTATAAACCTTTTATCCAAGCAGTGGTACTTTAACATACACTTTGGAACGCCCCTTTTAGACCGCATCACGCATGATGCAATCTGTAAGAGTGTAGCCTGCATCTTGACACGTTATCGTGCAATTTAAAGAAGTGTATTTTATAGTGTAGTACACTTCCACTTAACTTAGGTATCTTAACTATAAGGATATATAATAATATCTATATAGGCAATCGTTTTTTCCTTTTTTGTATGTTTTATATCTGTAGTTTAGTAGTAATGGTATAGTTGTGATAAATTCGTATCCGTAATTTTGTAAAAATATTATAGTTGTGATAAGTTCGTATCCGTAGTTTTATAATAATAGTCTAGTTGCAGTACTAATTGTAAAGGTTCGATTTAATAGTTTTGAGCCGCAGGAGTAATTGTAATAAGGGCCTTGTTGATATAACTAATAGGTGGCAATATGGTTATTAATGGCGTCTTTTGTTATTTCCGATAGGAGTATAGTTATACGGGTATTACAAGGGTGATTTTGTAGTAGTAATTACGCCGTTGCGTATTTTGGATTAGTATAAAAATATATAGTTATTGGTTTAGGCAAAACCTCTTATCTTTTTACTTTTAATAGCGCGCACTTAAAGTCAATATAAGTCCATATTTCAATCAAACCTGATTCCCCGTTTTAATCAATCACTTCAAACCACTCCTATAGGTAAGTTACCTGACTAATCCCTATATACTAATTTCGCTTTTAAATCTATATCGCATAAAAATAGGACTGTTAGGCGCCGTTTGGCGCGTAAGCACCGACGCGCCGCTGATGACGCCGCCGCTGTTACCGCTGCCACTGCTAATTTCCCCCTCTTCTTGAGTACCATCTCTTTTATCATTGTCTCGCCCCCAGCTTTACCGTCCGCCTCCGCCGCCGCTCATGTCACCACCCCCTTTCCTCTTCCCTCTCCCTCTCTCATTCCCTCTAACTTTCAGGGGGCGGAGCGGAAAGCTTTTAATGTTAAAAACCTTACCCTTTCCTTGCGGGTAAAAACCCCCTTACCTGCGGACACCCCTTTTCGTCGTAAGTATAACCTAACGAAGTTACGTTACATTTCGTACTTATTGAATCTATTCGTCTCTTTCTCATTTTATATTTTTATAAACGAGGAGTTCGAGGCCAACCTCTTTCTCCACTTCGAGCTACATATCGTTAAGATACGTTGAGAAGCTTTCTTTTAACGTGTAAAACGTTAAAAAAGCATATTTAGGTCCACAGTTTCGGGTCGCTAATGGATATGTTTTACGTGCCATATGTTGCGTCCGTGGCTACGGATAAATCTATTGGGAATTACTACGAAAGCGGGGGTTATTCGACCCGTTATTACCGTTACGAATGAATTGGCAACAGATACACTCCAGTTACGTTAGTTTTGAGGCTATAGGTTGAGGCTGTGTTACGTGATGAACGACTTCATAATAAATTCGTTTTAAAAACTATAATTTTAATCGCGAATTTAGTACTTTACTTTTGAAACACGTTACTTAAAGTAATTTTTAAAGTAACCACTATTACAAGTAAATAAAATAAGCCGATAATAATTAGTAATAGGCGTTAACCGGCGGATTGAGGAATCGGCAGCTATTATTACCGCTTAAAAACGGAGCTTACGTATATACTACATAAACGATTTCGATGACGTTATCTCGTGTCGCCGTAAAGAGGGTGAAAACCCTTTTGCGCTTTTGTGTATTGGTATACGGCCCAAGGCGCGGAACCACCTTTTCGGTAGCACCGATAGTGACGTCAATAACGGTAATAGCGGTGACGCCAACACAAAAAGGAAGGGCTACGAGGAGGATGGTAAAGACGCGACGGCGTCATCCTCTCCCTCTCTTTTTAGCAATGAATAGCTGATCTTTTCGGTCGAGCCGACGCGCCTAAATATAATATAATACATTAAACAGTAATATTATTACTTTCCACAAAATAATAGTAATATAAGCGATAAATTTAAAAGGTAAAGTAGGTTTGAAATATATAAATCAAAAAGTGACAATATGTTAAAAACGTTACAAAATTGTAAATTGAAAGAGAAAAAGGTTAATAGAAAAAAAAAAAAGTAGAGCCGAAATACATAAAAAAAAGTGACAGTATATTAGAAGCGTCGTAAAATAGGAAATCCAAATAGGGGTAAATTCGCAAAAGCGGTATAGTTATAAGTTGTATACCGGAGTATAATACGAGGAATGACAGCAATATGGTGTTTAAAACCGCTTTGAAGCGTTAAAAGTAGTATAATAACGAAAAAAAAAAGTAAAAGTAAAGCGTAGAATATTAGTTTTATTAAGTTGGTAAAGCTTTTTTAATAATACTAATAAATCGTGTATTTATCTATATAAGCGTTTCTAATGCTTCGTTCGGAGTGTTTTTAATCATTATATCCGCTAGATTAGATTTTCCATCGATCCATATCGTTTACTTGGTTTCCTAACGTTTATATAATTTTCGTAAGGCTATAATATTGATAATTAAGTGTTTTTCGTTCGCAGTACCAAGTTTAACTAGGTATTCGTAAAGCAAAAGGGAGTTAGTATATATGACGAAAGGGATAGGTTTTAAATTAAGTTTAAAAATAATTACCACACCATAATCGTTATAGTAATTTCCGAATCGAAACTTTTAACCAAACCATAAATTTACGAAGCTAAGACGCTTCTTATAACTCGCTTTCACTTAGTCGAGCTTTAATAGATAATGTTTTTACGAAGCATAAAGCCGTTTCGGGCTGGTATTTCATTTCCAAAAACTAAAACGAAGTTTATTTGTGAATTACAGTTATTATTATCGAAAAAACTGTTAGTAAAACAAATAGCTTTATAATACGTATATATAGCGTTACAAATTATAAACAGCGCTTTGGATTATATATTCATCACGTAAAACGCTTCTTAAGCGCCTTATATATATTGTTCAATGGGGCGGTTTGTCATTGCGCAGCGATCAAAAGGTTGAATGCCGCTTTTGGTTATGCTACTAAGGTCATTCAAGCGCTATGTATACGCTAATATCTGTATTCGTCAATTTGTTCTACGCTATTAAGAACGATAAAGGTAACTCTTTCCAGCCGCCCTTTTTGCGTAAGACCTAAAACACCGTTTCAGAAAGTGATGGTAGCGTTATTAAAATCGATTATGTAGTCTTACATTAAGTACGTCTTGGGTTTTTCCTTCAGGCCGGTTTCCAAAAGCTTCCTTTTTTAAATGCGGAAAAATACGCGTTATATAAAGTTAGCATATCGTCTATCTATATACTCTTTAGTATAAAGCCGTTAAAACGGAATGTTGAAATTAATAAATACAAATTGAAGGTTAAGTTAATTATTTAAAGCCGTTCCTTATAATACCTTTAATGGGTGTTTTACTAATAAATAATAACTTTAAATAGGCTGTAAAACGGTTTTATAATACGTAAGATCGTTTTAGGTAGGTGGTGTCTTTCAAAATGCGTAGGTATATCAGTGTAAATACATTGTTTAAGTTGCTTTTTAAATTATGTATAAGCTTACGTAATGTTACGAAGTTAAATATGTAAATTATAAGGGTTATTAAGGCAATTCACACATATAAGAATCAAACAGTGGCTAACCTATCATAAAGTAAGCAATTAGGTTATGATATCCTTTTTATTGTCGTTGTTGGTAGGCCTTTATCGTTGCAATGTAGTCGATTCGAATCACTGTAGTCGAAGTAACTGGTGCTTCGTTGATATTGTTGATTGGTGTGTAAGTTCTAAGTTTGGCAGACCGCTAGCCGGTCTGCACACTAATTTGTATGGCCAAACGCTTTGTTCTGTGCCCCACTTTGAAGTGGGCACCTACTGCACTGCACTTGCAGTATAGTCCCACAAACTGCAGTCAATTCTCAGTACGTGCAATCAACTTTACTGCAAGTAAAGTTGACTTGACTGCACTACATTTAACTACTATTTCAACACTAGCGGCTTTTTATTTTGTGCCTGTATACTAGCAAAGCTTGCCATTAATTAGTAGCAACTTTTGAAATCCCTCCCTAATCTTTAAGCCAAACCCCTGTCAATTCCGATCAATCTATACTGAAATTGACATTAATTACGGCCCTTCGTAGCCCTTTTGCTTTACCCCTCCGAGGCTCTCGTTCTTCAAATCCCGTACACAAGTCTTTTGTTAAAAACCTACGTAAATTAAGTACGCCACCATTTACATACCTTTTACCAGTAGTTCAAACTACTGTCATCGTCACTATTGCCTTGGCGGTCTTCCAATTTGTTAGCTTATTCCTTCACATTACGTGCCGGGTGGTCCACGTATCCCTTAATTCGTAAAGTCAGCGTATTGCTATCCATAAAACTTTCCAGGGCGTTATTGAGTGTAGCCTTAGTTATAGTATCGGCAGGGTTATTTTTGCCGTTGATTTTCCGGAACTTATTGATTTTCCGGGCTTCGTATACCTCCCTTAACGTCATTTGGTCTATTATTAGGCGTTTTTCATTAGTCGTACCTAGTTTTGATAGGTATTTGTAAAGGCTTCGGGAGTTGATATATACTATCACAGGTATCAATAGTAGTTCTAGTTGTTTGATAATAATCCTCAACGTACCATCAGTTACTATACTGATATTAAAACCTACCATTATATTATAAACTTTTAAAGCTAATATACTCCGGGTTACGCGTTTACATTTAACAAATATTCAATGTATAAGGTTTACAGTAATCGTAAATTTCTTTTTCGACTTATCCTTATTAACGAGTATTATTAAAAGGCCGATTTTTGATATGAGGTTAGTATTATTGACAAATAACGCGTTTGTAAGAATTATTAATTTCTCGTTTGCTAGATTTACATAAATAATATAAATTTCTTTTTTACGTAATCTATTTATCTCTAAATCCGCTTATTTTACTTATTAAAGTCTTCGTTTCTTAAATCTTATGTCTATGTCACGATGAACAGATCGTACGACGTTTTCGATTAACATAACGTAGCAATGTAAGCCGTATGTATCTTTTACTTTAAATATTTCTGTAATTTTTTCTTTATCGGTTTTATCGATAATTTCAAAGTTCGCGATGTGCCTATTGTAACATAAGTTAATATAAGTACTTTTAACTTTAATACCATGAATGCGGATTAACGATTTATCAAAGTTAAATTGTATGCCCTTAACTAATATTTTAATTAGCTTTCACTTTTAGAGGCCTAGATTTTCAATAATATGCTATTTCGCCGCTATAAACCCTATATTACCGAGGAAAAGGGTATTGTTGGTTTATATACCTACGATGCTGAAATCTTTACTTATTATAATTAACAAACACGGGTTAAAAGTTGAGGATTTTATACCAAGCTTATTTTTAAAATATACTTAATACGTTAGAAACCAGTAAACATAAACTTCGGCCAGTCTATATAAATTTTCAATATAGCGTATTACCATGCCATCCGGAAACTTTTCCTTTATTTATTTTTTTGGTAACTTCGGTAGTATAATCCGTTAAAAATTGGCGGCGGATTATGTATACGTTTACGTAATATTTAGGATATTAAGTGTAAATTGGCTTTTTATACCAATAGTTAAACTGGCGGTAATAGCGATAATTAAACGTTAGCTGATTTTTTAGATTATAGGTAATTAAACAAAAATCCAATCTTTACCTTTATTACCGTATCCTTAAGCGATTAATCGTAACTTTTTGTACAGCCGATCCATAGTTTTACCTTTAACCTTATAAATTATCTCTAACTTGAAAACAGTAATGTCTTAGTTTTTAAATTACGTTAACGTTACAAATTGTATAACCCTTTATAATAGGAGGCCGTTAATTTCTACTTGGTTATTTTCCTTAAAGAACTTATCCGATATGTTAATAATGCCTTCAAAACATAATTTAAGGGCAAATATTCCGTTAAAATTCTTGTTTAAGATACCTACGCCCTTTTATATACCTTGCTAGGCTTTTAATCTCTATCGCCGTCCTTTTTTCAGTGTATATCTTCTTCTTCAGTGATTGTTTACGTTGCCAACGTTTTATGAGCTTGTTAATAGTCGGTTTAAGAAGGTTGTATTTGTAATGATCACACTAAATACCCGCGAGTATATAGAAAGTGTCAGAGGGTTTATATTATCAAGAAGATAGCAGAGGTGCTGAGTGAATAATATCACAACCGTGCAAGTAATGATCAAAAGACGTGAGGCTATTCAGAACATACTGAGACTGAATACTTAGATTGACAACTGAAGAGCTATGAAAGAAATGCTATCTATGTTGTTATGACCGTGTCATTATATATCCGTGCCTTCATACCGTTTTCAGTACTGAATCACTTGGATCAGTGCTGATCCCACTGATCCTAATCACATTATTGGTTTAGTCATTTCCGCTAACAAAGGAAAGGTGTTCCCCGCTTGATGTGTTGAACTTCGGGCTCAGATGCACACTGGTTTGCTTCCTGACCCGATATCATGTTTAGGTCGTGACAGTATTAGCTAATTCCTTCGGCTCGAAGGTTATCCACGTTAGGATCTTTATTAGACTTAAAGGGTTTTCAATACGGTTTAACCTATATAACTCGGAAAATCATGAGGCCGTTAGTAGTTTTAACTATTACGTTTTAGCTGGTAATACTTAAGATCTTATACGGCTTATCTCATTCGCCTGGCTCACACCACGTAAGTACTTTACTTTAAGAGGGGAGTTAAAGTACGTTTATTATTAAAGGTTCATTTCTAATATTAAAGGTATTATTGATCTAGCGGCGTGCCGATTCATTTTTCAGTTCCTTTAAGGCTTTATTATATATTATAACACAGTTATAGGTGTTTAACGAAGGTGTTAATTAAGTTATTATACGTAGACAAGCTCCGAATACCAATAAAGTTTGTATAAGTCCGCTAATGCTAATAATATCGTTACGATATTTTAACGTTATTTAAAACCATGTCTTTTAAATGATAAAGTTTTTGATTTTTAGTATAAGGATATCGTATGTTTTTCCGTAAAAGGGCATATACCCTTTCGACCTTGCTAATACCCTAATAGACCTTAATGAGGACTTGTTTACACTAAATCCTTATTAACTATACATTAATTTAAAACTTTATCGTAATCAAGTTAATATCGGTATCCTAAATGAATACTTCCAATAGACAAGGTATGTGTTCATTTACAAAATACGTAGTAACTTTTATGTTTTCTTCGACGTAACAGTTTCAAGAAATTTAACACCGTAAAAATCTGTAATAAAGTTTATAACATGTAGTATTAACTTACCGTTTAAGTAAAATACGTTTACAAAGACATTCCGGTTAAAATTTTAATCCTCTTTTAATATAAATTTCAATGTTAAGGGGGTTTAAGAATGTATTCGACAGTGGTGGCAAAGGTGTTTAGCTGTCTTTAGTATTGATAAATCTATATCTTTGTAGCCAGTCGTCTTTAAAATTTTATGAAACCTATTAGCTGTCGGGTGATTAAACTCACGATGTAATTAACGAAGTTTCGCCTATGTTATGTTTAATACTATTCAGTTTGGACCTTAAAGATAAAACTAAAGATTTCCCCACTTAAGGCTAAGTAAGAACCTTTTACCGGCCTTAACTTATCTTAATTTATCAATTCAAATATTAACATTAACGCCGTGGTTTTCTATATATTTTAGGTCAAGGAGGAAAATGGTAAGTAATTTAAAATATGAAGAATAATAAGTTTAACAATAAATTTAACCGTCGTCGATTCCAATTAAAATAGCTTTTTTCCAAAGCTAAAGCCAATTTTATCCTTACCAGCATCCATGTAATCAATCTCTGTAATGGTGTTAGTATCGTTTCATGAAGCATATATTAAAAATAGCCTTTCATTAAATACCGTATTACCATCGTGTCCGGTATATTCCCCTAAAAGATTTTTTTCGCGTAACGATTTCGAATAATAAAGAGGTATATAAGGCCAAAGTCTTTATCATTATATCGGCGGTAGGAGTCTTCGCCTATAAAGCGATATAGGACAGTGTAGTTGGTTAGTTATTACGTTATTTACGAATTAGTACCGGTTCCATTTCTAGTATTTTTGTATTAGCCGATATTTTCAGCTTATTTTCATTTTTTTTAACTTCACTTTTTTAAAATCATATAACACGCTTTATATAATCCTATTTTGAGGTAAAGGGGTATTATGTATAGTATATTACCTGCTTCATCTCACGTTCGGCGGCAGTATAACGTGTTAACCAGCAGCCTTCTTTACCGTAAATCCAACATCTTTGAACGATTAAGTTGAACTTATTTAACTGACTTAAAAACCTTAAGGAAAAGAAATATCCTTTTCCGTAGGTTAAGGTCTGAGCCTTCTATTAACTGTCTTAGCCGAGCCTTTCGTACCGTCGATTAATGTAATACGAATTAAGAGGATCTTTTTCTTTGTTACTAAACCCCGAAGCTTAAGGGTATATACGAATCGAGCCGGAGACTTAAGCAGTTACGGTCGCCAACAAAAAATGTAATTAACTAAAAAACCCTTCTCAAGTAACGTTAAGGTATTACAAGGCGTATTTAAACTCTTCATAACCCGTAACTACTTATCGGACCTACTAAAGTAAGGTATCTTCGTCAACTCCCACGTTTCTCATTACCTATTGGTAAAGCATTAGCCTGTCAAACATCGAATTTGAAAGGTCTATCTTACTTATCGATTATTTTTTATAATCCAATATGTGAAACCACTTGATAATATTTCAATTTATATGGTATTAAGTAAGGTTGATATCGTTTTCGAAGTAGTCCTTTATATCATCGTAGATTTAGCGAAAAGAGGAGCAATTCGTTAGGTACCGGAGGTAGAAATTCTTGGCTTAGCCAGTAAGGATATTAGGAAACAACGAGTAGAAACCTAGCAATTTAATTCTCATTTGATGGTAAATGTTAACAAATAGGCGAAACTTGACGTCGAGGAAGTTACATGGCTTACCGGTATACTTGTCCTTTTCTTTCCAAATCTTAACGAATGTAGTAATTATCGTATAATCCGTATCCACTATTAAAACGAATCGTGGGGAAAGGGTAATATACTTATCGCAAAGACCTTTTATACCTGACTGGGGAAAGGACTAATTCTATTACTGTTGGAATAGTATTACATGCAGTGTAGTAGGTCAACTTTACTTACAGTAACATTGACTATACTGAACTGAAAATTGAGTATATTTCGTTGTGCAAACTTACCGCATTGGGTGTAAGTCGAGTGAAGTACGCTGCACTTCACCTTAGGGCATGTGACAAGCAATTGGCCATACAAATTACAGTGTAGACCGGCTAGCGGTCTGCCAAACCTAGAACAATATATCCACTATCTGACCACGCAATACTACTTTTACTTCAATCAATCGAATCAATAACGTTGCAACGTCTAAGGCCTACTAATATTAATCAGTACTTGCCTGCTAGGTTAAGCATAGATAAGCTAAGTAGAATAAAAAGCTACTTTCCGGTTACACTTTACGGTTACAGCGATTAAGGTAAAGGAAAGATTCTTGCGAAGGGCCTTTATTAATACTGTATTAATATTACAAGGGCAGGAAAACAAAGAAGACTTTTGGGTTATATTAGTTTCACAACGGCAATCTAAAAGTTAACGACATTATCGTTATCGAAAATACCAAGAAACCTTTATTAATTCTTTTTAAAGAAAAACATTGAGATTAACTGTCAAAAGTCTTAAAGTTCAGCAAGTTGGAAAACAGCTCAATTAGTGTTACTACGGGTGTTATTACTGTAAAAAAGACTAAGTCCCACGGCTTATAAAAACAACCTTCGCCCTCCACCTTTAACCCCTACCAATAATAACTACCTTCGACTTTACCCTTTACACTAAACCTTTACCTATACTTTACTTTTTTTTACTTCCCAAGTTACTTTAATCGTTAAGTTCGCTACCCTAAGCTAAAATATAGAAAATCGCCAAGTCGCGTCGAAAAAGCCACGTTAAGCGACTCCACGCCAAAACACTAAGCCCCTACACTCAAAATCACCAAGTCCCTCACTATACACGCTCTACCAAGTCCTATATTGTCTTAAATTTTAAGATAACACCTACCTTAGAGATTTAAAAAGGAATTAACGCCCTCGAAACTGTCTTTACCAAGTTTTACGACGAAAACCTTTAGGCGCTGAATGTTAACAAAAAAATAACGGAAAAACACCTTACCAACTTTATCGGCTACTACATCGTCGAAAATAACAATATTAAAAACTATAACTACGCTTTTAGTAAATTCGGTAACCTTTTTAACAATTAGACCATTAATATATGAAACTTAGTCTTAAAAGGGGTTCAGCTAAAGGTTAAAGTCGAACTTAAACGGTAAAAAGTTTACATACCATTAAAAGGTACTACGAAGTTAACGTAGGAACTTGTCGACCTAACTCAACTATAAGAACGCCTTTGAGATCCTAATCTTTAAAACCCTTAAGGAAAATGAAAAGGCGTTAAAGGATCCCAACGCCTATATATACGTTTTAAAAAACTCCTAACATATCCTAAGCTAAGTAAAACCTCTTTACACATTAAAAATAAAAAACTTATTAATTTACTCGATAGTTTAGTACTATTACGTAATAGCGCGAAGTACGCTCTTAGCGGTGGCAAAGCACGTAAAGCGGCAATTACCAACGCAGCCAAAGGTATTAACGTTAGTACTTTACACTAGTTAATTAAATAGAATCGCCAGGCTTTTTAAAACCTTCAAGTACTTTTCATCCTTTAGTAAGTCTACCATTAAAATCCTAAAAAACATTTTTCCTTTAAATACATCCACGCGCATGAACCAACCATAAGCCCTACTACAGGAATTTATCTACTAGGCCAGGCGACTGGCAATTACACTTAACACTATGCCTCAGAACCTCAAAAACCTAAGTCGTTAGAAAATACCAACCAAGTTTGGAATGATTATCATGACCTCCTTTCAAAACCTGTCAGAATAGTTAATATCAACTACAAACAGATAATGAACTTCTCTAAGATCTGAAATAACATCAAAAAGTATAACAGAAAGTCTTATAACCTTTTCAATACTATAATAATACCTTTCCTGAAAATTTACAAGTAGATAGAGGTACTTTCTTTTGGTTTTCACTCACTATTTCTTGAAATCCTCACAAGGAAAGCTAAGGACTACTAACTAACCTTTCTAATAAACGCCATATCATTTAGAGAGATCTACGAAGGCATAAAAAGCTACTTCAAACACGACATCCACCTCGCGTAATACCATACGGATTAGGTTATTATATGGTGGATTATAATAATAATAAAGAAAAAGAAGGAGAAATTATTAATAGATATTTTCAATTAAATATTAGAAAAGCTGATAATGTGTTAAAAGGCAATAGCAAAGGCCTACATTGGCGAAGCTACACTTCGCGAGTAGGTATGGGCAGTTATTACAGACGTTAATAAGTTCGAATACGCTTTATAACGCCTAAATATCACTTGTAAAAGATTTTTCAGCCAGTTACGTTTTTCGATTACCATCGTAATAATACGTATACCAAACTCGCTCGGTATATATACCCAAGCCGGTAACTTTCTTAACGTAAAAAAGGAAGACTTTACAGTAGTTAATTACGTCGACTGCAAGTATTTACGCTTATAACGCCTAAGGTCAGATTTTTTTGTCTTGGCCCTAAACTCAAGGCAAAACCCATGTTAACGCCATTAATATTTAGGCGAACCTGTTAACCGCAAGTACTATCATCGTAATAGTAGTAAGAAATATTAAATTTGTAGGAAGGCCGATTACTAGTTCATTCGCTACCCCCCCGCCGAATGTAATAACAGAAAAGTAACGTACTACGTCCAATATCCTATTACTTCGAAATAAAATTACTTGGACCAGGTTGTAAATGTTAAAGGTAAAGAGCTAACTAATGCTGTTGATACCCTTAAGTAGATTAAGTGATACGAAAATACAATTTCCGGAACGGCAGCTTAATAATTAGTCGACTATGCCTTTTTCTATCTTTTAAGTGATGAAAACCCTTACTTTTACCTTAACCATATCCTTGTCCCCTTATATAACTTTAACCTTCACGATAGCTATACCGACTATACGTTTTAAGTTATTATTTTAAATACTAAGGTAATAATATACTTAATAGAAGGTTATTTGTAGTATATGGCACTGCGAAGGGAAAGTACTATAGTTATTGAGATTAATCGTTACGATGGTGGTAAGGTTAAAGTTAGCTTTGGCTCGGGCGAATAATTATTGTTACTAAAGATAACAGTAATTTAAATTGTTGTGGAATTAATTACGTTTTATATCCTTCAATACCTTACCCCTTCTCAATTTTATTTAAAAGATATAAAAACCTTTGGCGTTAACATGGACGTTAAAGTAAACGAGTTGATTAAAAACGGCCAAAGTTTTTTACTCGCCTTTAAGTAGGGATACCTATATTTTTATTTTTAAGGTCCGAAAGTAGTGGTGTTAAACCTAACGAAACCGGAAATACGTTAATTATACCAGCGCTTTAATTACCCAACTGTTAATAGGTTATATAAGGTTTCAAAGTCCGTAGAGTATAATGATATGGAATAATTTGCTTTGGAAGCCGTTAAAAAGCTTTTCTATCATTGCCAAACGTATGCCTAAGCCTCCCGAATATTTAAGTTTATATTAAAAACGATAAGGACTTAAACTGTAAGATTTTTGTTAATGTGTTTCACTTAGACCAGAAGCCTATTTTTTACGTCGTTAACTCCGTAATATCTTTCTATAAAGTTAAGTTTCTAAAGTCTTTTTCGATGAAGGATACGTGGAAAACGTTAAGGATGTTGTAAATTAATACGTATCTAGGTTTACCTAACGTTATTGTTCACGATACTAATACCAACTTTATGGCGGCGGAGTTTTAAAAAGATACCAAAATAATAGGTATCCAGTATAAAAAGGTACTTATAAAAGTCTACTAAAGCATTAGAAAGGTTAAAAGGGTAAACGATTTACTTCGCTGAACGTATAGTATCCTTACATTAGAAATTAAAGGTTTTACGGATCCGAAGCTACGCTTACAAATGGTAGTAAAGGGCTTGAATAATATTATAGGCTTTAACGATTTGGTGTTAACGTTATTGGGTTTTAAAGCGTACCTACGACTAACGAGTGAATCTCCGTTTTTGATAAGTACTTTAAAACGTGTTGCGGTTTATAATAAAGCTTTAAAGAAATTACCAAGGGAATCGACAAGCCGCCAAGTTAATAATACCCTTAATACCAAAAACAGGCCTATAAAAATCGAAGTTTTTACTTTGCTATTACAAATTAAAGTCCTTATATGGCGAAAGATGGGAAAATAAAAGAGGCTGTACAAAATATTGAATATCATAAACTTTAAAGTAGTTATTAAAACTGTTAATGGATTTATGACTTTCCAAATTACTTTGGTTATTCTTTATATTAGATCTACGAAAGATAAAAATTTTCAAGTTAAGCGACCGAGTTAATACAAACCCCCTTCGCCCGTTATCAACAAGCTAATAAAAAGCCGCCGGCGCAAACAACCTTCGTAAAAAAGGAACGTTAAAAAGGAAGAATACAAACCAAGTCATACATAAAATATTGCTTAGGTAAGTAGGAAAAAAAGGATAACGAAAATATAATAATGAAATTTAGGGTATAAAGAATTATTAAAACTTTCGGTAAACCTTTTAAGGAAAACAATAAGGTTGAAATTAACGGATAACTAATTCAAGGTGTAATACCATTTGTACCGAAGGCTAACTTTAACCTCTCAAACCTAAATATTACAATCTTTAAGTCGAAAATTATTTATAAGGTTAAGGGTAAGACTACGGGTCGACTGTATAAAAATTTACGACTAATCGTTTAAAGATACAGCGATAAAGGAAAAGACTGGATCTTCATTTAGTCGCTACGATTTAAAAGATTAACTAAGGCTTAGTGGTTACCCTAGCAATAAGTTTGCTAGCTAAAACTAAAATCAAATTTACACTTAATAGCCGTAATATTACGTAAAACTACATACAATTAGCAAATGACCTACAATGGATTGTATTATTAAAACTGCTACAGGAACCTCGCTTTATCTATCTATTAGGAACGGTCATACGATGTATTAAACCACTATATAGATTAGCGAAGACAAACGTTTACCAGTTTCTAACCTACTAGTTGTATCTTAAGGCTCAGCTAACGATAAAGTTCTTAATATACGACCCGTACTTATTGGTAAAGTAAAAAAAGGACTTCGGTATAGTAAGCATATAAATTAACGATACCTTTTTCGTCGGAACAACTAGCTTTATAGTATAGAAATAACGAGCTATCGAAGACTTTAAGTTTCGAAATTGTAAATCGGTCACGACGTTAACGGAAAATAATTAACTTAACTTCAATGGATCGTTAATCCGTATATTTGGTATTAATGCTGATCTAAGTTTCCGCTAAAAGGGTTAGGCTGCTATTTTTACTATAATAGGCAAAACTAATAAAGCAAGAGCTTAATGGCACTTGGAATAGAGTATACGGAATAGTTATATTACTACTCTATATTAACCGAAAGCCTTATACAATCTATCCATTGTTACACAAATATAAATATTGAAGGATAAAGACATTAATCGACTAAATGAAAGGCTGGAATGGCAAATGCGGAACTTAGACCGCGGGATTAATATAGTGCTGATCGACCTTTTAAAAGCCAAGCTAATAATTTTTACGGACGGGTCCTTTACAAACAATACCGACTTATCTTTACAGATAGGCTTCCTAATGACCTTTGTTAACGAAGATAGGTGGGAAAATCAGTTTAGTATTATTGGTCACTTGAACCACTAGATCTCCGTCAAGTGTAAAAGGATCACACGAAGCGTGCTGGCTTCAGAGGTTTACGCCATGATAGCGGGCTTTGACGAAGAAGTCTCTTCAAATGCCTGTCAAAGCTTGGAATTACCAGCGAAAAACGCCTAATGATCGACGTGATGGCACTCCGCAAAGCCTACGAAGGGAGGGAGATTGAGGAGTTCCGATAGATCGATGGCAAAAATAATCCTGCAGATGCTATAACGAAGGCTACGCTAAACAAAATACTGGAAAGGTTTGTAGACAGCAATAAACTAACTATACGTATCGAGGGATACGTGGATAGGCCACTTAAATCACGTGACGGCGGACAGAGATATGCTAGCAAACTGGAAGACTATTAGGAGATTGATGGTGATTTGTTTGAGTGGTACATTTGAAGTTACGAAGGGTTGTAGCGAATGAACTTTTTATGGGAGTTGATAAACTCGGACCTCGGAGCGGCGAAGCAATTGAGGTTAAATGGGGTCAAATTAAATACAATTGGGTGCAATTCAGTATGGAAGTCAATTAGAATTGATAGGGGTCTGGCCAGTTGATGAGGAGGCAATTCAGTAACAACTGTAAAAGATTAGTTAACCATACTAACGTGCGCGTACAAACTAAAAAGCTGCCAGTGTTGGAATAGTATTACATACAGTGCAGTAGATCAAATTTACTTACAGTAAAGTTAACTATACTAAACTGTAAGTGAAGTGTATTACGTTGTGAAGAATTACCGTATTAAGTGTAAGTCGAGTGTAGTACGCTGCACTTCACTCTAGGGCACGGACCAAGCAATTATCTATACAAATTACAGTGCAGACCGGCTAGCGGTTTGCCAAACCTAGAACAATACATCCATCATCCGACCACGTAATACTACTGTTACTTCAACCAATCGAATCGACAACGTTGCAACATCTAAGGCCTATCAATAATTACGAATATTAGTAGGTAGAACAGTTACCTTTGGCTAAGTTTAAAGAAAAAAAGCCAGTAATTGTGCCTATAATAGGCTGGCGTATAAAATCGGTCCTTTTTTAATTCAATTACTAAAACTAAATGTATTAAGGATCTTACAGGAAGTGGGCCTAGGGGTTTCTATCGCGGGAGACTTAGCGATAATCCTTTTAGTATTAAGGGGTTCAGCGAGGTTCCTATTTAATTAATTAATGTAAAGCGTTAATTTAAATACCTCTGGCCGCATTTATAGCTCTTAATTTACGTATTCGACTGCTGTTAAAGACGTACCACACGTTATTACGTAGAAGTGTTAAACCGCCGAGCAGATTAACGTATTCCTTATCGTTAACAGTTAGAATAGCTTAAATTAGCTGAAAAAGGGTGGAGAAAAGGTCCTTCAAATCGTGTATAAGGGCTTTAAAGTTTGTTAACACCCTTTTTTTATAGGTATTAGTTTTGAAGGCGTTTTTAAAGCTAATTGAGGTCGAAAAGGGATTATACCAACTTTATAATGCCTTATACTTCAACGTAAATCCCTTATTTCTCTAGTTTAAACTTATGCCTCGATTTAACCCTTTTTAAAATTACCTTTTACATATTAATAATACAGTCATCGAAAAAGTTACGATACTCGTAAAAAACGYGGTTAGAATCTTCGTTATTATTATACTTTACGATAAATTATCTAACGAAATTGGTAAGGTATTTTTCCGTTAAGTTCTTTTAGATATCTAATACCTAAAGATCTTCATTGTAAAACTTGATAAAGATAGTTCCCAAAGTTTTAACTGATTTTTTCTTAACGGAATCGATAATAGCCTTAAATTTAGCATTAATATCAAAAATCTCGAGGCTTTAACTTATATAAAACTTGTAAGGCGTATAAGGTGAAGGAATTGGTAATTTTAGGTGTAAGGACTTGGTGTTTTGTCGTAAGGTCGCGCAACGTGGCTTTCTTAGCGCGACTTAGCCTTTTTACTTAAAGCAGAGAACTTGAAGATCGAGGTGATGTAAGGAGTAAAAAGAGTTAAGTAAGGGCAAAGGTTTATTGTAAAGGGTAAGAACGAAGGTCTTTGTTAATGCTAAAGGGAAAAGGTTATTGTTTAGCCGTAGAACTTAATCGTTTTTGTAATAGTAGCACCCGTAGTAATACTAACTTAACTGTTTGCCAACTTACCGAACTTATAGTCAATTTCATCGTTTTTAAGAAGGATCAATAAAGATTTCTTAGTATTTTTCAAGTAGCGATACCGTCGCTTACTTCCAGATTGTCGTTGTGGACTGTCGTAACCCAAAAAGTCTTCTCTATTTTCCTGCCGTTATAATCTGACGCAGTATTAATAAAGGCCCTTCGCAAAAATCTTTCCTTTACCCTAGCCGCTGTAGCCATATAGTGTAACCGGAAAGTAGCCTTTTCTTTTACTTAGATAATCTGTGCTTAACCTAATAAGCATTGATTAGTGATGGTAGGCCTTTATCGTTGCAACATAGTCGATTCGAATCACTGTGGTCGAAGTAACTGGTGCTGCGTTAATATTATTGATTGGTGTGTAAGTTCTAAGTTTGGCAGACTGCTAGCCGGTCTGCATACTAATTTGTATGGCCAAACGCTTTGGTCTATGCCCCACTTTGAAATGGGCACCTACTGCACTACACTTGCAGTACAGTCCCACAAACTGCAGTAAATTTGTAGTATGTACAATCAACTTCACTGCAAGTAAAGTTGGTTTGACTGCACTGTATTTGACTGCTTTTCCAATAGTTGTTATTATATCTTTTTACAATTAAGCAGGTTTTCTTTGTATTATTTTCCGGTCTTATTGTTAAACTTCGTATACGAAGCGAATGAGACAAATTATATAGGCGTCGTAAACCATTAGATCGAATCGCTTAAAGTGAAAAACGCATTAGTCAATTAAGGCAGACAATTCCTTGAAGGTAAATTATTTTGACGAGGTGTTTAAAGTAATAATAATACCTTTGAGGCGGAGTTTTAAGGTAAGTTTACGGTTTGTCATCTTCTTTTAAGTAATATAGGAGTTTACGAAAAAGTTTTTAGGGAGTTTTTTGGTTTTCGAGTTAAAAGAGGGGCTTCGATGGCAAGGTATTAGTAGTATTAGTATAAACGGTCCGCTTTCGTATAGTGGTAACGGGTTGGAAGTACGATTCGGGGGTTATAATAAAATTGGAAGTGGTTTGGATTCTTCATTTTAAAAGTTGCTCCGTAGGCGGTTTTAGTTGGACTATGGTTTTGAGTCCCTTTTTTTCACCCTTTTGTTTTGTATTCTCGAACTATTATTTAGAGAAACAAACTTATACTATTTAGAAAATTAATTAATATATTATGAACTTTAAATTCGTTAATATTTTAAAGGTTAGTTTATTCGTTTTTCATTCTTTAAACCAGAACCTTAAACTATAATGATAGGTTTTAAAACATTAGTTTTATGTAAGCTATTCCTTATAGCTAACTGTTTCAAAATGTCGTTCTTAACCCGTAAAAAACGTAATGTTACCATGGCTTTTTCTATAGCACTCGCTCTTTAAACCATGGTTAGTAATGATGTAAAGTCAATATAAATCCTTAGGCAAGTATTAAAAATAAAAGGCGTAGGGATTGGCTTATTCGGGCTGAGAGTGTTGTTAACGGAGTTAACCATTATTTATAGAATAGATTCCTTGGAATTTGTACTTTTCAAATTTCTAGACAATATCATATACGCAGTTTTAAGCGGTTTATAATACCGTTTACATTTATTAATACTTCATAATATTTTTACTAGTATTCATTTGTATTTGTTGCCGGCGATCCTAACTTTAGTACACTACTTAGTGAATTCGGAGGCCATTCCAATGTTGTAGGTAATCTAGTCTAGAGGCTCTAAGTAAACGTTTAATTAGCAGTTAAACAAAGCGTTTTAATACTTTATAGCGAAAACTCTTCGTATAAATTTAGCGATTTGAAATAATATTTCCGCGTCGACAACGTGTAATATCGGTTAACTATTTAGGTTTATAATATCGATAATCACCTTGTAGTTAAAGTTCACATCGTTTTGAAGGTGGCACTTAAACCGTCGTAGGGCTTATAAGTGTAGCTAATACTTATAGTAAAACTTTTTGATATCTTTAAGTATATTATTTCCTATATCTGTATAACCCCCGGCGTAAAACAGCCGTAAAATGTGTTTTATAGCTGGGTATCCGGATCGGCGTTATAAAATCCGCAATTTCAGCTACGTTAAATAAATATCCTTAATCGTATATATTTCAGGGAAAAACTATAAATGGCCAAACTTAAATCGGAGCGGTATAGATACGCTATCCGAAACGAAAATAAATTGGTTAATTGTATTCCTGACCTTAATTTGTAAGTTATTTATATTAGCTCACGAAAAAAAGAATAACGTTTTAAAGTTTCTTACGAAACATTTAACCGTTTCGAATCTCGTATTTATAACGACTATTCCAAGCGAAGATGTTTTGTTTTTACCGAATAAAACCTCGGAGATTTCGCCGCGAACGCGTCGAATTGTCGTTTTCTGATTGTTAAAATTTTAACCGCGCCAGTATCAAGTATAATGCCTTGAAATTAGTTTCTATACCTATTTAAAAGCATGAATTGGGACGCTATATATACATTTAGCACTCCGTTTTCGTAATACAAGCCTATACTATATAGGAAGAAAACGTTTTGTAGGCTTGTGAAAATACGTTAGGCGATCTCGTCGTTTTAGGCTATTAATTAAACATTATTACATTTAGAGTCTTTTTTTCCGGAGGTGTATTCGTAAAGTTAAATATCAAACTTATCTTCTAAGCCTTCGCACTCGGCTACGTATATTATAAAATTGGCTTTCATCTGGTTCTTAAGTGCATAATCGGTTTAAAATTGTCGTTTAATCCGAATTTAGTCGTATATTAGATTGTTAGTGAACTAGTAGCAGATGCTACCGTATATAATATAGCGTTTTTAGTAACCTGTAGGACTTTTTATACCTTTTGGTAAGTATTGTTATAGCTGCGGTACGTTTCGTCCCTAGCTGTTAGATCGTCTTTAATAATAATTTCTTTACCTTTTGTTTTCAAGGCTTCCTCCCTAATACCTTCCTTTCTAATAGTTGTATTTAGGGCTATTATTTTGCCTTGGATACACTTTAAACTTTCGATCCAAGATGTGGTAAATAGTTTTGGCGAGGTTTACTTCGGTGATGTAGCTTTTACCTTTAGTTTATCGGTTATAAATACTGTTTTGATCCTCGTTCATCGACGTATAAAGGTTTTGAACGATATTTTAAAATTTGTATAAAAGGCTTTTGAGTTCTCTTCAGGTTTAAATTATATAAGGTTGAAATTTGGGATTTCGTGGCATACTTTCATCATTATTTATATAAATAATTTGTTACTTTTGTATTCCAGTTTTTGGGCCGTCTAATACTTTAGAAACTTCTTTAATAAGGCAGTAAATACATTCTTTGGGTTTTTATCAGAGTTTTTACGTTAATTTCTTACGGATTTCTATATTATATGAATTTAGTTTATATCGTGATACTGAAGGTTGATTTCTGTATTAAAAGGTAATTTTCAATGGTTATAATACTTTGTAAATATATTTACTTACATAAAGTGGTATATGTACTACTACTTAGCTTATCCTAAAAGTATACCTGGTAAAATAACGTAAAACTAAGATAATTTAATATTTAGTCTTTTATATATATTAAGTATTATACGTATTTTATTATATAATACGTCGTATAGTTTACCGTTATAACCCCTATCCTTATCCTAAAGCTTGGTGAAGTTGTCATTCTTTATAAGGTTGTTTTTATTAGTAGGGAAGTGGTATAGTAAAAGGTTACGGTAAGGGTCGTTATTAACGGGTATTAGTCTATAAGGCACGTTTTAGCGTTTCGCGTCGTTTATCATTTCTTGGAACGGGTAGTTTTCGGTGTCTCGACCGTTTCCGTTACGACTAAATGGGGTATTAACCACATGTAGGGAATGGTTTGGTATTTACTTTTTCTTTATGATATATACCGGTATAGGGATATATTATACCAGTGTAATAAATTACAATTATAGTTGTTTTTCTTCTTCCTCGAGCTCTGTATTTCTAACTCAATTTATGGGTATAATATTGGATCGTCATATGCCTTTTATTTGTACATTAAACCTATTTTCCTGTTTCGTGCGCATATACTTTACCACTTCTTTTTTTATTACGTTCGTTAATATTCTTTTACGAAATTCGTTTAATATATATTTTTATTATTTTCATTTATCAAATCGATAAGCTATATTATTTCGATTAAGGCTTTTACAAGGCGACCGTTTCTATCTTTTCGAGTATTAAACCTTTATTTCGTAGTCAAACTTGTAAGGATTTGACAATGGAGGAGTTCACCCTTAGTCATATGCCGAACATTAAATACGAATTTGTGTTATAAAAATTATCCAATATATTAGGTCTTAGGTTTTCTCCCCCTAATAACGGAAAATCACGACCACAATGAACGTATTTACCGTAAACAGGTTTCATTTCTCAAATGGTATATTGATAGTATTATCTCAATGACCCAAGTCTATTTCGTATATTATAACCTTTTTAACTCATATATATTCGACCAAAAGATTGCAGTAACCGCTAATTTACTTTGGCATTATCATTATACGGGTTGTAGCTATAGGTATTTTAGGGCTGTTAGGGATGGTAATTCTATATATACCTGGCATATTAATGCGGTATAAATTGTCAGTTTTATGTACTTAGTGGGATCAAGATACGTTTAAAGTTTAGAGTAATTTATTCCAAAAAACGTATAAACGTATGAATACAAAGTGAACATAATAAGTAAAACGATTAAAATAAGGCTTTGAGCTATTAATAATATAAATGAAGCTTAAATTTAAAATGAATAAAATATAATTACAATTTAATTAAACGTTTTAAATTAGTTTGATTAACGCTTATAAAGGTTATACTAACTAAGCGATTAGGAAAACTTAAACTTCGCAAGTACTAGACTTAAAACACGCGGTATAAGGCGAACAATTAGAAAGAGAATAGGGAAAATAGAAAAAAAGAAGGAAAGAGAAAGTTTATAGGTACGGATCTGGTATAAAAGTCTTGGTTCGTAATTGTTAGGCGATTCGGATATCGAGTA
Source organism: Anisogramma anomala (assembly GCA_038502455.1). Classification (NCBI taxonomy): domain Eukaryota; kingdom Fungi; phylum Ascomycota; class Sordariomycetes; order Diaporthales; family Gnomoniaceae; genus Anisogramma; species Anisogramma anomala. The sequence continues at coordinate 15,781,546 of JASMMZ010000004.1, read as the reverse complement.
ATAACCGTTTTTATCAATTATAAACGATTTTCTTATTATGTATGTAACCGCTTTAAGGTTTCATAAACGGTGTAAATATTACATTTCTAACCGCTTTTAGGTTTCGTAAGCGTTTTGAATACAATGTTTAGATCGGATAGGTTTTAACGAAAGGTTTCGAAATTTGGTAGTTTTAGCTTACATGGCTCAATAAGTAATATAACGTTTTCTGAAAAGTAACCGGGTACGTTAAAACATAAAATAAGGGTTAATAATGATGTAAAAGAACTTTTAGTAAATAAAGCGCTAGATAAAGGTTGATAGTGTTATATTAAAATTATCCTCTTTAAAGTTACTTTACTTTTATAGTCTTTATATGTATGCCGTATAATTTTTATAAAAAAGTAATATTGAAATAGAAACATTTAGTACCGCTATAATATCCTACTATAAGTATTTAACTTATGTCTATCTCTTTTTCCCTAGGTTATTTATAATAGTTTGAGTCGGCTATTAATTAATGTCAGTAAGGCTTTTGCCTAATTCACGTAAATATAAAAGAGTAGAAAAGTAATCGCAAAGATGAGTATTATAATAGGAAGGATAAATTAGTTAGGAAAAAATATTTATAGAGTGAACAACATAGATAGGAGGTTATAAACCTCTTCTTCGGGTAGTGGCACTTGGCCATACACTCTGGAACGCTCCTTTTAGACCGAGCCACGCATGATAAACTCTGTAAGAGTGCAGACTGCAGAGTGACACATTATCGTAAACTCTGCAGGAGTAAACCTTGCAGTGTAGTGCACTGTTACTTGACCTACGTGTAATAACTATAAGGATTTATAATAATATCTACAAGCATAGTTTTCCTTAAAGCTTTATGTTACAAAGTTCTTATTAATGTATATTGTAATTTCGCTTATTATAGTGCGTACAGCCGCCCTTAAACCACGAAGCGCGTTTATAATTTCGGCGTTGAAGACCTATATAGTATAATTTGGTCCTTCGGATCCTTTGATAACCGTACAGCCGTTCCAGAAAACTACAAATTTGTATTCGATATATCGTTACCCGTTAAATACTTATTCGAAGCCATTTATTAAAGACGTAATATAATATCTACTAAGATTAAAGTATTATATTTTGAACTTAAATATTACTTATATTTTTATGAACCCATATATAAATGGTTCGACAAATTTAAACATATACCGGGAAACTAATAATATAAATCGTAAAAATTTAGGAAATTTCTCGTCGACCGTTAATAACTTAGGTTAAAACTTAATCGACGGGTATTCCCAACTTATACGGGGGGTTACTCTTATCCCGCCAGGGACGTTGTAACCCCTAACACCACTTATAGCCTAACGAAACGCCTCAAGCCTTTTGTAGTGGAGAAGGCGCTTTGGGCGCCACTTATGGGATTGGTTGATGTTATGACCCAACATCTGCAGAGCGCACCAGCGGCGGCCCCGCAGCAGATAACGAAGGAAATCGGTTGGACACAGCCTCTCGGCAGGCACCAGAGATCCACAACAGACACACCGTACACAAGGGTTAGGGTCAGCATGGTGTGAGACTCGATGGACTCGGTATCGAGCCAGTCGAGCTGCACACCGGGACTCGATGGACTCGACGTCGAGCCAGTCGAGCCTACACTGAAGACGTATGAAGGCGCGGATATATAAGGACACTTTCATTACCAAGATAGATAGTACTTCCTTCATAGCTCTTCAGTTGTCAATCTAAGTATTCAGTCTACCCTGAATAGCCTCACGGCTTCTGATCATCACTCGCACGAATACAGTCTTGATATTGCACTTTTTGTTACCTCTGCTACCTTACTGCTAACATAAACCCTCTGAACACCTTCTACATACTCACGGGTATTTAGTGTGATCATTATAGTTGACAGGTGCGGCGATACAATAAGTCGGGTTTTATTACTTACTTTAACAGTATGTAGGGTAAAGGGGTATTAGGCGTCAAAGGTCTTTAAGTGGTACGCGAAACGAAAATGTTATTATTCAAGCATTATTTTAACGAAGGATATTCCGGTATCTCCAAGGGTAATAATGTTAGGCGAGGTTTTATATGACAAGGTAGCCGCCCACATCGCAGCGATTAACTGAATCGTAATCTAGTCTTCGAAAGCTTATTATCTTCGCCTGTAATACCAGATTTCGGCGTAATACATAAATATAAGCACGATAACAACAGTAACGGCCGTCCGTAATAAATGTGGCAGAGGATTGTATCTTATTCGTAATAATCCCTTATAATGCCGAATTACCTTTAAGGCCTTATATATGCGCTCTCCGACGTAAGCCTTTCTTAATAAGGCTTTATCGAACTAAAACACTAACTATTATATAATAATATACCTAATATTCGAAAATGTGTTAGAAATGAAATAAACTGGTTTTATTTCCGTATATACGAATAGGTTACCCCGTTTTACCAAATTTAACCATATTTAACACCCGGTAATATAAAATGATTCGAAACTTTCTAATACGAATACAAGCTTATTTTTTACTATCTATTAATTAGCTTCCTTTATGTCGGTTTCGAAGCTTTTTATATTTTGTTTCAAAGAATTCGATATCTTTAAAAAAATCACATCGTTACGTATATAAAAATACGCCTTAGGTTTACTTTAGTATAGTTTGTTATATAGAATATATGAAAGATTAGGAAAAGAGGGAATACTTAAGGTATTTCGCAAGTGAAAATTAAAAAACCCATAATCATCGATTAATGTCGAACTTATATCATCATACTTGTGAAAAATCCTTTAACTAAAGTAAATAAACTTCGGTAAAACCTTAAACGTTTTATCTTTTGAATTAGGTAATTATATAATAATATATTGAAAGCGCTTTATTTGTTTTGTAATTAAATCGATACGACTTTTTTTTCGCTGAAAAAAAACATAACAACGTATATAGAGAATATAACCAAGTTGGCTGTAAATCATTTAAACGTCCTTCCGCTATATTGAGGGTTAATGAAACCCCGTATAATAAAAAACCATAAAATCCTCCGCGTTACTATACGTTTTGGCCTTTTAAAATCAACCGGTATTAATATAATAAGCCTTTATAACCATAGGTTAAAAAAGTCGCAGTTCCCGAATTTTAGTATTATAAATACCTTCTATTACATTTATATTTATTGGAAAATGTCTAAAAGTCAACATTTATCATGAAAATACGTAAGGGTCCTGTTATTATATTTTAGTATATTTTTAAAAAACGGATTATAATATTGTTCGAACTTGCTGAGGTATGACGAACGCTAAAAATATTACGGTGAACATTTTCCTCCGAAATATCCGACCTTTAGGAGATAAAGTATTTTATCCTTAACTAGGTATTGAAAAGTTTGTTAAAACGGTCGTCGATAGTGGAAACCCTATGAAAAATATTGTCGCGTAACATTTAGATGTACTATTAGGCGTTGAAAATAAAACAGCTATTAAATTTAAAGGGAAGGTCCTGTAATAACAAAGGGGACTTATATTAGCTTATAATACCGTAAACCTCCGCCAGGTTTATGGCGTTATCGAGTTTTGTTTTTTATATACCGGCTTTAACCCATTACAACTTAACGAAGAAGTTTCGGCGTTCGATAAACCTCGTATCGCGCGGCTATACCGCGTCCACTTGCCTTATATATTAATGTAACCGGTTCAATTTAAAGATTTAATACTTTAATTTTTTAAGATATATCGTAACGGATTTGTTAACAACATGTAAAGTGTTTTTAAATGATTTGAGAATGGCTCCAGCTTATTCGTATATAGTCTTAATGTCCTTAATATCTTCAGCGGGTAATAAAAACGTTCCTCTAACCGTAATAAAGTCCCAGAACTTACGGAAACTCGTTTCTTATACTTCAATACGTAAGGCGACAAAAACGTATAGTCTTCGTACAAGGAGATATGTAAAAAGAACCTTATAGTCCGATCCACAGTTTAAGCTAAATCGCACTTCCGTTACAGTACCCTTGATATTGATAAAGGTAAAGTCGATGACGTAATTGAACCGATATATAAAAACTTCCACCTTGTCTTTATAATATATACTAGTTGTAAGGGCCTGGTTATTTACGGTCTTCCCCCTTCGGGTATTTCTCAAAGTAAGCTTTACCTGGCTATATATAAGGTTAAATTCCCTTTTTGTAAAACCTTAGGTTTCGGGTAACTAAATATTAATTTCTTTTGATATTATATCCGAAAATCAATCCTTATATACGTTAACCCTATCGTACCCGCTAATCCGTAACCATAAAGAGTTTCGCCCGAGGTTCGAGTGCGTTTAACTGATAGTAAAGACCGTGTTTCGCCTAATATATGAAAGTATCCAGGGCCGAGTTATTAAAAGCAATTTACGTTGGCTTTCCTAGGTGAAAACGTTTCCGCTCCAATTATGTACCAGAGAAAAAAGGTCGAACGACAAATAACATTATATAAACCCTTACCAGTGATCCCTTTTACCGTATTAAGGTTTCTATACGTTAATAATATCTACGCCCTCGTTTACAAAATATATAAAAAAAAATTGATATATAACTATTCATTTGCCTACGTTTATCTGTTCAATAGTAGAACCTGTATTTAATTTCGGTGCTCGGTAACTCTCAATAACCCTATATATGATTACTGCGGGTGTACCAAACATTTAATAACATTAATATTAATTCAACCTAATAGGATAATTAAATCCTTATTCGTTTTATTACTCACATTCGGAAGGTTATAAGTCACATATTATTGGTTGAAGGTAGTGGTAGATAAAGGTGGAAATTCGGCTTTTTACATAAAGATAGGCGAGTTTAGCGTTGAAAAACCGCCCCTGTACGCGGTCGTATCCCCTTTTATCGGGCCGGCATAGGTATTTATAAAAAAGATTTTGACGTTTTAACGTTATCCGTAGTAACCCTAAAGGTTTTAGGGCTTAAAAGTCCTAATATAAATCCTATTACTAGTTTACCAGTTAACCGGGGACCGGATTTCTTCCGTGTAGTAAAGACCGGGCGGTTACCAGAGGGAAACGCTAACGTCTTACCTGGAAATAGGAGCCTACGCAACGTAGCCGCGCTAAATAAAACGTCGGAATTTTCGATAAGGGCTATGTTGCGTATAGGTGCTACGAGGCGGACCGAATCATTTTTAGCGAAGTACTACCGTATATTGGTATAAAAAGGTTTTATCTTTCAGATTCTTTTATCCAGCTGTAGGTTCGTTTCGTTAAGCCTAACGGCAGCGACATCCGTAATAAGTGTTTTCGCGGCTACCTTGGTATTATATCAGGTCCAGCTAAAAGGGTTTTTTTTTAAACCGGTACCTCAAAATACGGATATTCTTTTCACCTTTCTATTTTAAAGTCGTTAGGCAGCCTTTATACGTAAACGGATACAACCCGTAATAGTTATAACACTAAGGTAAAGCTATATAATATCTATATATATATAGTTCTTAGCCGATACCGTTTATTTAGGGAATCGTATAAAGCGAACATAACGTACATTGATATACCATTAAAAATACATTTTCTTGTAAAATTGTAAATAATAACGCTTAAAAATTCCTCTTAACCGTTCACTAATACCGAAAGAGCGAAAGAACCGGATGAGGTATGACAAGTATATAATTTAGGTAATGAAGCCTATATTAATGTCCTATTGATTTATTAATAGATATAAATCGACTGGTAAAATCCCGGTTTAAAATTGGATTTGGTTTTTTATAATCTTTAAAACCTCGATAGAAAACCTTTAAAAGGGGGAGTAAAAAACACGTTAAACCATTTTTACTGTATACGTATACTACGTTTAATAAAACGTAATAAATATCTCCCTGAATAAATAAAATGAAGCCGGTAAAACGTCCTTGAAAAGGAATTTACTCCTAATATCTATATCTATATAACGAATCGTGTACCCCGTAAAGATCTTATTTACCGATTCTATAAAAATTAGGTTTAAGTATATCCGTTTAATAAATACGTATTGGAAAAAAAATCTTTTTACGTTTTTTTTAAAGTCTTCGGAAACCTTAATGAAAACCTATATATTCTTTTCCTTTACCGAACTTTATAAAGCGGAAATTTACGCGTAGTAGTATTTCGACAAGTCGCGTATAGAGCTGTAATAGCCTTTATTATGTATTAAAGTCGTTTAAAACGTAAGGAAAACCGACACTTTATTGCGTCCTATTATCGCGGCCTATATTAACGACGTAAAGAGCTTCTTACTCCTTATTACCGGGCTTGAAGGTAATATTGGAGCGGTCCTATATACGCTGGGAAAAGGCTAAATAGAAGGTAAAATAAAAACCTTTAAAAGTGATTCCCGAACTTGCTCGACCTGTATAAAAAATAAGGGTTTAGGTTCCTTTTTTAGTACGCCCGTTTACTCCGTTTAATACCCGTTTCTAAGGTAATCGAAGGCGTACTCTAAGATACATAGTATTAACATACGATACTTCCTAAAACCGGGCCTGTTAAACCATATAAAGAAAACGGTAATGGCTTATTCGTTAGTCTTATATACGGATTTACGAACCTTGAGGTCGCGCTTTTATATGTCAAAGATCTTATGTAAGGATTCGACGTTAAAATTATGGGTATAATACGCAGCTACGTCCGTTTCTGCCAGGGGCGCGCCAGTTATTTGGAGCTTTTATATAAGCCCTTAACTATTTTACAAAGGTCGGCCTTCCTTTACAAACGCGCTAATGGCATGTGTAGTCGGTTAGGCCCCTTTGTCATTGGCTATAGATGGGGCCATTGTATGAAGTTTTCAGTACAATATTAACAAATCGTGTGTATGACTGGTGGCGGCACTCTCAAATGTGGGGGCTGCCCGTGTAGGTATCGGAAATGATGTAGTTTTATTAATTTTAAGAAAACTTTATCATGATAAAAAAAGACTGTATGGGAATTAACTTTAAGCTCTTTAACAAATATACGATCCTTAATCATTATATATTACCTCTTTAAGCTGACGTTATCGATTCCATACAAAAATCTTCTTATATTTCGGTAATGAATATAATAAAGCTTTTTTTCATTTACTTGTATATCTAAATTATTAGAATCGGTTTATCTTTCTAAGCTATAAAGGACTTTAATATTATGAAATTATACTCTTAGGCTTTCAAAATGTACTAACGTTTATATAAAGATTTATAAATCGTATTTTCAAGTTATATAAATTATTTTGTGGAGCCTTTATCGATAACATTATCATTCCTTCCATTGACTTCGAGGATTATTTAAAGTTCTTGATACAAATTTCATCTTCATTCGTTAAGTTTATAATCTTTTTGTCTTTAGAAAAATCCTATATAGGATTTCAATTTGTTAAAATACTCGGATTTTATGTAAACGATTTCGGCTTCTTAATAACCGCTAAACGTACTTAGGCTTTTCGCGATTTTTTGTTTCCAACTACTTTAAAGCGTTAATACGTACTTAAGAGCTATTGGCTTTTTATGCCGAATAATTCCATACTTTACTTAATTGTTTCAACTATTGTAAAAGTTCAGGTGTTGGAATAGTAGTATTTGCAGTGCAGTAAGTCAACTTTACTGATAGTGAAGTTGACTATACTGACTGAAATTTGAGTGCATTGTTTTGTGTGGGGTTACTGTATTGCGTATTAGTCGAGTACAGTACGACTCACTTCACACTAGGGCACGGGCCGAGAAATTGACCATATAAATTACTATGTAGACCGGCTAGCGGTCTGTCAAACCTAAAACAATACAACTACCACTTAACCACGTAATACTACTGTTACTTCGATTAATCGAATCGATAACGTTGCAACATCTAAAGCCCTACTAACACTAATTAGTGCTTCTTAGGTTTAGTACCAATAAGCTAAGTAAAAGGAAACACTACTTTCCGGTTACGCTCTTCGTTAAATAATGGTGGCTAAGGTAAAGGAAAGATTTTTACGAAGGGTCTTTATTGGTACTACGCCAGTCAACAGCAGCAGGAAAATAGAGAAGACTTTTGGGTTGCGTTAGTCTATAACAAGAATTTGAAAGTAAGCTACGGTATCGTTACTTAAAAACACCAAGAAATCTTTACGGATCCTTTTTGAAGAAGGGTAATATTAACGGTTAAAAGTCTTAATTCGTCAAGTTGGAAAACAGCTAAATTATTAATACTATGGGTATTACTACTACAAAAACGACCCAGTCATACGACCTATAACTTTTAATCTTTGTCCCTTAATATTAATAGCAAACGACTTTCGACCTTAACCTTTACACCAAACCTTTGCTACTACTTTACTCTTTTCCAACCCCCCTATGTTAATTCAATTGTTAATATCGCTGATTTGAGCGAAAATATTAAAAATCGCCAAATCGCGCTAAAAAAGCTACGTTCCGCGACTTAACGCCAAGTCGTCAAGTTTCTACACGACTTTGCCTTAAGACTACCAAGTCCTTCGCCCTATACGTCCACTAATTTTTACGTAAGCTAAAACCTGAAAATGACATTCCACCAAAAGTAAATAGATATAATGAAAACTTTCGACCCCCAATTTACCAAGCATTTTAATAAATATCTTTAGGATCGTAACGTCGATAAAAACTTAACGAAAAGGCACTTAGTTAAATTCGTTAGCTTTTACATTATCGATCACAACTAAGGTTAAACACTTGAATACGGGGGATGCGTTTTACGTAAGTACCGTAAGTTTTTCGATGATTAGACTATTAATACGTAGGAAAAGATCTAAAAAGGTATTAAGTTAAGGTTAAAGGGAAAACTTTAGCGAAAAGGGGTTTATGTACCAAAAAAGGGGTTTACTAAGTTGACAGAGACTCTCTTCAACTTGGCGAAACTTAAAGAATGCCCTTAGAACCTACGGTCTAAAGGAAAGAATATTAAAAAACCTTAATGCCTTTATATGCAATTTAATGAACATTCCCTTCACCTTAAACTAAATGAAACTATTTTCAGCGCTAGCAATAAGAAACCTGTTAACTTGTTCGGCATCCTAACACCTTTACATAACAATACAAAGTACGATTTTAATGGAGGCAAGGCAAGTAAAGCAGTGGCTGCCCATGCGGCCAAAGAAATTGATGTTGGCGCTCTATACCAGCCAATTAAGCAAAATCGTCAAGTTACTCAAAACCTACAAGTTTCTATTACCCCCCAGCTCTTTTGTCGCCATGCTCCTTAAAAAACTTCCTACGACAGGTTTAATTACACATGTAAGCCCACTGTAAGTTTTACCACAGGACCTTAACCCTTAGGCGAAACGATTGGCAATGACCCTTAATACCGTGTTGTAAAGGTTCTAAAACTTAAATTGCAAGGAAACACTAATAAAATCTAGGATAACTATCGCGACTTACCCCTAAAACCTGTTAAAATATTAATATTAACTAGAAGTTTCTTACAAACTTCGCTAAAATCTGGAACGATATAGAAAAATATAACGAAAAGCCTTACAATCTTTTCGATACGAAAATAATGACAGTTTTAAACATCTACAAATAAATAAAGGTTTCCCCTTCAGGTTTGTACTTACTATTTCCCAAAATCCTTATAAGGCATGTCAAGGAAAGGCATATCAGGGACTATTACCTAACCTTTCCAACCCGAGTAATTACGTTTAGAAAGATCTATTATAGTATAAAAATACATTTCGAACACGATGTCTATATTACGTAATATCATACAAATTGAGTTATTATAAGGTAGTCGACGATAATAATTAAGAAGAAAGAGGAGTAAATACCAATAGATGTGTTTAACCAGATAATTGATAAGTTAATGTTATACCGAAAAGTAATAGAAAAGGTACACGCTAACGAAGCCACACTTTGCAAGCAGTTACAGGCAGCAATTACGGGCATTAACAAGTTTAAATACACCTTATAACGCTTAGATACCACCTACAAAGGTCTTTTTAACTAGTTGCGTTTCTCGCTCGCCACTATAATAGTACGAATACCAAACTCGCTTAGTATATACCCTGAAGCCGGCAACTTTCCTAACGTAGATAAAAAAATTCTTACGGTGGTTAATTGCGTCGACGGTAAGTACGATTACTAGCGCCCTTAACGATTAATGTCTAGCTTATCGACTACAGAATGAAGGTGATAGCTACGCTAGCGCTAATAACATTAATATTCAAGCGGACCTATTAACTATAAGCACTATCGTCGTAATAGTGGCATAAGATATTGGATTTGTAATAAGTCTGGATATTGGTTCACTCGATACCCACCAGCCGAGCGAAATAACGAAAGGGTAATATATTACATTTAATACCTTACTACTTTCAATCAAGACTAAATGGATTAAATCGTAGGCTTCGAAAGAGATAAGTCAATTAACGGCGATAATGCCCTTAGATAGATTAAGTGGCATAAAGATACTACTTCTAACGCGGCCTAATAATTAGCTAACCACGCCTTACTATATCACTTAGGTAGTAAAGACCTTTACCTTTGCCTTACTTAATCTTCTAACCCCTTATATAACTTTAAACTTTGCTATCATTACGCGGACCACACATTTTAAGGTATAATACTAAACATAAGGGTAATAAGGTATTTAACAAGTGGATATTAATAGTAGGTAGTATGACGGAACGAAAACACTACAGCTACTAAAATAAATTGTTACGATGCTAATAAAGCAAAAGTCAACTTCTGATTGGGCGAAAAACAATCTTTACAAGGGATAAAGATAATTCAAAATATGTAGAAGTAATTACGTTCCATATCTTTAAATCCTCTACCCCTTTCCTCCTTTGCTTAAAGAATATAAAGACCCTCGGCGTTAACGTTAACGTTAACGTAAACAAACAGGTTAAAATACACAGGTTTCCCCTTACCTTTTGATAAGTGCACCTATAGTTTTATATTTAAAGGCCTAAAGTAGTGGTATAAAACCTAATAAAGACGTAAATACGTTAATTACACTAGATTTTTAACTACCCAAGCTTTAACTGGTTATATAAAGTCCTAAACTCTGTAAAACATAAAGACGTAGAATAATTTACCTTAAAAGACATGTAAAACCTTTATCATTACCATCAAAATGATATCCAAGACCCCGGAAGATTTAAATTTACACAAAGAAACGACAAAGACTTTCATTATGAGGTCTATATTAATATATTCCACTTGAGTAAGAAGCCAATTTCTCACATCGTTAACTTTATAATCTATTTTTACGAACCAAGTTTCTAAAGTCCTTTTCAACAAAGGATACGTGAAAAGCACTAAGTATATTATGAATTAACACGTGTCTAGATCTACTTGACCTCTTCGTTTACAATGCCGGCATCAACTGTATGGCGGCGAAGTGTTAAGAGGATTCTAAAATAATTGGTATCCAGTGTAAACAAATACCTAAAAAGGCTCATTAAAGCATTAGAAAAGTTAAAAGGGCATAAGCTCTATTTCGATAAGCGTATAACATACTTATATTAGAAATTAAAAGTTTTATAAAACTGAAGGCACGCTTTTAAATAGCGGTAAAGGGCCTAAACAATATTGTAGGACTTAACAGCCTAATGCCAACGATGTTGGTCTTTAGAGCGTACCTATGACTGACGAGTAAATATCCGTTATTAGAAAATATCAAAAAGCATGCTGCAACCTACAACAAAGTTTTAAGGGAACTACGAAGGGAATCGGCACGCTTCCAGATTAATATTTCCCTTAATACCAGAAAAGACCCTATAACAATTGACTTACTTATTTTTCCGTTATTAAGTGAAATCCTCCTATAACAAGAGCCGGGTAAATAAAAGGGCCCGTATAAGATCTTAAATATCGTGAACTCCAAAATAGATATTAAAACTGCTAATGGTCCTGTACCTTTCCAAAAAAAAATGAAGTTCAGACCTATATTCAAGCTAATAATGATAAAAACCCTTAAGTAAAACGACTAAGTCAATATGAGCCCCCTCCACCCATTATCGATAAGCCGACAAAACGCTTCTATCTCGGACAACTCCTGAAACAGAGGAACGTTAAAGAGAAGGAATACACACCAGGTTGCATTTACGATATCTCTTGGGTAAACAGGAAAAAAAAGGATACCGAAAACTTGGCACTAAAGTTCCGAGCACAAAAAATTATCAAAATCTCTGGTAAACCTTTTGAAAAAAGTGACAGGGTTGAAATTAAAGGTCAACTAATTCGAAAATTTGTATAATTCGTATTAAAAGCCAATTTTAATCTTTAAGATCCAAATATTACGATCTTTAGGTCGAGGATTATCTACGAGGTTAAGGGCAAAACTATAGGGTAGTCGTACGAAAAGTAACATCTAATCGCTTAAGGATACGGAGATAACGGCAAAAGCTGGATTCCTACGTAGTCGCTAACGATTTGAAAGATTAGCTAGCGCTTGGTAATCTCTTTAACAACAATTTTGCTAACCAAAACTAAAGGCAAATTTACACTAATTACCGTAATATAACGTAAATCTATGCGCAGTCAGCAACAGATCTACAATGAATTGTACTACTAAAGTTTCCACAGGAATTACGTTTCATTTACCCTTTAGGAATGATAATACGATATATCAAGCCACTATACAGACTATCAAAAGCTGGCGTGTATTAGTTTTTAACCTAATAGTTACATTTTAAATTCTAGTTAGGTTAGAAGTCGTTAATATACAACCTATATTTACTAATAACGTAAAAAAAAAGGGGGATTCTGGCTTGGTAGGTATACAAATCAACGATACAACTTTCGTCGAAACGACTAGCATGATGGTATTAAAACAACACGCAATGAAAAACTCCATGTTTAAAATTACAAGCCTGTAAAGATATTAGTGAAAGTTAATTAACTTAACTTCAACGAATCGTTAATCCGCATGCTTAGTGCTAACACTGGTTTCAGTTTTCGCCAAAAGAGCTAGGGTACTAATTTAGCTACGATTAACAAGACTAACGTAATTAAGGTCTAACGGTACCTTAAAAAACGTGCCTATAGTAGCTATATTTCTATTTTATGCCAACCTGAGACATTTTACAACCTATTTAATACGGTATAAGTATAAAAGTCAATAGATAAAGACTTTAACCGGTTAAATAAAAAGCTCGAGTTGAAAATGAAAAATCTAAACCGAAGGATTAATATAATTCTAATCGACATATCGAAGGCCAAATTAATAATTTTTACGGATAGGTCTTTTATAAACAACACTGATCTGTCTTTACAGATCGGCGTTTTAATAACCCTCGTTAACGAAGATAGGCGGGAAAACCTGTTAAACATTATTGGCTACCAAATTTACGAATCATTTATTAAAGTTAAAAGGATTATATGAAGCGTCCTGGCTTCGAGGATCTATAGTATAATAGCAAACTTTAAGGTAGGAATCATACTATTAAAAAACCTTAACCTTATAACCAGGTACTAAAAGATTCCTTTTATGCCGGTGATAATTTATACTGACTTGAAGAGCCTATTCGAATACCCTTTGAAACTCGGAACTACAAGCGAAAAACGCCTAATAATCGATGTGATAACACTTCGTAAAGCTTATAAAGGGAGGGAAATTGAATATTTCCGATATATTAACGGTGAATCCAACTCTACTAATATTATAACGAAGGAATCTCCGAATAAAGTATTCAAAACGTTTGTATATAATAAAAAGGAAACCCTATGTATTGAGGGCTACGTTAATAGACTGCCTGGAAAGCCTAAATCATGTGATAACGGTCAGGGATATGTAAATAAACTGGAAAACTGTTAGGGGAATAACGATGCTAACTTATTTAATTAGCATGATTGAAATAGAGGTTTACATAGGTCTGCAGCAGAAGAACTTTTTGTAGGAGTTGATAAAGGTAGACTTCGCAGCCGTAGGGAAATTGACAGAAATTATGGTTAATTTGTAGGTAATTGAGTATAATTACATATTAAGGTTAATTGAAATCAACAATGGTCTAGCCAGTTACCGAGGTCGCGGTTTAGCGTTTACCGGAAAGGATTAGTTAACTACACTAACGTACTTGTACAAATTAAGAAGCCGCCAGTATGAAAATAGTATTATTTGCAATGTAATAGGTCAACTTCACTGATAGTAAAGTTAACTATACTAAATATAAATTAAGTGTATTATTTTGTATAAGCTGACTATATTGTGTATACGTCAAATACAGTACGCTTCACTTTACATTAGTGAATAGGTCAAACAATTGTTCATACAAATTACTGTGCCAACCGGCTAGCGATCTGCCAAACCTAGAACAATACAACCACCAATTGATCAGACAATACTACTGTTACTTCAACCAATCGAATCGACAACGTTTAAACGTCTAAAGACCTACCAATATAAGGATTTATTTCTTAGCTGTGGGTCATAGTATTAAACGAGTCGAAAATCATAATCATAGAAAACGAATATATTATACCTGAATTATAAAACAATTACTAACTATTGAAAAAAATGAGTCTTTCGCCGTTTTATAAAAGTATTTATGTAATAAATTACGTTTGTATCATATAGACCCGTTTCGGCTATTTTTTTCATAAGTTAATAAAAGCTTAAAAGAGGTTTTAATGTTATGTTTTTCCAACTTAAGCCTAAATACATGTGTAAATGTAGTAAATTAATTTCCGTTAACATTATTTGAGTTATCATGTTACTTATTTAATGCTTTACTAAGGTTAAACTAAATTACGAATCTTTGGAATATAAGGTAGCCTGCCCCATCTGGGCGTGTAAACGCCTTAAAATAACTTTAATTGGGAATCCGTATCCAATTATCGTTTTTAATAACCATAAATTTACGATAAGACTTGTTAATAAAGCTTGATGAAATATAACCTTTTCGGATCGGGCAAATGAAAAACTTATTAATGCTGTTATTTACCCGAATACATACAATTTAAACGTTTTCCATTTCCTTCAACGACTTAATTTGGTTTTAGATGCTTTGTTGCGACCCCTAATATTAGTAAACGAAAAGATTCGTTTATTAAAAAAGGTACCCATACTCGATTAAATCTTCAATGATTTTGCTGTAATACCTAATAAAATTGATCTTACGTTATAAGTCGCGAAAACTATGTTATCTAAGGATATGCTCCTTAGGTTCTGATTTATATATAGTGAAAAGTCAGTTTAACGAACAATTATCTTGAACGAAATTTAAGGAAAACCAAATAATAAGGTAATTATTAATAATTTTAAGGATAGTTTTCTTTTTAGTTTGATAAACCGGTACTTTCGCAATTGGGACGTAACTAGCTATAATAAACTATTCATTTCTATTAAACTCGTTTTAAATTTTTTCTATAATTGTTGGACTAAGGTAGGGTGACAATGTCCCACCTACCTTGTTGTTGTTGTAAATACCTTACTGCAAACTCTTCAGTCCCTAAACTTCGTTTCTTCTTTCTTCATCCTTTAATACAGAGAAATACCATGACCACTATCATGATGCAACAAATGGTATCTGGAAAATATCCATCAAAATAACATCAAACGTTTTCGCTATTACTAAACTTTGTTTTTAATACTGTCTCTAGCTATAGAGGGTCACTCCATAGTAATTGAGACCCTAGTCCCCCTCTTCCCTTTCATTAGCAATTAAATCGTCATATTTTTTTTCCTTACCTACTTTTAGTTGTTCATTAGCTTGCTTCCTTTTTTTAACTAGCAAACAATTATAAGTCTTGCTAGTCGATTAGTTGTTATTTATTACTTTATTACGTAAAACGAGATATCAATAAGATTTTACGCCTCAACTTGCCACCTTATCTGTTACTATTGCTTCTAAGTTATTTGTTAACAAGCTATTAAAATACATTTTCCCTTACATCTATTAGTTTAAACTCGCCTTAATACCTCTTTTTATACCTAAATTTAAACAATATCGTTATCCGGTGTCGATACCTCCAAAGGGGGCGTTATTAAGCGTCCCGTTGCGGCAGTTTTAGCTGTTTCTACCGTTAAAGGCTATGAGTTGGTACGCCTTCGGTAAAAGATAGATAAACGCTTTATCAACCTTTATAATCTTGTCGAAAACCTCGTTGATCTTGTTTAGCCCCTTCCCCATCGTGAAAATAATGGTTTTCGTCGGCTAGAATCATCTTATTATCCTCGCCAGTAAGAATTGCCTTATAGTCCTGGGCGGTAAGAGTTGTCTTATCGTCCGCGGCGGCAAGAATCGCCTTATCGTCCTTGATGGTAAGAATCGCCTCATCGTCCTTGACGGTAAGAATCGCCCTATCTTCCTCGTCGACAGGAATCGCCTTACCATTCTTCTCTCGACTATTCCCGCTGTTTTCGAGAGGACGAACAACAAGCTCGCGAGGTAGACCGTAATGATCGCGAGTATAACCAATAATCTCGATAAAACGAACGTAACTTTCTCCAAAAATACCCTCGCCTTACCCGATAACCTTTTTAGCTTTTTTTAATACTTAGTAGGAATTCGTGATTTAAAGATAAAAGAAGTGGAAATTTTTAACTTCATGTACCTTAATATCACTGATTTAGGTATTGTTATAATAAATAAAGATATTATATTTACTGATATCTAAAGCTTTTAGTAAAAGCTCAACTTTTTTTACAGATTTAAAGCTTAGAGCCAAATGTTAATTGGTCAAGATATTTTCGTTCTTCTTACAAGGCTTAACAGTATACTAGTAAAACTTTAAACTAACTTTTTACAATAGTTGAAAGATTTTTTTATATGGTTTCTTAAAGATTATGGATGCTTTTATGGCTATGTTCGCTATAAATACTAAACGAGTAACTAATAAATATAGGTATCGGTTGTGTCTAAAGACCTTTTCACGTGAAACAAGGTGCCTTAGAAGAGTAATCAAAATGATTGGTATTTGTAGTATAAAAGATGAAGATATAGTCAAGAAGAAGTATTCAGAGGTGTATATTACATGTGAGTGCTTATAAGCCCTTACCCAAAGCGTACCACTCTGGAATACCTGCTTCTAGACCGCTCCACGCATGAGAGTATAATCTGCAGCGTGTCATATTATCATATACTCTGCAAGAGTATAGCCTGTAACATGACACGTAATCATATACTCTGCAAGAGTACAGCCTGTAGTATGATATGTGATCGTGTCATGCTTCAGGAGTGTACCTTACCACGTAATATACTGCTACCTAAATATACTATCTATAAAGATATATAATAATATCCAAAATAGGATCTATATCTTTCATTCGAAATATTTCTTGAATAATAAATATAGTTGAAAAAGAAGTTTTAAATTGAGATAAGATATAATAGCGTTATTGAGACCTTGAACTGTTGTTATAATGATTAACAAGGCGTGATAACAAATATCTAGGTTACATTAAACGTTAATATCGAATAATATTTGCCTTTTTCTCTTTTAAATTGAATTATACAGAAGTATATAAGTAAAGTAGAAAGGAGTAAAACGATTTTATTAGTAATAGCGAAATAGAGATTTCCGTAATAACGTTTTATAATTCTAGGAATAAAACCAAAGACTGTTAAGATCTTCGCCAGGACTTTAAAAATCTTCGTAAAAGGTATAACGATGCTTATTATCCATATAATACTTTTCGTTATTCTAAAAATCGAAGGTCTGGGTAAAGTTAAACTAATAATCGTTATTAAGATTTAAAAAGAGATACGTATCGTAAGAATAGGTGGCGCCACGAGGATCGTTCTCGTGAGTGAAACCAAAAACGAGACCGTAAGAACCGCTAACAAAATTATAGCGCTTTTTCACGGAATCGTGGTCGTTAACGTAATCGTAATCGCTGACATCATCACAATTATAACGTTAATTTTGAAGTTAATAATAAACAAAACTTATAGTTTTTTTTGAGTATTTTGATGAATTATTTTTATGTATTTAATGAAAGCCTTGTCGTTGAAGGCTAAAAGTATCGTAGGTAATTTGATTACATTGCCTAATTTTCAACTTAGCAACAATGTTCACAGTTGTTGCCTTATTTTATTCCATTCGCGCAACCAGTTGTTTTATAACCTTAAAACTTATTAAGCTTGTTATTCGATATCCTTGTAAATAATATACATTTTCTCACGAAAAGACGATACGCTTATTTACGACAATATGGTTAATAATACTTAAAAGTTAGATATCGTGGTTACTCATTAACTATATAGTTTCTCTAATCATAAATCGTTATTAATAATTGTAAATTACCGGTTGTAACCGCGAAAAATTGGCCGATAAAAACGAGAATATTATAATATGCCTTTATATTACAGTAGAAAAAAACTTAGTAAAAATTCACTTGAATTTTTTTTAAACTTCGTCAAATTTAAGGTACCTTTGAAGGACCGAAAAATATCGCTAGCGTTATAAAACCGCTAATTTAGTTAACTGCTCAATTCAAATTGATATTTGAAGTTTTTAGCTATAAAGTTAACGATATTTCCGGACTATTGCGTAAAATAAAAAGGGTTTAAGTTATTGATTATTTAAAAGCTAGTATTTCTTTTACAAATAATTAGTTAAAACTACGTAGAGCCAACATTTTTATATTGTGAAACGTAATCTCCTTTTGAGATGGTAAGTTCTATGTGCTATTTACTATTTACAAAATTGCGTTTAAGCTAATAATACATAAGGTAAAAATTAGAGTTATGGAAGCTATACTTTCATATTAGAAAATTTGAATGTTAGTAAAATATATTGATTTTTTCTAGGGAAAATCCTTCAAATCTACCTTTTAGCATCGTATCTCTTTGAATGATATTATAGATTTTAATATACCACATGTTATTTTAACTGTATAATTTAGTTAATGAGATTTTTAAAATCTTCGAACGTATTAAACTTGGTATGATAGCCGAATAAAAGGATTCTATCTACTTTCAAGCCTATTAAAACGGTGGTTTTTTAAGTTTTAACTGAGTTTAATGGGTCGAAAATAATATATTTGTTGGTTTTATAACATTTTAAGATTGGTTTAAGTTATTATGTGGTAAACTTTACGTTGTTTAAAGTTTTTGACGTTCAAGCGCCCATCCTTACGTTCAAAGCTAAATTTGATTTAAGCTTTTGTATTATTTATACAATCTTAATTCGACTTAGAAGTTTTTACTAAGCTTTTATCGATCCGAAAACGCCTCCTTTATTTACCGAAGTTATCTTTTACGTATAATTGGTTCAATATAAATTTAGAGATATTAAGCTAAACAACGATATTCCTCGTATATTACCCGATTTATTAGATATTGAAACTTATGATAATGTACCTATAACTTAAACTTCTGAGGGTACTTATATTAATGATGTCGATAGGGAAAAAACCTTATAACTTTAGCGAGTTTATAAGGCATTTTTTAAGGTACAAAAGAATATAAGTTTAGTTAAGGTTTCGGAAAACAAAATCATTAAAGTAACTTGACTAAAAAGTTCATCATATGTTATATTAAATTATTACCCTTATCATTTTTTTCAACGCGATGAAGATTTTTTTTCATCAATAATTCTATAAACTCCACAAATAAGATCGGACAAAATACTTCAATAAGATTTTATCGTTTACCTCATCAGTTTTCATGGTTTCAAGTTCTAGATATAATAGCCGAAAAGGGCGAATCGTAGTAAATATTAGACCATTGAATAAATAAAGTATTCCGAAAAACTACCTTTTACCACTTTACAACCAAATTATCGAATTTTTACGTAAAAGAAGTAGATTTGTATAATAAATGCTATAAAGTTTTTTTTTCATCCATTAGTTTACCTTATTTATCAAAATCGGTTTCCCATAGTTATTTATCGAGGTTTGAAACTTTTCAAAATAACATTTATAATTTTCGGAATTTACCATTTTATGTATAAAGATGTATGGATCGCACGTTTAATCCCTTTGTAAAACTTTGTAAAACCTTTATCGACAATATGGTTATTTTTTCGGATATGTTGAATAAATAAGTTGTATATTTCAAACAGTTATTTGCCTTATTTTTACGAAAAAGATTTTTTTCATTACCAGATAAATTTTATATTCAATTTGAATGTATGAAATTACTCGGATGTTACGTTAATGATTTCGGTATTTTTACTATTCAAGAAAGTATTTAGGGTTCTCATAAATTGTCGTTCCAAGCTAATTTTGAAGTACTAAAACCCTATTTGGAAGTCGTTGGATTTTTCAAAGTGATAATACCTTATTTCACTTAATTTTCGAATGCCTTGTAAAAACTTAAAACCAATTTATTCGAAAAATTCCATTATAAAGGACTTTTCAATGTCGAAAATCGTGGTTAAAGCTAGTATTTCACGTAATCTACGAAAATTGTTCCAACACCTGAATAATAATGTTTTTTCAATGAGTTCAAGAAATTTTTATATAACCGCCTACATTTACATTATCTTAACCCTAATTGCCCTCTTTTCTTTTAAATTGATAGCAGTTTCAAAAGTGATTTTGAAGTTATACTTTTTCAATTCAAAAAGTATTATATTTATGTTTCCGGCCTTTATATGACAGTTCTTGGAATTAAATATGTTTTGTTTTTAAGCGATGTCGTTTTAAAGCTGAATTATATTATGGTTTTCCAAAGTTCGAGATAACATGTTTCGTAGAGGTTTGTTGTCGCCTTCGTATAACCTTTATTATCAATGTACATCCAATCATAATTTTTACAAATTTTAAATCAGCTAAAGAAATTGTTGGTAGAGCTTAATATGTTGCAACTTTTTCGATTCAATTAGTCGAAGTTAACGTAGTATTACAGTAGTCAATTGGTAGATGTATTATTCCAGGTTTGGAAGACCGCTAGCTAATCTGCGCAGTAATATGTATTGCCAATTGCTTGGCTTGTACCCTAATGTGAAGTAGGATCATATTGTACTTAACTTGTAGTTAATTATAGTACGCCCGCACACCACAATATAATGAACCTGCAGTTAGTATAGTTAACTTTACCGTAAGTAAAATAGACCTACTAAATTACAAATACTACTATTTCAATACTGGCAGATTTTTAATTTGTGCGTGTATGCCAATATTATTAACCATTCTTTCCGGTAAACGTTAAATTGTGACCTAGTCAACTGGCCAGACCCCTGTCAATTTTAATTAACCTTTAAATTGAATTGCATGAAAACTGACTGCAATTGCCATTAATTGCCTCATGGTTCCGAGATCCGCCGTTATTGACTCCCATAAAAAGTTCTTTCGCTATAAACTAACATAATTATTTACTTCAGCTTTGTTAATTAAACAAGTTAGCATCGTTAATTTCCCGGCAGTTTTTTAATTCTCTGGCATATCCTTAATCGCCGCCACATAACTTAGGCTTACCGGGTGGCCTATAAATGTAGCTCTTGATACGTATAGTCAGCCTATTACTAGCTATATATATTTTAAAGACATTATTCGGCGATGCTTTCGTTGTGGCATTAACAGGATTATTCTTTCCGTTAATTTATCGGAACTCTTCAATTTCCTTCATATTATGAGCTTTACGGAGTGTTATTACGTCGATTATTAGGCGTTTTTCGCTGGTAGTTCCGAGTTTCAAAGGGTATTCGAATAGGCTCCTTGAATCGATACAAATTACCACCGGAATTTAAGGCATCTCAAATTACCTGGCAATAATGTTAAGGGTTTCCCACAATGCCATATCTATATTCAAGCCTACCATTATACCTTCAACCTTTAAAGCTAACACGTTTCGTATAATCTTTTTACATTTGATAAAGTTAAGTTAATCAGGTTGCCGATAATACTAAACTAGTTTTCCCGCCTATCTTTATTAACGAGGGCTATTAGGTGGCCGATTTAAAAATTAAATCGGTGTTATAAAAAACTTATCTATAAAAAAATATTACCTTAGCCTTCGATAAGTCGATTAAAACCATATTAATCTTCCGGTACAAATTTCGTATTTATTATTGAATCCTTTCATTAAGCCGGTTAAAGTGGTTACTTATTAAATATTTTACTTAAATCGTAATAAAAAGGTCATAAAAGGCCTCCAGTTAATATAGGGTGATAATATCACTGTTATAGGTACGTTCTAGGAACTACTGAGATTTAGTCGCGTTAGTTCTATCCATTATAGCTAAATAAATACCCTAAACCTTTTAACGAATACTAAGGCTAACATCAATACCCAGTGTAAAGATTAAGAATCAATTAAAGTTAAGTTAGTTATTCTCTATTGGTATCTTTACCAGCTATTAATTTCAGAATTCAAAGTCCTCAATCGCTTGTTATTTCGATATTATAAAGCTAACCGTTTCAACGAAAAGGTTATCGTTAATTTACATACCTCTCAGGCCAAAGTTCCTTTTTCGAGTTACTAGCAAGCACGGATCGTATGTTAAAGATTTTATACCTAGTCTTAATTTAGAATACGACTCGTAAGTGAGAGAACAGTTGACGCCTACTTTAACTAGTCTGTACCAAATCTTAATATATTATATTACCGTTCCTAAAGTAAATATAAGTCGTAATTCCTATGGAAATTTCAGAAATACGATCCTCTATAAATCCTTTGCTCATTATATATAAGCTTATGTTATATCTTGGCTACAAAGCGTTAAGTTGCCTTTTATATTGGCTAATAAACTTGATGTTAAAAAGACTAATAAGCGTTAGCTAATTTTATAAATCGTTGTCGATTACGTCAGGATCAAGGTTTTACCTTCATCGCTGTATTCTTAAGCGATTAGACGTGGTTTTTAGTAAGTCTTCCCCGTGGTCTTACCCTTAACCTCGTAAATAATTCTTGATTTAAAAATCGTGAAGTTTGTGTCTTAAAGGTTAAATTTGCCTTTGGTATAAATTATACAACTTTTTGAGTTATAAAGCCTTTCATTTCTACCTTGTTGTTTTCCTAAAAAGGCTTTCCTAAAATCTTAATAATGCTTTGTATTCGGAGCTTTATTGCGAAGTTTTCATTCTCATTTTCTTTCTTGCCTACCCAAGCAGTATTGTAGATACAACCCGGTGTATATTCCTTCTCTTAAACTTTTCTATTTTTTAGGGGTCATCCACACCGGTAGCGTTTTATCGGATTATCTATAACGGGTAAAAGAGGTTTATATTAGCTCGGTAGATTGAATTAAGGGTTTCTATAGTTAATATCCTTAATATAGGGCATAGCTTGAGTTTTTTGAAAAGATATAAGATCGTTAATAATTATAATAGTTACTTTAAAATTGTCGATACTTCAGGTTTTATATAAGCCTTACTATTCACCAAGCTCCCGTTCTATAAGGACTTTACTTTATAATGGAAAAGTAAACACGTCGATTATTATAAAGACGTTTTTGGTATTAAAGGTATCGTTGACTTGGCGGCGTACCGATTCCTTTTGTAATCCCTTTAGTATTTTACCGTATGCCGTAACTTGTTTTTAAATGTTTGTTAATAATAGAGATTTACTCGTCAGAATTAAATACGCTCTAAAAACCAATAAAGTTGGCATTAGGCCGTTAAGGCCCACGATATCGTTTAAACCTTTTACCGCCATTTAAAAACATGCCTCCGGATCCATAAAGCTTTTAATTTCCAGAGTAAAAGTGTTATACGTTTAGCGAAGTAGGGTTTGTACCTCTTTAACCTTATTAATACTTTAGTAGGCCTTAACAACTACCAGCTTACACTTAATATCTATTATCTTGATATTCTCCTAAAATTCTGCCGTCGTAAAGTTGGTATCGGTATTGTAGACAACGACATCAGGTGGGTATAGGTACGTGTCAATTCATAGCATCCTAAATATTTCCTACGTATCTTTTGCCGAAAAGTACTTTCAAAACTTAGCTTCGTAAAAAGATGATGCGGAATTAACGACATAAAAAATAGACTTATTATTTAAGTTAAAGACATCAATAAGGATCGAACAATTAAAGTCTTCATTTTCGTTTAATATAAACTTAAATTTTTAGGGGTTTTAGGTATAGGTTAAGCAGTGGTAGTAAAGCTTTTCCATAATTTTCAAAGTAGAGTATTCCATATCTTTCTACCTTGCGGACTTTTGGACTTCATATAACCTGTCGATAGCTAGATGGTTAAAGCGCCGGTGTAATTAATGTATTTCCAACTTCGTTAGGTTTTATACTATTACTTTAAGGCCTTAAAGATAAAACTTTAAATACCCCTATTCCATGTAATGATCACACTAAATACCTGTGAGTATATAGAAGGTGTCAGAGGATTTATGTTATCAAGAAGATAGCAGAGGTGCTGAGTGAACAATATCGCAACCGTGCAAGTAATGATCAAAAGCCGTGAGGCTATTCAGAATATACTGAGACTGAATACTTAGATTGACAACTGAAGAGCTATGAAGGAAATACTATCTATGTGGTGCTGACCGTGTCCTTATATCCTTAATCCTTCATACGCCTTCAGTGCTGGATCATGTTGGATCGAAACAAGATCCCAATGATCCTGGATCTGTTGGATCGAAACATGATCTCAATGATCCTTAGTGCGTAACCCTAGCTCTAAGGTTGCTGACATAAGAGATATTCCCACCTGATGTGTTGGACATCAGGTTCTTAGTGGCTTAGCCCCATACTGGCCTGTTTTCTGACCCTCCGATGTTCTTGGGTCATAAAATTTCAATGTAAAAGGAAACCTTTAGTATTTATTAACTAGTTCGTTGATGTTTACGTTAACGTTAACTTCAAAGGTCTTTATATCTTTCAAACAAAAAGAAAAGAGGTAAGAGACTTAGGGCTATGGATGTTAATAGACTTAACAATACTTTAAATTACCATTGTTTCTAAGAAATATAATTATTCGCCCAATCTGAAGTCAACTTTATTCTTGCCAACATCGTAACTATTAATTTTAGTAGTCTTAATACTTTCCCTCTGTAGTACCACATACTATAAATAACCTCCTATTAACTACTTTACTACTCTTTTATCTGATATAATACCTTAAAACGTGTAGTTCGTGTAACGATCGAGAAGGTTAAAGATGTTTCAGGGGTCAGAGGTTTAAAAAGGGCAAAGGTAAGGGTCTTTGGCACCTAGGCGATATAGGAAGGCGTAGTGAACTAGTTATTGGGCCGCGTTAAAATCAGTATTTTATACCACTTGATTTACTTCGGGGAATTATTGCCGTTAATTAGCCAATGACCTTCGAAGTTGGCAATTTAATCTAGTTACTTCTATTTAAAAGTGGTAAGGTATGGGATATAATAAATTAACTTTCTATTATTTCATTCGTTGAGGAGATACCGACGTAACTAACAGCCAAACTTACCACAAATCTGATATCTATTACCACTATCACGACGATAATACTTGCGATTATTAGGTCCACTTAAATCTTAGCCTTGTTGGCGTTAACGTGGCTATTACCTTTAGTCTGCAGTTGATAGGCCAAACCTTAGGCGTTAAAAGCGCTTATAGCCGTATTTACGGTCGACATAATTAACCATCGCATGGTCCTTTTTATCTACGTTAGGGAATATTGTCGACTTAGGGGTATATACTAAACGAATTTTATATTCCAGCTATTATAGTTACAAATCAAAAACTTAACTGGCTAAAAAAACCTTTATAAGTGGTATTTAGACGTTGTAAGGCGTATTTGAGCTCATTAACACCCGTAACTATTACCTATACCTATTCGTAAAGTGTGGCTTCGCCAACGTTGGCTTTCCTTATTACTTGTTAACATAATACTAACTTGTTAAGCATCTGGTTAAACATATACATTAGTGTTTCCTTTTTTGCCCCCGCCATTATCGTAGTCTAGCGCGGGGTAGCTCAATCTGTATAATATTAGGTAAGATAAACGTCGTGTTTAAAGTAGCGTTTAATACTATCATAAACTTCGCGAAAGGTGGTTACTCGAATCAAAAAGGTGAAATAGTAGTTTTGAACGTTCCTTATAAGGATTTCGGAAACTAATAAGTAAAAACCTGAAGGAGAAACCTCTCTCCATTTACATGTATTTAAAAACAGAATTTTTTTCGTGTCGAGGAGGTTGTAAAGCTTTCAATTATACTTATTTAAGTCGTTCCAAATCCTTGCGAAGTCCGTAAAAATTTGTAATTAATATTAACTATTTTGATAGGTCTTAAAGGCAGATTATAATAGTTATCCCAATCTTTATTGATAGTGTTTCTTAGCAGTTTTGGACTTAGAACCTCCGAAGCACGATATTAAGGGTAATTAATAATCGCCTAACTCGAAGGGTAAAGTCCTATAATAAGACCAGTGGTAGGCTTTCGCGTGTAGGGAAAAGTATTGTAAGCGGGTTTTTAGGAGGCTGGTCGATTTTAATTAGAGTGCTAAGGGGTAAAAGGGACGTAAAAGTTCTAAAAAGCTTGACGATCTTATTTGATTAACTAGTGTAAAGCGCTAACATTGATTCTTATGGCAGCATGGATAGACGCTGATTTACATGCCTTGTTGCCGCTAAGGGTGTACTCCGAGTTTTCGCGTGAAGATGCTGGACTAGCAAATAGGTTGATAAGTTTTTCATCGTCAGCGCGTAAAAAGGCTTAACTTAGCTAAAGGTAAAGGGAAGGTCTCTTAAAACGCGTTTAAGGGCGTTAGGGGTCCTAAATACCCCTTTTTTTTAGGGTGTGGATTTTAAAAGAATTCCTAAACTTGAGCCAAACCATAAAGATTTTTTGCTAACTTAGTAGGGTTTTTCTCTGATATATAGATTAATTTTCGCTAAATATATTTTTTAACCTTAACTTAACATTCTTTTGGATCTTTTTCCACATGTTAATAATCCAGTCGTTAAAAAACTCACAATACTAGTAACATGCACGGCTATCACGATCGATGTCTTCGCCTTGATCGTATTCGATAATATATAAGTTAATAAAGTTAATCAGATTCCTTTCCGTCAAGTCTTTATTGATGTCACAACCCCGAAGCTTTTTATCAAAATGTTTGGTGAATTGAGGTCCAAGGGCCTTAATTGCCTCCATTTGCTTTTAGCTGAATACCATCTTAAGGTTTTGGCTTAGGTAGAATTCGGTGAGCGTATAAATTGTATAGGGCGAGGTACTTAGCGATCCTAGGTATAAGTATTTTGTAATGATCACACTAAATACCCGTGAGTAAATAGAAGGTGTCAGGGGGTTTATGTTAGCAGTAAGGAAGCAGAGGTAACAAAGGTGCAATATCAAGAAGATGTTTGTTCGTGCTGTAGAATGATCAAAAGCCGTGAGGCTATTCAGAATATACTGAGACTGAATACTTAGATTGACAACTGAAGAGCTATGAAGGAAATACTATCTATGTGGTGCTGACCGTGTCCTTATATATCTATGCCTTAATACTATCTTCAGTACTGAATCGTTTGGATCACCGCACTGATCCCACTGATCTAGTGCTGCCTCACCTTGAATCAGTAACTGATCCATACTGATCCATCACGTGACTTACTTAGTCACCTTGCTTTCATAAGAGATATTCCCCGCCTGATGTGTTGAACTACAGGCTCTCCATGGCTCAGCTGAATGCTGGCCTGTTTCCTGACCCAACCGTTGTCTGGGTTATAATATATTTGATGTTTTGGTATAAAGTCGCGTGAAAACTTGAAATTTGGCATTAAGTTGCGCGACGTGGATTTCTTAATGCGACTTACCGATTTTTTTCTTTCGCTTAAAACAGCGAACTTTACGAATAAATTGGTGTAAGGAGATAAAAAAAGTAAAGTAAGAGTAAAGGTTCAATATAAAGATAAAGTTCCAAGGTTGTTATTATAGTTAAAAGTCGAAAGTTACTTGTTATTTTAGACGTAAGACTCAGTCATTTTTGCAATAGTAGTACTAATAATATTACTAACTTAACCGTTTGATAAATTGCCGAATTAAAACCTTTAAAAATTAATATTGACGCTCTTTAAGAAGGGTTCGTAAAGATTTAGTGTTTTTTCGATAGCGATACCGTCGCTTACTTTTTGGTTGACGTTATGGACTAACGCAACTTAAAAATCTTTTTAGTTTTCCTGCCGTTGTGATCTGGCGTAGTACTAATAAAAGCCTTTTGCAAGAATCTTTCCTCTACCCTGACTGCCATTGTTAACGTAAAACGTAACCAGAAAGTAGCTTTGTTTTTTACTTAGCTTAACTGTAATTAACCTAATAAGCACTGATCAGTGATGGTAGGGCTTTAGATGTTGCAAAATTGTAGATTCGATTGGTCGAAGTAACAGTAGTATTGCAATAGTCAAGTGGTGGATGTATTAATATATGTTTGGCAGACTGCTAGCCGGTCTGCGCAGTAATTTGTATGGTCAATTGCTTAGCCTGTGCCCTAGTTTGAAGTGGAGCTCCACTGCACTTGACTTGCAGTCAATTACAGTATGCCCGCACAAAACAATACACTCAACTTTCAGTCAGTATAGTCAACTTTACTGTAAGTAAAGTAGAACTACTGCATTGAAAATACTACAATTCTAACAGAGATAGTGAATAAAACATTACTAAATATAACTTCCATAGATAAAAAAAATAGAAGATTAATTCATGCTTTTATTTACCTTAAGGCCTAGAACCTGGAAGTTACTTATTTTCCTGTACGTTTAAATCTTGTTTCTAATGCTTTATCGAGGCTATTAAAGCCAGGAGACGAGAAAATTCCTACGTAGAAGGATTTTCCTATTCTTGATTTAATATTAGACAATTATTTTGTTGTTTTTGATGAATTATATCTTTCTATACATTCATCCTCGACTAAAGTAAAAATCTGGAATTTCTTAAGGTCATGCTTATGGTCCGAATACTACGTTGAATTTATGTGGGGAGGTATTTTTTATAAATGAAGACAAGGTAACGGAAACGAAAATCCTATTTTAGCATTAAAATTCGGTTACCCTTTTAGATTTTTGAATCGCTTACGTTACATTCAAGATTTTCTGAAATATAAACGCTTGGTTCTACCTTTTTTTTTTTTTAGTTTGGTAATTCCATTAAGATACTTATGATAAACGTTATTATTTTGTTTTTAACGCAAAATAGGAATATTAAAGAGCCTTTATTTTCGCTTAAAGTATAAGCTCATTCAAACTTATCGATAAAACTACTTTTAATATGGTTAATTGTAAAATGATAATTAAAAAACTATCGGTAGACTTTAGCTTATTTAAGCTTTTGAGAAACCCATATTTACGACTCATATGAATTTCATTGTTATCTTATTAACTGTTTTTTTTTCGTTCGGAACGCCACAAAATTTGCCTTTACGGGAAGAATTTGATGTTATTATACCTGTTATTTGTATTTTTTCTTTAAAACAAAAACACTTCTTTTACCATGTTACACCATATATATTGTTGTAAAATTGGTTAAACCTATCGTAAAATAAATATCATCGTTTAATTATCCGTATCCGCGATATATTATCTTTAATCGATACTCTAAAATTTTATCAGCATTTTAATAAGGTCTTTGGAAAGGGTTTAACCTAAAGTTAATAATGATAATAGCTTACCATATTGAAGAGATCGATTAGTTAAAGGAACAATCAATTTATGAAGTTTGTTTCACGATATTATGTGGCTAAACACCTTAATCAATTGTGGATTGATTTCATTTTTACTTTGCAATGACATTTTAACAGTGAATATTTTCAAACAATTAACGTTAACCCTTATAATTTTCTGTTGGAATCGAAGATTCGTTTACCAGTCTACTGTCATATTCCCTTTATGCCTCGTTCATAAGCCTATATTCGCTTTGTTAAGGAATACTCAAGGCGAGATACTTAATTGACTATGGATATTGTGGTTGTAAAAGTAAAAGAAAATACGACTAAAAACATCTTTAACATAGGTTTGAGATCGGTAATCGAGTTTAGCTTAAAATTAGCCGATTATATAAGCATTTTTATTGTTAAGGAAAACCTACTCATTTTTGTTTGGGCTCCTTTACTATTGTAAATTAAGTTGGAAAATTCGCTTTTACTTTGAGTTCTCCTCTAAACTCAAGGATTCATCCCACCGTTAGTATTTTATACCTAACGCCTACTAGGGATAACAAAACCTTGAAACGAGTCGCTCCGCTTTTAACGTCTAAAAAATATGAGGGTGATAAGGATAAATGCGAAGTTAAGAAAATACTAAACAAAAAGTTTAATCGACGCCGTCAAACAGGTTAACAGGTATAATAACTGGTCATATGGAAAGGATTTATAATGAAGGATGATGAATAGGTAAGCTTGAAAACCCTGAAATACTGTAAGGAATTAATTAAAGAATTTAAGAAGAGTTTGTGATAAGTACTTATAAGTATCCCTACTTGTAAAAAGCTATTTTTACGAGACTAGATCCTCGTTGCTCGTGCTTCGTAATGAAACATTTACTTTATGATAGGGAAATCATATTTTCTTTTGTTCCCCGGAAAATTGTTGGACTAAGGTGGGGTAGCACTGCCCCATCTACTTTGTTATTATTGTACATACCTTATTGCAAACTCTGCAGGCCCTAGACTTGGTTTGTTCCTTCTCCATTCTTCAATACAAAGAAACACCATCTCCTATATCACTATCAAAAAATAATACTTATAATAAGAGGTATTATTTTGGGTCAAAAAGTATAACAATTTTACCAAATAGTCTATAGTTTAGGTAAAAACAAAAAAAATATTATCGACATTACGTTTGTTATGGTTAAATACGTAACGAAAACTAAAAGCCTATTGGGCTTTTTTTAGCTAATCAAAACTTGGAAAGGTCTCTGCCTATGCTCATGAACGAAAAAAAGTAGAAGAGTAATCATAAAGATTGTGTATATTGAAGTAGTAAGATAAGTTGAAGGGGGAAGAAACATCTGGAGAGTACACGCCAAAGATAAGAGGTTATAACATTTCACCCAGGTAGTAGCACTTTACTCTACACTTTGCAAATGCCACTTCTAGGCAGTGGCATATTATCATTCGCTCTACAAATGCTACTTTTAGGCAGTAACACACTATTATATACTTTACAAGAATGTACCTTATAGAGTGATACGTTACCTTACAATTTTATAAAGGTGTAATCTATATCGTGGTCGCTTACTAATTTTAAATATATATAGTAATATCTATACAAGTATTTTTTTCGTTTCTTTATCGTAGCCCATATCCGTAATTGAATAATAATAGTATAGTTTGTAGTATAGTTTGTATCCGTGGTTTAGTGATAATAATTTTGGTTGTAGTACAGTTTATATTTGTGGTATAGTATTCACTGTTTGTTCACCGTACAAATCGTAAAGGTTTGGATTAAGAATTTTCACCGCGGTAGTCATTGTAATAAGGCCTTATTTGGTTTCGGAAATTAGTGGTTGTATAGTTATCAATCCTTACAAAGGTGTATTTATGAATGTGTTATAAGGTTATAATTACTGAAGTATTGTAAAGGTTTAATTACGTAGAGGTGATTACAGTATTACGTGTTTTGGAGTTAATATAAAAATATATATCGTTATTGGTTCTGGTAAAACCAGTTTTCTTTTTTTCCTTTAACAACGCACACCTTTTGTTAACGTAAGTCTCAATTAGTTAATTAGTATATACCAACCTAATTCACTATTTCGACTTTTTATTTTAGACTACTTTTATAGCTAGGTTACATAACCGACCTTATATACTAACCTTGCTCGTAAATAGATGCCGCGTAAAAATAGTTTTTTTAATCGCCGTTTAACGCAGGAACGTAAGCATAATTAGGCTGCCGCTACCGCCGCTCGCTACACCACCGCCACCCCTACTCCAAGCTTTTACTTATCGGGTAACACGTCATTAATCCCGGCTTTTTTTTCCCGGCGCGTCCTACGCTGCCGCCTCCGGCTAAAAAATTATTCTTTTTCTCCTCTTTTCTCCCTTCAATTTCCCCACTAACCTTAAGGGGGAAGAGTGGAGCACCCTTAAAGTTTTAAACCTTACCCTTTTCCCACGGATAAAGACTTTATTACCCGTAGCAGCCACTTCCCCGCGTCGCTGTGAACTTAACTTAATGAAACTATAACGCGGTCCATATTACTAATTTTACCCGTATCTTATGTCATACTGATATCCTATAAACGAGGTGGTAAATGACGATCTAGTACGCCGCCTCGAGTAATGACTCGCTAAAATGCATCGCGAGGCTTTTTTAACGCATAAAGTGTTAAAGTAGCGTATCCGGGTCCACAGCCCCGTGCTGTTAATAATCATACCTTATGTGTTGTATATTACGTCTGTGGCTACGGGTAATTTTATGAACAATTATTATTAAAGCGGGAGCTACTAGGCCCGTTACTATCGTTATAAACGAACTAATAACGAATAAGCCCATATTTCTATGGTTTAATGCTATAAACCGAAGCTCTGTTACGCGCCCGCCTATTCCACGGCAAATTTACTTTGAATTTATAATAAGTCGGTTTTGACTCTTTTTCAATCAGTATCCCGTTACGAATGTTACGTCCATCACGTTATCATCGGTTCATTTTGGCATTTAAGTACGCCGATTCTTCATGAATAATGCTTTTACGATACGGTTATTATTACCACCGGTCTTATTAATACCTTTATTTCGTAATTATTTACATGATATTTCTAAAACTGTACTCTTTATTATACGTCAGATGTCTAGCGTTCAATTCGCAAAGTAATCTCCAAAATAATCAAACAAATCGCGTTCTTCAATATTTACGTTACAATAGTTAATAACTATATTTATAACATATGTATATATTTGTCGTAAAAGGGTTGAAAATATCTATTAGAACTTCGATTTTAGTATTTCACAAGTTGAGGTTCAAGTACTTAAAAATACCTTTGCGAAACGATATAGTTCCAAAAAAATAGTATATATATCCGTTGAATTTATGTAGGGTTATTGGTGTTGGAGCCATAATCACAAAAGGGCGAAATGTATTGGAACAGTTAGAAGGTTAAATTATATGAGTACCGGAATTATTAAAGCGGTTGAAAAGTTGGTTTTACATAATAGATAGGATTTGGATACGCTTGGAATATACGGTTTAAAGAGATTCGGTCTAAATAAAAGAGTATAATATATAAAATAGAACCAAATAAAATATAAACGAACGTGTCAAGTAAGGCGTCTTGGTACTGACTAACGTTAACGGGGTTTGAATACAATATAAATAAGGCGTGATTACAAGTTATTTAGGCGTTCTAAATTGTTTCTTTAATGTTTCGTAAACTCTGTACTAGTTAAATGGATATTAACCTTCAATGTCGTGAGTAATAAACTTAAATAAGTGGTATGCTTTTGGGAGAAAAAGTGAAGGCAAACGGGAGAAGGCGAACGTGATAAAATAGGGATGGGAAACATGAATATTTAAAAGAGGCGGCGTATAATACTTGGTGTAAGTTTGGTAAAAGGTTAGGATATCGTGTTTTAGTCGCTTTTAGCGTTTGTAAGCGGTTTGAGAATTATGTCTTATTCGTTTTTAGGGTTTGTGAACGGTTTATTTATTGCGTTTTAACCTATCCTAAAGTATACAAACGGTTTAGATGCTGTATTTGGATCGGATAGGGTCCAATAAAGAGTTTCAAAACTTAATAGTTTTAGCTTATGTAGCTCAAAACGGTAAAACGAGTTGACGGATAACGTAAAGAGATTTTTGGTAGACAGGGAATTAACCGAGTTGATAATATCGTATTAAAGTTGTCCTTTTGAAAATTACTTCGAATCTTACAGTTTTTTTTTTTTTTTGCTTCGGGTTTTAAAGTCATACCCGCGTCTTTCCACATTTCCATATAATTTTTGTTATTCTTAATTTTAAAACGTGGTTGATTTGGACCGTTATGACATCCTGATATAGGTATTTAACTTAGGTTTATCTTTTCTTTCCTAAACTATCTGTAGTCAACCAAATCATCCACTAATCAGTATCAGTAAGATTTCTATATATTTAAATAAATTTAAAAAAGTAGAAGAGTACTCGTAAAGATTATATATTTCGAATTAGTAAGATAATTTGAATGGAAAAAAGGCATCCGGAAAGTTTATGTTACAAGTAAGAGGTTATATCTTTTCACCTAAGAAGTAGCATTTTACCATATACTTTACTAATCTCCATTCTAGGCAATGGAACTCTACCTTTAAAATTTTTAATGCCACTTCTAAACAGTGGCATATTATTATATACTTTATAAATGCCACTTCTAGGCAGTGGCACGCTATCATATACTTTTCGGGAATGCACCTTGCAGAGTGGTGCGTTACCATATACTCTTGCAAAGGTGATATCTGCAGCGTGGCACTTGAATAATTGTAGACATATATAGTAATATACACGATATTATTTGTATAAACTTCGTTATGGCTTTACCATTAGTATTATCAATCGATACTCTTGAGGTATTATCAGTTTTGAAAAAGTTTAAAGCTATTATGCCGATTATTTATAAAACTTTAAAGAGTATTTTTTATTACCTGGATATACAAATTTAATAGTAGTTTATTCGATAGAGACTTTATGTTACCACTTGTTATTATCAGATTAGGCCTATTGAAAAAAATGATTTTTAACAGAAATACAAAGTTGTTTTCCGCCTATTCATAAGCCTTATAAAAGGGATCTGGTACTAAGCTTTCATGATACTAGCCTTTTATCCTTAAGCTAATGGATAGGTTAAAAAAAAGAATAAGGTTGTTAAACTTATATTACGATACTACATCGCTATATATGCGGAATAAATTTGTACAGATAGTATTTTTACACCGTGATGAAATATTCATAACTTATATTTTTGTATCATCAATGAAAACTATTACGAACAATTGTTAGGCTTCAATTTACGAATTTTAATGCATTAATTTAGCGATTTTTTTACCGCGACTATATGCAGAAATTCTCTTTATAAGGCATAATTTTCACCGAGACGTTTTATTTTTAATAAAGGTTATTACTTACGAAAAAAAAAGGCGTTATAATAAATATTACCGTTAACTAAAATTTAAAGTCGGAAATCGCGTATAGCTTTATACTGGAAAAGTTTATCAACCTTTTCATCGATAAAATAAATCGTTACCTTTACGCTTAGGCCCATTTACTATAGTAAACCACGTGAAAAAGCTTACGTATACACCATTTACCCATCAATTTACGAGTTTACCCTATAGTTAGCGTTTAATACCTAATTACTTATAATAAGCCTAAAATAATACTTTCGTTCAAGTACATTTACTATCTAGATTAGTACGATATTAAAAAGATCCAAACGAAAACGAATAGGAAATCGAAAATATTATGGATGAACTCCTAAATCGTCGACGTCATAAGGGAAACCAAATTGAATATTTGGTTCGTTAAAAGGGCTACAATTTTAAAGAAGACGAATAAAAGGCTGTAAAAGAATTGGAACACTAAAAAGAACTAATTGAGGCATACAAAAAGAGTCTCCGCAAGTGAGTCTCACGTCTTACTTCTCGCGTCTCACGTCTCGCATTTCACTTCTCGCGCCTCACGTCTCGCGCCTCACGTCTCGCGTCTTACATCTCACGTCTCGCGCCTCACGCCTTACGTGTCGCAGCTCTCGTCTCGCCTTCTATCATTTATATTACGTAATAAGCACATTGTATTTTCTTTGGGTCCTAGAAACTTGTTGTATATCACTTGGGGGGTACATACATAGAAGGGAGGGCATAGGCAAGCACGTCTGTATAGTTACTACACTCATATCCGCTAAGCTTCGCTTCTAGTTCTAGTTTCTTCCTCTTCCATCGTTATAATACTTCACTGTTTCAAATTTACGTTGCCGCCCTACACGCGTTCCAACAGCTTAGGAGTATATATTAGTCGAGCTAGAAACTCAGTCATTACGGTCGCTAACGAAGAACTCAACTAGCCAAAGAAGTTTTCGCAGGTGACGTTAAGGTATTAAAGGGCGTATTCGAACTCCTCATAGCCCGTAACGGTTTGCCGAACCTATTAGAGCAAGGTGTTTTCACCTACTTCCAAATAAACTATTACTTATTAACAAAATATTAGCCCATTAAGTATCTAATTGAAGAGGTTTTTCTTTCTTTTCGTTTTTTTATTATAATCTAATAAATCAGACTATTTTATAAGGTTCCATTCTATATAGTATTAGGCAAGATTAATATAGTATTCGGAGTAGCTTTTAAGTCTTTCGTATATTTTGAAAAAAGAAGAGTAATTCGTTAGGTATCTGAGTTAATAATTCTCGGCTGAACTAGTAGGGATACTAGGAAATAGCGAGTAAAAATCTGTCAGTTTAAATCTTATTGTTAGGCAGATATTGAAAGACGGGCGTAACTTAACGTCGAAAAGATTATAAGGCTTACCGTTATACCTATCCTCTTTTCTCCAGATCTTAACGAACGTGGTGATTACCGCATAGTCCATATTCATTATAGGGACGTTTTGAAGGGGAAGGGTGATATACTAGTTATAAGGACCTTTTAAATCCCTTAACTGGTACTAAGGTTGGTGTTAGTGGGCAGGATAGTTACCTTTGGTCGAGTTTGGAGGGGAAAAGTTAATAGTCATATTTATAATAGGCTTGCGTATAAAGATATTACTTTTTTAATTTGGTTACTCAAACTCAACGTATTAAGGACCTTGAGGGAAAGGGGATTGGTGGTTTCCGCCGCGGGGGACTTGGCAATAGTTCTTTTAGTGTTAAAAAAGTACGTTAAGGTTTTTATTCAATTAACTAGTAGACTTAAGGGTTTTTGCGTAGTTTAATTGATTTTTTACGGACGATAAAGCTGGCGTGTGATGAAACTCGTGAGATAGGGTTTAAAAAACTTATCTGGGATTAGGCCGGTCTTTACGAACGTGTATAAGAGCGTTAAAAGATACTGTCGCCAATAATTTCTTATTCTTTTCCCTTATCTTTGAAGGTCTATTAATGGTCTTTATTAGTGGCGTATTCGTCAAGTATGTTTGTTAGATTACTATTTTCCCCCTTTTTCATAAGTAGGTGCATCCCTTGTTTACTTAGTTTAATCTTCATCTTTGTCTTAACTTGTTTGTCCATTGTATTACATATAGTTAGAGTCCATTTGTTAAATTATTCAATAAAATCTTCGAAAGCGTTAGGTTATTAATCGTATCTTTTAGGGTAAAAATCGATAATAAAGCAACCTATGTAAATAGTCTAATTTTTTGGGTTAAAGTCTTTAGTGGAATCGGTAAACAAAAAGTTTTCGTCATAATGCTTTTCGAGAACAGCGCTGAAGGCTATAATTGATTTCTTATTAGTAGAATTGGGAACTAAATCAATTTCAATATGTTTTAAAACTATCATAACAAAGATTCAAAAGTGTGAGGGAGAAAAGGTGGTATAAAATGGTAAGTTGTAAGTTTTCCGTTAAGGTTAATATAATCAAAAGTCGTAAGACTTAATCGTTTTCACGATTTGGAATTTGTAGTAGTAATACCCGTGATATAAGTAGTCGTAATAGTACTAACTTAGCTGTTTGAAAACTTAATGACTTGGTAATCTTTAAAAATTTTAGGCGGTTAATCTTAACGCCTTTGAGAACGATTAATAAAAATTTCCTAATATTTTCAGTAGTAGCGATACCGTCGCTTACTTATAGATTACCGTGAACGGCTATATAGCCTATAAGTCTTCCCTAATTACTGCCGCGAACATCTGAACAGTGTATAGGAGCCCTTCGTAAAAAAAAATTCCCCTCCCTTGGCTAAACAAAGCGTAACAACCAGAAAGGAGCTTTTCCTTTTACTTAGCCAATCTGTGCTTAACCTAATAAGAACTTATCAGTATTGGTAGGCCTCCCGATAGATGTAGGCCTTTCGTTGCAATATAGTCGATTCGAATCACTATGGTCGAAGTAACTGGTGCTGCATTGAAATTTGTTGTGGATGAGTTGTAAGTTCTAAGTTTGGCAGATGGCTAGGCAGTCTTCACACTAATTTGTATGGCCAAACGCTTTGGCCTATGCCCCACTTTGAAGTGGTCACGTACTCTACTGCACTTGTATTATATTGTATTCAAATCCCACAAACTACAGTTAATTTGCAGTACATATTATAAACTTTACTGTACTGCATTTGACTTCTATTCCAACACTTCGCATATATTATTATAACTCGAATATAGCGAAAGCTGTTATCACTCTGTTTACGAATTTCGAAGAAGGGTTTTATAAATATTTCCACGTTTCTCCAATATTTAGGAGGTTTCGTTCATCAAAGTGAATAGTATAATTTTGGAATTCGCTGTTAAATTTGTTATTCTCGAAAATATTATCAAATATATATCAATTAAAGCGTTATTTTGCTTCTATATGTTTATCATTTATAATAATGGGTTTTCAACATCTAATGTATTAATAAACGACTTTATAAACTTTTCATTTGGTATGATAACGTTAATTATGTTAATAATATTAGTAATAACGGTATAATTTATAACAGGGTTGGTAACAACAATACAATAGTTTTTAATAGTTAGAAAGAGTTTATTATAATTGGCGTAAATATATTTTGAGCCGGTATTAAATAACGTGTTAACTAGGTTCATCATTTCGAAATTTTCCGCAGTAAAAATTTT
This sequence comes from Anisogramma anomala, assembly GCA_038502455.1. NCBI lineage: Eukaryota > Fungi > Ascomycota > Sordariomycetes > Diaporthales > Gnomoniaceae > Anisogramma > Anisogramma anomala. Next base: position 15,743,062 of record JASMMZ010000004.1, on the reverse strand, counting down.
AATTTATGTTTAAAATGCGGAACGAATAGTTATCAAATTCGGACGTATTTATTGGGTTCTGCATAATGCTTGAGAAGATTTAGAACTAAGGTCAATATTTATATTTACACTATTTTTAATACTGATTCTATCGACTTTGAAAAGAAAAAAGATTAATTTATATATATAATTACGTATAAAGCTTAACAGGATTTTTCTCTATCTGATAACTTACTTGTAACTTGAAAATAGTTTTCTATTTATAATGAATTTACTTCATAATTCAATCTAATATGTTAACAGTTTTTTTCATTCACTATCTCTATGCAGTGCCCACTATATAGCTAGTAGAGTATGATCCTCGCTAATGTGAAATACATACATATACCGGCAGGAAGGTTCGCAGCTTAAGTATTCCTACCGACAACAACCACCCTATTCGAAAATTCTTGTTACTTTAAAACTGAACCATGCAATCCGTTAAATAAACCATTAAAATCGTTCCCAACTAAACAAATACATAAGGTTGAAAACCTAATCCTATACACCTGTGTCCAATTCTCGGGAAATTTGTTGTACATATGTATTAAATGCTGTTAGCGTCTTAAAATAAATCGTATTGGTCCTCACTTCATGATAAAAACTTATAGGGGCTACAAATATAGAATATATTTATAAAAGTTTATCCGCGTTCCACGTCAATGAGGACACAAACCACCAGGTGTATAGGAAAATCATTTTAACGAAATATCCTTGTAAAGAAAAACCCAACGTTATAGCCTCTATTTAAAGAAAGAAAAGGAACCAAGATAAAAGGAAAACCTTTTAAAAATCGAACTTTGAGCTATTTTTCCAATCTAGGACTAAAAGTAACGCTATGACTTAAAGACCCGTAACATTGTGTGAGAGTGAAATCTATAGCCTTGACCGAGCCGTATTGTACGGCTATTTTAATCCCCGCTCGATGCCTACTCGTATCGAGGATCTGACGACGGTTCTTAAAGAGTAAAAGACCTGTAAAACACATATATCTTGGTTTAAAGACCGTAGTGGTGGGGAAGAAATACTTCGAAACTCGGTAAAAGATGTACTTTATAACTCGGTAGAAAAATCACGACCCGAGTTACATTTTTGCCACGGACTGTACAGCCAAGAAGTGTTAAAGAATCATAAAAAGGGTACACCACTAAGCGGATGGTATGCAGGAAAAAGTCTTCTGTGGATAACTAAAAGTATCCAAAGTATAGTTGAAGACCCCGCTAAATGGATGGAGTGCTAGTATAAGTGGCGATAGCTTAAAGATAAATAAATAAACAGAGCAATTAAGTGCGATCGTTTGTAATAAATTTATTTTATGAAACCTTAAAATGAAAAAGGAATTCAATTTTTATTGCAGTGCAAGTTAAATTCTAAAGGCACCGCTAAGCGGGCGAGGTACCAGTGTAAGTGGCGATGGCTCAAAGATAAATAGATAAATAAATAAATAGAGTCATTAAGTGTGAGCGCTTATAATAAAGGTCTTTCTTTAAGACCTTAAAGCGCAAAAAGAATTAAACTTGTATTGTAGTTGCAGTGCAAGTTCAAATCTGAGGGGCCACGTTGGCACAAGCAACAAGGGACGGAATCCCTGGTTGTAAGGGCTGTTCTCTGGATGCACCACTACGCGGCCTCTACGCCGGGCCGACGACCATCTCTATAGCCAAAAAGGGGTCGCCGGAAAAGATTCAAGTGGTGATAAAGCCAATCAGTGATGTTGTGGTGAAATAGAATGCATGTGAAGTGATGGTGTTGAGAGCGGCTGGACCTGAATTTTTTTTCTCGGAAGTGGGCACTGTTAGGCGTTACAGTGTAGGCCCCCTACCCACCTTAACAGCGTAGTCCGTACACTCAGGCCAAGAAAGTTGATGTAAGGTTAAAGATGTAGTTGATAGGTTACATTACTATTTGAAGTTGATGAAAATAAGTGATATGTTACACTTGATATTCCTTTATTTTAACTTTATATATATTAGACACATTGTAAATTTTGAAGAAACAAAGTAAAAAAAATAAAACGCAACGCTCGAAGTCATTATCTGATACGAAAATATGAGCATTAGCTATTGAAAATTATGGTAATTGACTGATCACAACTTTTTATATCACCTAACAAATAAAACCCCCTATTATTATTATAACAATAACAACTTCAAATCTGCGTATTTATTTACAATTTACGATAATCATACGAAGAAAATCCTTTAAAGTATTGAATCAAGCATTGTTTCAAAGTAATACTTAACAAAAAGCTATTCGTAACATATTGTACAATAAAAGAATACTAACACTACTATAGAACGTAACCACACGGAAACCGGTAAGATTAAAGTTGGATGTAACTTTGAAAAGAAACTCTTTCCATTTAGGTCCACTATTATAACTACAATCGTTAAACCTATTGTTTTCTACATTTTGGAATCAACCACTCCCTTTTTCTTTTATCTGGAAGATATAAAAAACCTTGGTATTAATATTAAAGTTTAAGTTAACAAAATAGTCAAATGTAACAGTTAAAAGTTCCCACTTAATTTGAACTAGCGACACTTATGGTATCATTTTGAAAGACCAGAGGCAACTGTATCAAACTTAATGCAGTTGAAACTTTATCAACTACACCGAAAGTTTAATTACCTCCCGGTTAACAAACTATACAAAGTCATTAAACCAGTTGGAAATGAAGATATGCACTTATCCGTATTAGAATAGATAGAAATGATTTGCTACCATTGTCAAACTTATTCCCAAACGCACCTCATATTCAAGTTTACGTTGCAAAAAAGAAAAAAAAATCTGATATCTTGGTTAATGTATTATTAGTACCGTGGTATGTGGAAAACATATTGTTGAAACGCTATTGTGTTTGAAGATGAAAAGGAAGAAACTAGAACTAGGAGCTCAGCAGAGTTGAGCATATAAGATATGGATGCACGAACACGTGCCTTCTCAAAGTTTCTGTGTAACAGTTCTAGCCTTATCTTATGTATGCCCCCTATATAAGTATAACAAGTCCCCTGTATCACTAGAAAAGGGTAATATCTTTATTTCATAATATAACAATGTTACACAACTATAACAGAGACATCAAAGGCGATACGTGATATATGAGACTCGATAAGCGAGACGCGAGACGCGAGAAACGAGACGCAAGATGCAAGACGTGAGAACCAAGTCGCGATAACTTATTTGAGGCTTCGTTCATAAGCGTACATGAGGTTTTTACAGTGGTCCATCTTTAATACAGGCTTACATTCGTCATTTTTAAAAGTATAACCCTTTCAATGAACAAGATATTAAATTTTTTAGGCTGTTCGACGGCGACGGTCGAAACTTTTCTTTATAATTTTCTCCATTTCTCATTCTTCTTCATCAGGAGATTCTTTCTAACATACATGCCCCTATGTTAAAGGTACATATTTAAAATAATCATGTTTAAGTTTATAACAAAGTGACAAATATTAAATATTTATTGGGGGATAATTGCGCGAATTGGTTGGAAAGTTAAACGTATATACCAAATCTCATATTAGTTTTACCATAGTGTAGGGGAACAACCTGAACAACGTTAACTTTTTTTTTCGATTTAAAGGCTTATAAGCCTTTTATTTGTGTAGCCACATACAGTTACCGATATTAAATTTTATTTATCTGTGATTTTTGTTATAATATCGTTTGTCTTTAGTTTTTACGAAGTTTATATTGAATTGAGCATCTTCGTATAACTTTTTCCTCATTAAACATATTTATGTTTCTTATTGCATGAGAGAGAAGTTAGAATCATTCACTGAAACATGTAAACGAAAATTAAATAAAAACCTATAAGAGTTAGCATAGATACTGCGAAACTAAATATTATTAATACTTTATTTTAAAGTAGATATATATTTAGTTTATAATTATTTAGGATATTCGGTGATAAAATAACGTAAAGTTGATTCGATAACTTGATTTTGACATTCAGCTTATTTATTTGCTCAAAAATAATATGCGATTGTTATCTTTAATTTTATACCGAATGTTTTCGACATAGTTTACTATAAGATAGATTGAAACTTAGCGTTGCGCTTAGAAATAATCTTTCCTAGGCATGGTTAGTCAAAAAACAATGAATGTTCATACAAGATTTTTTCCTAAAAAACTGCTGTATATGTAGTGTGTTTGAGTAAAAAAAAACTTAGTTTTAACGTTCTATAGGTTACTGGTATAATAATTTTAAATTATTCGTGGGTTATTAGTATCTATAATGTGATATCAGATGATACGGATAGGAACATTGTGATAAAATCCATGTAGATCGTGTATATAGACTTTTTCAAAGCTTGAATTAGGCAAATACTACCTATTAGCTTATTATAATTATTGCTCAATTGTTTGTAAGGAACATAATAACGACATTATTATTTTATTCTTTTTCTCCCAAAATATAAATATAATCCATTCCAGGCTTTCATTATAATTTTCAACCTCAAGTAGTGTTTTCTATTATCAATATCCTCAAGAATTTCTTTAATGAGACGTCTTGATATTACAAGCCGTTTGCAACCCGTTTTATCCCTGGTATAAAGCAGCTGGTTTACCAAAAGAAAAGGATGGCCAATTTGGTGCCGTTTACAACCTTTTTATTTACATTTTTATCGTTTTTGGTGTAATTAAATGTAATTGTTCGCCAAGTTTCCCCCTTTTTGTATATTAATCACACTTTAAAACTTATTTTATTTAATAGTGATACATTAGAAACTGGTAAAATAAGGTTAACTTTATTTAGTACGATAAAGATATCATTGAAAATCTAGTAAAATATGTGTATCTTATTCGAAGTTTGGATTTATCAGTTTCTATCGGGAGCTGCAATATATTATCTAGGATTAAGTTAAAACGTTTTATGAAATGCACGATATTAACATTATATATGTTTAAATATTTTGTTATATCGATGAAACGTTCATATGTATGTTTTATAAAATATATTTTGAATGAAATTCGCTCACGAATTCCCATAGTGAACTTGTGATCAACTAAAATCGTAACGAGATTTTAATTACCTATGAAAGTGGTTTCAAGGTATTTATAACCCTATAAGAGGCATATGACTTTATATTCCAATAAGCCGCAATTCAGTTTTGTCTTTATATGGAATTTGGTAGACAATACGATAAGTTGGATAGGTGTAGCGAGGATTGTATCCTTTCGTTTTTACACATATTTAGATTGAAGTTGTAATAAAATAACTTTAAAACCCGTTTGAAATTTTTTATTACTATGTGGAGATATTCCACGAATTCAATTTGTAAAATATAAACGTAATATATCCTATAAGTACTTTTTTAATGTATTAAAAGACTCTTTTTTTGGTTTGTAGGCGTAATCATTGTAGTTGAATTATAGTATATCATTTTTCTAGGATTGTTATTTTCTATTCCGCTAGCTTTATATCTTACGTCCGGAAAATGAGTTTTTAATCTTTATAATAACATAGATAGCTACGCTAAATAGTGAATCATAGAGTGTAAAAAAGCCCGCCACGTTCATGTATGTTACCAGTGCCTTAATAGTTATAAAGAATAATATTTCCCAAAATAACGAAGTGCGTTTTGAGTTCGTGAATAAATAAAAGCTATTCATAAAAAATCCCGATAATTTCATGATTAGAATACTATATAGAATTTGTTCATAGAAAGCGAAACTATAACCTTGGTTAATAGAGTCAGGATTGAGATGAGGAGGGTTTGATATTTTTAGATAATTTCGAAAAAATATTTATATTATCAATCAATGTTTGACCAAAGGTACGATATAGTTTTAGTTTGCGGTTTTTATACCTTTGAATAAAAGCTGTCCTACGTCAGAATCCTATGCGTGTGACTCTGTTACTTTTGAAAGCATGATGATTAACAAAAGGTGAAAAATTATAATTTGGGTATATAAAAAGCAGAAAGGGAAATTTGATAACATTTACTTTGGATATATATTTGGGTACAGTCAATGGGTCGATGATACTTGTTTATGAATCTAAGGTCAACAACCAAGTGACTATTTTTAACAACATATAATTTTCTTCAAATAAAAAATACAGGTAAGGTAAAGTGTGATAAATTATCAATATATTTTATATGACCCTATTTATATAGATCACCTAACTACTAGTTAATTAAAGCTTAATTGCACCATAAAAAAAGGAAACAATACCAGTTAAATTGAACTTTTTAACAATCTTCGTCAAAATTAATCCTTATAATTCATGCGAGTAGAAGTTTCATAAAGCTTAATTTCTATTAAATACCGGTCAATTTATTGTAGATTTCGATAAGTTTATTGGCGTTGAAGGCGTATATAAAGTTGATATATATGTTATGTTGAATTTTAAATATAGTTGTATTAATTAGCCTGTTAATGTTAAATAAGGCAAGAAAACCCTTTACGTGTGACCTATCTTTCTGTTTGGCGAAATTGCATTTTCGCGTCGTTTCCGCTAGTTTTGGCGCGTCTATTTGTGGGTTTTATATTACAACCTCAATAACACATAGTAAATGTATACCAGATTATTGGTCGAAAATAGTTTTTGAGAGAAAAGGTTATGGTGTTAGAGGTTTAATGGTTTCGGCGGTATAAGAATCGAATTGAAATTCAGATTCTATAGGTAATGTTGCGGTTAAAGGCGAATCTATCTAGCTACCAATAACAAATGTAACGTGATATTTACCAACCGCTTCACGGCAAGGTTAAGTAATTTCGAAGGATATTTTCCCGGTTTCTGCGGCTTATCATACAGCCTAAACGACTTCTTCCCAAATCGTCTCAAAGTAGGTTATATCATCGCATTTAGTAATGGTATCTAGGAGCGTACCTTTAAGAACTCTAATTATCCTATTGGTTACATTTTGAACTTAAATAAAATAAGACGTGGTGGAATTTACAACGGATTTTAGTTCATGTATATTAGGTGACAAATATAAAAGAATATCAATTAGGAAGCTTAGTAAGTTTGACGGAAAAATAAATATTGTATCCAAGTAGAATAACACTTGAGATAACTCTGGTCAGTATTTTACGAACCATTAAATCTATTCCTTTTTTTGTATACGGTAAAAAGAACTTTCAAATAGCTGTTCTTAAAGTTAGCAACGTTTTTGACCATTAGAATTTGAATTTTATAAATTTTTGGCCAATTATTCAAAGGTAAGGCGCTTACTTCAAGCCGATCGATAATCTATAGTTCTATTACCTCTTAAATTATGTTAGTTATGTCATACTATTTGTAGTTTTAGTTTCAAAAAAACTATTAAACCTTGGTAACAAGTTTTATAAGGGGTTTCATAATTTCCGAGATAGTTTTACACAGTGAAACATTTATTTTAATTTAGTTGAGGAAGTACTCATCGAGTTACAACTTGATTACGAAGGTTTTCCTAATATCCATGTCCTGGTAAATTGTAAAGCTTAGGCTTGGTAGAATGATACGAATATCTTTTTCTAGAAAGCGGAAGTTTCTCATGATTATAGCCCTCTCCTCGTTAACAGAATTAAATACAATAATTTTCAGGTTTCGTCTAAAGTTTGTGACATCATTAGGGTTACAAACTCGTTTCTTATCCATATACCTGATTTTCACCTTATTACTTATACAGATAAAACCTTCGTTTCAGGACTGATTTTCAAATGCTTGAAGAGTATATTGCGGTATTTTCACTTATACCTACAGCTTATATTCATCCGGAAAATTAGCATCGTCTCGTTTATAAAGCTCACCTCATTTGCTTACGATGAAGATATATAGAACTTGGCATTAGTTTACTTTCAATAGTCACTTTTCAAGTCAGATTAAATATTATTGACTCGTTTACGATTACGACTGCAGTCGCGACGATTATCGTTATCTTGGCGGCGACTTTTACGGTCGCCGCAGCAATCCTTGTCGCAATACTTATCGCGAGGCTTTTGACAAGCCTCGTGAGGCTTGCAATCGCAGTTACAACTACGATAATCACTTTTACCAAGTTCCTTATCATACCTCTTTTTATGTTGGTATACTTGCCTAAACTTTTCCTAAGATATAGGCGAGTCGTAATTTTCGTGTCCGTTTCTAATTGCAAACTTGTTAAATAGGTATCAAAGATTTGCGACCGTTAACAAAATGTTTTTAGTTTACTCGATTTTGGTTATATACTCTTGGGAAGTTAACTTTCAAGTAAAGGGTTTTAAATTTTGTTATATAGTTTGATTAAATAATGTTCGATTATTAATCATAACCATATATTTGTTCTTATTAATAGACTCGAAAATATCTATAGTTTGTATATTCTTGCGAAGTCCGTACGTGGTCCTCTTATAATCTTGTAAAAAAAGAATCAACTTACAGTACTTCTTCGTGATATAGCACTAATTCATTTGGAAATGGCTGGTAAAAGATTTTATAACGGTTTCAAATCCCGAGTTCATAAAACGTATACGTTGTTCATAAAGAAGCTCTAAATTCAACCAAAATAAGGCCGAGCTTTAATATAAGGTTCTAAATATAAACACGATATAATCTTCTACATTCGGATTAATTTTGATGGAGGTTTTGAAACAACTCCGAAAATCTTGAAAATCGGTAAAAATATCTTTATCTATTGTAACAATTCTCATATTTAACGGATTAGGGTATTCAAGATAGTAGACGTCTTTTTTATTTAGTTCTAGACGGTAAGATTTATTAATACCCGAATATTCAGTGAATATAGTGCATCTATCCTCATTACTACGTTAATAATTAAGGTTATAAATAGGGCGATTTTATATGCTAGCCTAACTTTTAGAACTGCGATGGTGCTTAAGTCTATGCCAAACGCGCTCTAGACTGTGTTAATACCGTTTATACTTATTTATAAAAACATCAAAACAATTAGCAGTAATATTTTGATTGTCTATAATCTATTATTAGAAGAAAATCTAATGCTATACAATCTCCTTCCCAGACTTTGTATTAACGGCGTTAGAACGTTTATTTAACCCCGAATTTATCTTGGTCATTTAATTTTATAATCGTTTAAACTATTTAGACATTACATCTATCTTAACTTGTAAGTTTATATAGCTTATGCGGGAGTATAAGACATGCAGAAACAAAAATTAGGTGCTATAAACGAGTGGATGGTAAGAGTATACAAGATAAAGTAGTAGAAATAGAAATAGTAGAGGAAAGAGTGGTTTTAATAGGCTACGAAGCAAAAACCCTTCCTGCTATTGCTTCTGATATTATAGAAGCACAACGAAGAGTTTTACGTAGCCGCGGCGTCGAGTTTTCCAGCGCAACAAGAATAATTACCAAAGTAATCACTTTATGCTTGCTTATAAAGTAGGTATCGTAGAGGGGGTTTATAGTTGTTGAGTTTGCGGAAGCGGTGGCGTGACAGTGGTGGCGATGGCATGATGGAGGCGACGCTGGCGTAGCTTTGGAAAGTTGTAAGGGGGAACAGGTTTGAATCTTAAGGTTTAAAGTAGTGTCGGCTAAATTCGCCGACTTGGCGAAGTTAGCGATTGGCGGGGGTTCATTATTGTTTTGGAAACTGCTAAGCCATGACTTTTTACATAGTTTTTCATTCTTTAAAATGATTAGTAATCAATTTGATGCTTCGCAGTTTATAGTTTATAGTAACTTATTATCAATACCGCAGTATATAGGCAACGTATTCTTATTTATTGTTTTAGTATTTGACTATAAAAGAGAAAGAAAGTATAACTAAGAATTTAGAAGAGCGGAGTATATACAATATGGAGGCAAAGATACGTTCCTTCCCAAATTTATAGTGTACTAGTCCTAGCCATTACCGTATGTATACCCCACATGTAGGTGCAACACGTATTTTACTTAGATATCAAACCAATAATTAACGTCATTGACTCGGAAACAACGTTTTACGGCGCTGAATTCCTTGAAACCATCACAGCAAAGGAAATACGTGAGGCGCTACGTAACTTATAAATTAACATAGACCCATACCCTCCAAACGTACAAATTTACAATATTAACACCATTATGACTGCGATCAAATTCTAAATTCACACCAAATCGATGAGGATTTAATAGAATAAAATACCTATTAAGACACATTAGCGCATCGATTAAGTTCAAAATATACACGCATTTTTACGTAACGTTTACGATATTTTGACGTTGAAAATTGGCAATTTCACAAACTTAGAATCACTATTGCATATAACAGTAAGAAAGCTTCATGATACTACTAATCCAAACGATCTAGTACCAACTTCACTGGTATTTAACGCGAACCTACGTGTAAAGATCAAGTAACCTCAATTGCCAAAAACCATAAAAAGTTATAATATATGGAAAATGGTTAAAGAAAGTAAAGAACAAATTAACAAAGATTTAAATAAATGATGCTATTAATAATAATGACGGACCGTTAATAATACATATATTATCTTAAGTTTTTAAATTTAAGTCTTAATATAGAAAGAGCCAAACCTATGAAATAGACCTTAAAGATCTTAAATTCAACAAATCCAAATGTATTGATACAAACCGCTACAAGGTTTGTCACATTTCGCATAACATAGGTTTAATCGTATAAGAAATCCTTTAAATCCGATAAAAATCTTTAAGTTAAACAGATTTGCCAATTTAACCTACTTAAACCGATCGTTGATAAACTTATAGAGCAATGACGATGTGAACTACTATCAAAAAGTGGGATATATAATAAAGAGAAGGATAATTATAAGTATTAAAAACCTATTCGAACATTCAATATATCCTGGATATTGTAAAAATATAAGTTTAACAACCAACTAGCTGTTAAATAACGCTGTAATAGTATTTTCAATACGCTAGGTAAGCTATTTGAGAAAAATAACTCAATTAAGATTAATAACCTCTTCATCTGTAATTTAACTCAAGTTACGCCACTATTACAGTTTAAGAAGTACGACATAAAAAACTTCAGGTAACAAAAATTCACGAATGAAAGGTAAAACTACGGAACGACCGCACGAAAAGTTAATATTAATCGCTTAAGGTTGTAGTAATGAAGACAAAGACTGGATGTTCACTCAATAGTTAACGATTCAAAGGATTAGCTAACGCCTAATCATCGCTATTACTACCAATTTAATTGCTAACGTGACCATTGAGTTCATGCTTAATAGTTGCAATACTACGCAAGCGTACATACAATTCATCACCAATCTTAAACAGATTATATTACTAAAATTGACAAGAAAAATTTGACCAGTATTCTATAAATATAGTTTTTCTTTAACTTAATGTTTTTTATACTTTATGTTAACCAGGGTTTTATTAGTTTTCGAAATATTCAAATAATTCTAGGACCAGACTAATTACTAGAGTATTACCGTTCAAATCATATATACTGATTATATAAAACGAAGATTTTAGTATCGTTAGTATATTAACTAACAATGCAGTCTTCATAGATATTAACAAGGTTATATCGACAGAATATCTTACTTTTAAAAATTTAGGCCTTGAAAACCGCAAGCCTATTAAAAATTTAGTTAATTATATGTAACTATATTTAAACGGATCGTTAATATGTATCTATAATATTCAAAATGATCGAGGTACGTAACCTAACATATGATAAGAGAAACAAGTTACAAATCTAGTTTAAATCGACAAGGCCAACGATGCTAGTTTGTAATATAACTTTTAACAAACGTATCAAATGGAGTACATTACCACGTAATATCCATCGAAAGCATTTTGCACGCGATTAGTTACGGAATAAGTTTAAAATTAATGAGGTGAATATTTTAACAATCTCAATAAAAGCATTTGATAACAAATTGATAACAAGGATAAATGTATCAATAAAGTACCAATAAACTCAAGGACAGCAAAGTTAATGATTTTAGCGGAGGTCTTTTTATCTATAATGTTGACCTTACCATTCAGATCGGATTTCTAATAATACTTGTCAATGAAAATAGGCTTGATAGAAAATTTGCAATCATTAGTAACCTTGTATACTAAATTTCTATCAAATGTACACACGTTACATGAAAATTATTATCATTTAAAGTTTACAGTATAGTAACAGAATTAAATATCGATGTAGGTATTGGCGGTACATTAAATATTATCACCAAAAAATTAATATTTCCTCTGATATTTATAATAATTGATACCAACTTACGAAACCTTTACGAATACCTTTCTAATCTCAGAAAGTCTAATGATAGTGATAATAGTATCGAGATATGAATTGAAAACTCAAAAGATAAACGAATTCAGGTGAAAGAATGGCAAAGATATCTCTATCTATATTATACGCAAATCTATGTCCAATAGCATCATAAAAAGTTTATGGATAATAATAAACCGGATGTACATATTAAGGGATACGTAAAACAGCCGCTAAGCCCAGCATGTAACGAAGATAAATTAAAGATATCCTAGTAAACTGAGACACTCCTAGGGTAATTTCCAAAAAAGTTGTATCAAAACAATTGGCTTTAACGTATTATAGTAGTAGCGTAAAAATTTATAAAAAAAACCTTTAGTTTTTGAATGAGGGAAATTATTACTTTGAATTTCAGGGTGGGAGACTATAATTAGAACGAAATTTGGATATCAAACAGGCCAGGATTGGTAGAAGTAATGCTAACAAAGAAAGGAGGGAGTTTAATAGTTATCTTCAATTACTATTTGATCATACTAATGCCTAAGTACAAAACCAAAAGTTTCCAGTATTGAAATAGCGGTTAATTTCAATATAATGAAGTTAATTATACGAACCATAAGTTGGTTTTACTAACTACAAATAAACTGTATTGGCGGTAAGTCAATTGCAATATCGTACACAATTAAATATGGAGCATAAGCCAAGCAGTTGCTTATATAGATTATTGTGAAAACCGGCTAGCGATCTGCTACATAAAAGAGTAACTCATACCTACTTTCAATGTAATAAAGAAGTTACTTCGATCAGAGATTCAAATCGACTACGTTGCAACGATAAAAACCTACTAATAGTTTGTAAGTTTGATAATTTTAAGATAAAAACATTTGTTTTTGCCATGTCCAATATTCATTTGTTTTACCTTGGGCGTTTGTCGAGGTGGCTGATTATTAAAATTAGTGAATTATTTTTGTGATAAGCTATTCGATGAATTTTGTAAAAGGTTTTCTAATTTTTCTAACTACTTTGTCCATAACAATGAAAAGAACCAGTGCAACCTATAAAAAACGTTTCACAATAATCTGAAAGAATATGAACACGTTAAAAACCTTTGTATGAAGTTCTACAGTCGTAATACACTTAAACTCAAGTCAAAATGAGTTTTCCAATATTGAAATTCTATGCACCTATTGTTAGTAGTAGATTTGAATCCTATTGTTGTTAAGGTTTCAACCGTGAAAGCATATTCTAATAAATATTTACATTGTAATATATATGACTACAAAAGGGCAGAATAGAGCATTTGTTTGATAAATTGAAATCATAATTTTCGGTTTGTTCAGCATCCCCTCCGGTTGGTTTATTCAATTTGTTGTATCCGTGGTTGCGGCAACTTAGCTAGTATTTTTTTTTAGGTATTACAGTATTTACTTAGGAAGTATTTACTCTTCCGGTTGTAGTTAAATCGTTAGTATTTGTGATGGTGCTTACATCTATTTTAAGTTACGTACGGATTGACTTTAATTGACTTACATTGTTGGTTAATTTTATTAGAAATTTAGTCATTGAGTTAATACTACCAGTTTTAACTTGAATCAATTAAGCTAATTTAAAGTCGATGTTTTGATTTTGAGTATCTCATATATTATTAATAGGTACGTCGATAATAATATACAATGTGATAACCTTGTTATTTTCTAGTTTATTATCAAAGATAGAAATAATCAAATTCCAAGTATTGTTGTATTTGGTGGGGTTTTCGATTATTTTATTGTTACTTATATTAATACTTCCATTACAAGAAAACCCCCTTCATATAAAGATGCTAATCTATCGGTGGAGTCTGTTTGTACCGTGTACGTTAACTTAAATGTAAGTAGAAGAGTAAATAGTAAATATTGAAGATAGATAGATCGAAGGGAGAAGAGGCATCCGGAGAGTGCACGCCTTGGGTAAGAGCTTATAAGATTTTACTCGGGCAGTAGCACTTCACCATACACTTTGCCAATCTCCCTTCTGGATAGTGATATTTTATTATTTACTCTGCCAATATCACTTCTGGGCTATGGCACGTTATCATACACTTTACAAGAATTTACCTTGTAACGTAGTACGTTATCGTGCACTTTATAACATTGCATTTTGTAGTGTGAACGCTTACTAACTATATAGATATATGATAATATCCGTACAAATAATCTTTTTTTTTTGGTACGTTCTGTATCAATAATTTGGTATTAAGAGTTTAGTTTATCCGAGTCTTAATTAATTGTTCAATAGTAATAGTATTTGTATTGTAATTTGTTTAAGGTTTTAATTAGCAGTTTTAGCAATGATAATAGTTGTAATATAATTTTTTAAGGTTTTCATGAACAGTTTGAATAACGATAGTAGTTGAAATATAGGTCTTAGTTCATTTAGATAATAGATAGCGGTAGTTATCGGAAAGGTTGTTAATTCCTATAGAGGTGTAATTGTAAAGGTATAATTGTTGGTATCACATGTTTTGAGGTTAATATAAAAAGATGTATCGCTATCAATCTAGGCAAAACTTCTTTTATTTTCTTTTCATAACGTGCTCCCACTTATAAAGTAAGCCTCCAATTAAGTAATCGGTATATATACTCCCAAACCATTATCAAAATTAGCTATTATAACCGTTGGGATAAGTTGGTCACTTGATCAATACCACGTTCTAATCGTTACTTTAAACAGATGACACATAAAAACAGGTTTTAACGACGCCGTTTGGCGCGGTCGTGTAAGAGTGAACAAGCCGCCGCCGCTGCCGCCCGCCAGCCTAGCTTTAGCCTTACTAGTTTTGGCAGTATTTCGTCTATACTAGCCTTTATTTTCAGCTTTTTTATCGCCGCCGCCGCCGACCAAGTCTTTAACCTCTTTCTTCCTCCCTTTTCCCCCACCCCTACTCCCCCTACCCCTCAAGGGGAGGAGAGAGAGGCTCCTAAGGTTATTAACCTTACTATCTCTCTGTAAGTAAAACTCCATTACCTATGGCAACCCCGTATCATTATAATCGTAATATCGCTAATTTATTACGCAATTTGTACCACTTATTTTCACCTCAATTTGTGTAAAATTATTATTTTTATAAAAGAGGTCTTAGTGGTCCAACATACCCATCGCCTTAAGTTAAGGCCCGTAAGGGTACATCGTGAGACCTTTTTAGAATGTAAAGAGTTGGAGTGGTATACCGGGATTCGAGGTCCCGGGGTGCTAATAAACATACCCTACGTATCGTATGTTATATCCGCAACCACAGGCAAGTTTATTAGCGATTACCGCAAAATCGGTGGTAAGTTAATTTATTACCACCGTTACAAGCGGATTAATAGCCAATACGCCCCCATTCCGGTAATATTAAAGCTATAGATCGAGGCTCTATTACGCTCTCTCCATCTTTACAGTAGATTACCCACTTTTGTACTTCATAATCTTAATCGCGACCAATTATTACCTATTATTTCAATATTTTATTGTGGGATTTTTTCAAAACAATCACTCCTAAAATACTTAAAATAAGCCGATACTAATTAGTAATAAACGTTCACCGATGGCCTAAGGAAACGGCAACTGTTCTCAACACTCAAAAGGAAGGTTTACGTATATACTACGAAGGTAAGTTCGACAACATTATCGTGTATCGTCGTAAAAAGAGTGAAAACACCCGGCGCCCTCTACTTAAAGATATATAGCTTAAGGCCTGAGGCCCTCCTCTGGGTAGAGACGCTGACGACAGCGTCAACGGTGGTGGTGGTGGGGGCGTTAATAGTAACGGCGGCGAAGACGATAAGGACAAGAGCGAAAAAGAAGAAAAAGAAAACGTAACCCCTTCCCACCCCTCGCTATTTGGAAGTAACTAATTGCTTGGTTTTACGTTTGCCAGCTTGTCCGGCTTTAATGTAGTTTGCTTTATAGGAATAAAATTGGTTTTAAACAAAACCTGTGATGTAAGCAATGAATGCCAAAGATAAAGAGTAAAGAATATTCTAATAACTTTGTGAAAAAAAAAAAAAAAGAGTGATGAAATGTTGGAAGTGACGTAAATAATCAATTGAAACAGTAATAATATATTGGAAGCGATACGTATGGTAAATTTAAAAAGCAATAAAATGCTAAAAGCGTTACAAATAGGTAATATAAAAGAAAAGTTACTAGTATGATGTATACGAATATTTAATTGGGGTAAAGTCGTAAAATCTTTTCAATAACGTTAACAAAAAGAGTTTTTGTAGATATAAACACCTTTTACTCCCTTTTCGGGGCGTTTTTAGTCATCGTAAACTATGGGTTTGAATTTCTGTTAATTTACCTCGGGTTTTCAATTTCGTAGCGTTAATAAAACTTGATCAAAGCTATAATATCAATTATAAGGCGCTTCTTGTTCGTTATATCGAGTTTGAAAAAGAATTCCTAAATGAAAAAATGTTAGTGCAACCCACTAAGAGAAGTAGTTTTTAACCAAAATTTAAAGTGATTATCCGGACCTTTATTACTACAGTAATTACAAAATAGAATACGTTAACCATACAATGAATTTCAAAGGCTAAAAATCTGCGAATAAACCATTTATACTCTTTAGAACTTTAATAAATAACGTTTTTATATAGGGTAAATCCGTTGCTAGCTGGTATTTCGTTATTGAAAATTAGTATAAATCTTATTTAAAAGTTATAATTGGTATTATTCGAAAAGAATTCATTAATAAAAATAAAGAACTTTATTATATATATATTAAAAGGTATATATATATTAAAAGGTATAAAGGGTAAGCTGCGCTTGAGGTTATTTATTTGCTATTCAAAGAGCCTAACAAACGCTTTATATATATCATCTAACAGGTCCGTTAAATATTATATAGTAATAGAAGAGTTAAACGCGGTTTATGGCTATACGACCAAAATAACCTAAGCTTAACATACACATTAACATATGTATTTGTTAGCTCGTTTTGTATTAATCAAGTTAACAAAATTAACTTGATGTAATTGCCCCTTGTATACAAAGTTAAGAATATCGTTCCGAAATGTAGTTGTTATCCTATTAAAATGAATTAGATGGGCCTCCATTAGATACATTTTGGGTATCACTTTTAAACCAGCTTTTTAAAGTTTCTTCTTTTATACAACGGAAAACTAACTATTATATAACATATATATATGGTTCATTTATCTTTCGATAAGTATAAATACCTTAAAACTTGGTATTAAAACAAATAGGCACAGGTCGAAAATCGAATAAGCTATTCCAAGTAGCCTTTTATAATGCCTTTATTGTATATTATACCAATATACACTAACTTTAATGAGTCCGTAAAGTAATTTCAAAATATGTAGAATCGCTTTCGGTAAATAGTACTTTTGGAGTTTCATGGGTATATAAGCGTAATAAATATTTTAAAATACTTCTTCTAATACGTATAAGCTCATATAATATTACAAAGCTGGATACAAAGGTTATAGAAGTCATGTAAAAAAGAGGTAACGTTAAAATAAATCAATAACTATCTCGTTATAAAATAACCAATTAGTTTATAATATCCTTTTTACCAACGTTATCGTACTCTTTAACCATAAAGCGGCATTTTATTAGTATCTTCTGGTTTTATCTTTTACCTCGTAAACTAAAAGGGTGTAAAAAAAACTTTATAGGCGTTTCAAATTACTAGGTCAAAAGGTTTAAAACGCCAGTTTTATATGGGCTATTTTTGGTTGCCAATTCTTTCGAAATATTATTCCTAGCCCGAAAGAAAACGTAATACTGCCATAGCTTTTCCTATAGCATTCGTTCTTTACACTGTATCTAGTAATAATACCAAATCTATATGGACTCTGGAGTCAAATTTAAAGACAAAAAGTGTTAAAATCAGGCTACTTGAGCCAAAAGTATTGTTAATGGCGTTCACTACTATCTTCAGGGTTAATTTCTTGGTACTAATACATTTTAACTCCTTGTACAGTACAATATACGCTTTTTAAAATGATCTGTAATACCGTTCGTACTTTCCAATACCTTGAAGCGCTTCCACTAATATCTACTTACACTTACTTCCGTCGATCTCAGCCTTGATTCGACATTGAATCGAATCGAAAGCTATGCCTACATTATAGGTAATCTTATCCAGAGGCCTTGAATGAACGTTTATCTATCAATTTATCAAAGTATCCTAACAATTCGTAACAGAAGCGTTTCACGTAAATTTCGCGACTTGAAATATTATTATCACATCGATGGTGTATAATAAAAGCTAACTGTAAAGGTATATTATATGTATAATAACCGTGTGATAAAGTTTATGTTGTATTGAAGGAAGAATTTAAACTGTCGTAAAGTTTGTGAGTATAGTTAGTATTCGTGATAAAATTTCTCCATAACTTTTAATGATTTTTGTTTTTTACATTTTCATGTCTTATTACATAAAGTAGTTATAAAAGGCGCTCCGTAGCCGGGTCTTTAAATCGTCGGTATAGTATTTGGAATTCCGACTTCGTTAGGTAAAGGACTCAAATTATACGTTCTTATAGCAAAAACAATTGGTAGTTAAACTTTAGATGGAAAGATACAAATACACTATTTATAGCGCAAACGAATTAGTTTGTCGTATTTCGAACCTTATTTTTGAACCTATTAATATCAGTAATAAGTAGTAAAAATAGAGTTTTAAAATATATTACGTAAAGTTTCACCGTTTCAAATCGTATATTTTATAACGATCCTATCGAATAGCGATGTTTGTCCTTTTTAAAGACGAGTTATCGGTATTTAATTATTCGATCGAGTTAAAACTTGGAAAACTTTGTTATAAAAACGTCGAATTATTACTTTCCAGCGGTCGAGATTTCTTTTACATCGGTATTTGGTATAATACCCTCAAACCGGTTACCGTAACTATTGAAAAGCATAAATTACGACGTTATATAGGCGTTTAACACTCCGCTCTCGCTATCCGAGTTTACTCTGTATAAACATAAGGCGTCTTACAAACCTGTAAATACTTGTTAATCTGTTTTCATATCTTGAATCGTTACGTAAGTCATATTGTCATTCGAGTCGTCTGTTTCATCGGTATAATCGTAAAGGTAAATATCGAAATTATTTTTTACCTTTTTGCTATGGGTTACATACGTTGCAAAAATAGCTTTTGTTTTGTATTCGGGAGTATACTCATCCTAAAATTGTGATTTAACCCTAATCTACTCGTGTACTGTCGAATTGATCTACTAATAGTCGACTTTTTATATGTAATATATCGTTTTTAAAAACCAGTAAAACTTTATATACTTTTTTGTAGGTGAACTAAAATATGTGGTAAATATCGGATTTAGTTGTAGGGTCTTTTTTTTTTGTTCATTGCCTTTTCTTCAGGTTCCGGGACTCCTTCTTTAGTATTTTTCGTTTTTGTAGCCGTATTGACGGCGTTTATATTTCTTATGTTTTTGGTACACTTGAAATCGTTAGTTTAGGAAGTAATAAATTATCTTGGCGAGGTTTACTTTGATGATTTACTGGTTTTTACCTTTAGCCTCTACTGCTACAACTATCAATCCGAAGTTTGCTTATAGACGTACAGAGGTTTTAAATAATTCATCAAAACTTACGTCAAAATCCTTTAAACTCTTTTCCTGTTTAAATAGTATAAGGTTGGAATTTAGGGTTTTACGGCAAACTTTTGTATTTTATTTTAAATAAATATTTTATCTCCCTTATACTTCAGTTTAAATACAGTTCAAAATTTCTGGAATTTTGTCAATAAGGAGATAAGTACCTTTTATACGGTTGAATTAGTGTTTTTATGCTAATTTCTTACGGATTTCCGAATAGTACACATCTAATACTTATTGTAGAACTCACGTATCGAAATGCATTTTTAAACGTAATATAATATTTAGTAAATGTGTCTATTTATGTGTAGTAGTACATATACAACTTTTTAGCTCATACAGTTAGTATTCTAGGTAAAATTACATGAAATTATAAAGGTTTATAATCCAGATTTTTACAAGTATTCAACATTATACGGATTTTATTATTCATGATGTCGTAAGATTTGATATTATAATTTTCGTATTTATCTTTTAACCTGGTGATGTTGGTAAATTTCGTAAAGTTACGTTCTCTAGTGGGATACCAGTATAACAGAAAGTCGCGATATAGGTCGTGGTTGGTAGGTATTAATTATTAAAACTTGTATTATTGTTTTGAAGCGCTTATCTCATTTATGGAAATACTGTTTTCCTTATTTTTGCCATTTTTACCGTGGTTAAAAGGGGTGTTAATCGTATTTGTGGAGTGTTTTGGTTCGTATTTCTCTTCAAAAGTACGCTTTGGAAAGGGACCGTGTTCAACCCGAGTGGTAAATAACCTTTGTAACCCTTCCTTCTTTTCATTGAATTCCTTAAATTTCATCTGCCTTTCGCGGGGCGCGGTTAATCTTTCGGAACGTTTTTAACTTTACGTACGTAAATTATTATAAGTTTTTTTCCGTATTTCTTCAATAATTTGTTTTTTTACGTTTCGCCAATCACGATGCTTCTATAACGCTTACTTAAAATACTTCTTTATCTTCAAAATTTGGCATTTCGTCGAATTAGGCTATGATGAACAAGGCGTTTACAAAAAGGCCGTTTTTACCACCTAGGGTATTAATTCTCTTGCTCCGTAATTGTGCCCGTAATACTTTAGAAATCGATTTGTATACCGTATATCATATTACCAACGTCAACTTAAAGAATTTTCATTATACATTGTCAAATATATGGAGACTTTGTGCCTTTTTTTCCCCAATAGCGAAAAATTTCTTTTATAAGGTATATATTCACTGTTCAAACGTTTAAATTTTCCGCTGACAATGTAATGATATTATCTTATATATTATGATTAGTAAATTCTAAAACGATTTTTGAAAATTTATAAATTTGGACAAGAAGTCTATGTATTAGTTGACTTTGACTAAGCTTGTGGCAGGTTGTTTTATATGAGCGAAGTTGTCGTATGTTAGGAGCGACTATAAAAAAAATGAAGTGATAGTGTTGATTATACACCTGTAATAATATATTTAAAGTAGGCTTATAATAAAAAGTTAATTAAAGCTTAAAATACGCAAGTAAAATACAAAGCACCATATTAAAGTAATCTTTATTAATATTTAAACTTTGGTTAATTGAAATGTAATATAAATAAAGCCTAGCTATGAACAATTCAAACGTTGAAAATTAGAGGTTCAGCGCTTTATAACCGTTACAATAGTCAAGTCATAAGTAAAATTCAACGTTGAAAATAATAATTTAAATGAACAGTGTAATACAAGGTGAATATGGAAAAGGCAAACGAGGCGGTGGAATAGGAAAAAAGATATAGAGAGGTGTGTTTGTGAGTTTTTGAGGGTAAAGATGGTATATGAGATTGGAAATAGTACATTAAACGCTTTAAATATTGTATTTGACGTTCGCGAAATGTACTAAATCGTTTCGAAATATATTTTAACGTTTGGTATATACTTGTTAAACTATTCAGATATTGAATTTGGAGTGTAGGGTAATCATAAGGGCCGCCTTAAAAGTTTTGTTTTAACCGCTTTCGGAGTTTATAAGTGGTTCGAATACTACTTTCAAGTTGGATAGGTTTCAATAAAGGGGTTCGAAACTTCAATAGCTTAAGCAGCTAATACGTAATGAAATACACTTCAAAAATTACCTGGATACGTTCAGAAAGTAAGCCGAGTTAATAGCAGAATAACGGGGCTTTTAATAGTCAAAAGATACCAATCCAATTAATAATTTCGTATTAAAACGATCCTTTTTTTAAAAAAAAATTGGTTTATCATCTTTTTATAGTTTTATGTGTGGTTCATAAAATGTAGTGATAAAATACGTATAATTAGAACCGTTATAGTATCCCGTTATGAGTATTTAACCTAGGTTCGTTTTTTCTTTTCTAAGATATTTGTAGTAAACCGAGTAGGCTACTAATTATCATTAATAAAGTCAATTCAACCGTATACATTAACGTGAAGCTAAATAAAATATGAAATAGTATATATTAAAAATAGATTGATTAAAGGGAGAAAAAGAATCCGGAAAGTGTACGCCTTAGGTAAAAGCTTACAAGCTTTTACCCAAGTAGTGGCACATTACCATATACTCTGTTCATCTCCCTTTTAGGTAGTATCACTCTACTTTACACTTTTCTAATGTCTTTTCTGGGTAGTATCACGCTATCATGCACTCTGCATAAATACATCTTGCAGCGTAGCACGTTACTGTACACTCTGAAAAAGTGCATCTTATAGTGTGGTCGCTTACTAACTGTAAAAATATATGATAATATCAACGTAAATAATTAATCTTTTTATTATATGCATTGTTTTAGCATAAGTTATTATGTAGTCATAGTTGTTTTTGAATATTTCAATTATACGGTATATAGTTTATTAAGTCATATTTTGTTCCGCTTTTAAGTTTCGGATTGATTTTTCTGTAAGTTATATCTTTTACATGTTACTACGGGTAATGTTAAAAAATATAATCATTATATTCATTGTTTTTAGTGTTTTACTATCACTGCGTAGCGCCTCTTCTAGAATGTAACTCTTGTTATTACAAAGTTATTATATAAATACCGGCGGGAAGAATCGTTACCCGAGTTTTTATAGGTCTTCTATAGGTCTTAAGGCCCCTTAGTCATCCTTTAAAACATGATCTTAGGGTGTACCGTAATTCAAAGGCCTATAGGCGTATGAACTGTAACCTTAATTGGGCCGAAAGGCACCACTTAGTTAGTTTATATCCGGCATTCGTTTGCGTCGGGGATACAATTTTATAAAAGACATTATAAAGTATAAATACAGAGGAAAAGATTGTAAAAAGCAGGGAAGTGAAACGTGTTATAGTTGCGCATACTATTAAGTCCCCTAGAATGTTATTCAAAGACCTGTATTTACATCATAACTCTTATATTTCGTACCTAAAATGGAATAAAATAAAATGAAGCCTTATTAGTAATATTTTATTAAAAATTTCGTTTAATACTAACCAGATAATGTTAAACAACTCCTGTATCCTATAATTTGCTATTGTTAAAGGTCTCTGTACTTATGTAACTAGTAGCGTTATCTAGGAAAGGAAAAGCGATTCGCGCGTGGGTTGCCACTATATACGCCACGTGTTAACAATGTTACGCGCTTATAGCAGACCCTTTAAGTCCTTTAAAACCCAAACGATTTCTTGGGTTTCCTTCCCTTAACTTCGAGTTTTCTGACTTTAACTCGCTGGCCTTCGCCACTACACTTATTCACCTTGTCCTCGCTTTTGCTAGCTTTAACTTACTCTTTTGGGCCCGGTTTTATACAGGTAATATCCGATTCCTGTGAATAAAATCGAATGACGGGAATCGTATAAATAATGAGAATCTTACCGTAAATTATACCAGTTACGTTTATAAAAGCTTTCGTTAGTTTCATATATAAGGTTTTATAATTAATCAAAGATAATTATGAAATGTAAAAAAGGGTGTATCCAGTCATCATTACTGTTATCAAGATATTAGCCGCCTACCGCGCCGGCTTCGCTTTCGAGGTGTTAACTAAGCATCCAACGACCCGTTAGTGGTTTTGTGCGCTATTTTCAAGGTGGAAAAAAACAGTGTTGCATAGGCTTCGGCCGCGGCGTTACTAGACGGCCATCGTTCCAAATTGGTATACCGGTCTTTCTACGACGACGAAAACGTGAATAACGATGGAGGAAACGAGAAGTAAAACGATGCGGACTCCATTAAAAATAATCCCGTCGAGTACGACCCCGTCATCGCCTTTACTATTACCTTTCCCGCTCCAGTTGAATTCATTACCGCCCCGTCCCCTCCCCAGCCTTGCTCCTTATTTAATAGGTTCGAAAACAGCGAGTAACAGCTGATAAAACTGTCTTAGCCATCGTGGGAAGATTATTAAATATTTAAGATTAGTGGTTTATAATAAGATAACGCCTATACTGTCGCGAAATCGTTAATACCAATAGCAACACCGTAAATGAATAGTAGTAGGGCTTGAATATTAATATTACCGGTTGGCGAAAACCGTTATTATTATTATTAGATATTAAACATAAACCTAAATAAATTTAAGTGAACTTCTTTATAGTTCATAATAACAATCCGTTGAACAAATAAAGGATCAAATACTATCTAAGTCCGATAATACTCTATACATAAATTAGTTTCACGTACTTTCCTACCCAGGAGCCTCTTGGGTAACTAGGGCTACCATTTTGCAACCTTTAGAAAAACCTTGTAGTATTATAAATACGTAATACCCCGTTTTACTTTATATCGCACATAATGTCCATTCTCGTCGAAAACTTTAAAGCGTTTATGATATAACGTAATTTTTTTTATATCAGTGAATCATTATTCAAAAACGGTTTAAAAAGAGCCATGATAATGAAGTTGTAGGAGAAGGGTGGCTTTTATAACAAGCCCTCTCAAATTTCGATCCAGGTCACATTAAATACGCAGTTTCTTAAAGTTTATAGAATAAGGACGTTTTTTTTTATTTTTATTTGTACTGTTTCATTTGAACCGAAATTAATTCAATCTTTGATATAAAGTTTATATCATTATATAACGGAAAATCAATATAGTTTCCACCTGTATTATTCTTAATGTTATTGATTACAATATTTTGAATATTTGATTATTTATATTTAGAGACACAAAAATTCATTTTGACGTTGTTAATTCGCTCAGAGCCTACATAATAGTATATAATCGATTATAATCTTATTAAGAAAATGCGATAACATCTTCTTTCAAACATTATATTAATAAAGTACTATTTACACCTATTATAAGCTTTTTTAAGAAAACATTTATAATCTTTTTCAAACCCCGTAATATTTCGACAAATTTTGCGTGAAAAATATAAATATGAAGCCCAAAGTTATCAGATACAAATACAATAATATTACAATTATAAAAGACCTTATATCTGTCATTAGTATACATTTATCTGTTTTAATACTACTCTAACCTATTATTGTAACCCGTAACATTATTCATGTCGTGTTTTGCATACCACTTCCAAAAATTGATAAGGATTAACTTTTAAAATACTACTTTTTTACGGTATTTCATAAACTTGGGGGAAACAGTTAAAATTGGAATAAAGTTTGTAAAAGGGTAGGAAACTTATCGTTTGCGATTATTAAATCTATCGTAAAGTAAACCATTCTATATATTTTACGACCGGATTCAAATGGGTTTCTACAGAGGAAAAAATATATAATGATGATATCGCTGTTGCGTAAAGACGCATAGACCTTTTAGATATAGATTGAGTCGAACCGATAACACCGGGTGTCGGTATTGCGGAATTCTATTAAATAACTGTTAACGAAGAAATAATCTGTATGGTAATAATAACGAATAAAGGAGCAATGAACGTCGAATTTTTTAAAAGAACAGAAAATCGAAATATTTCCTATTTGGAAGCCATTTTATCAAAAGGCATGCCCGTGTTTCCAAATGCAACGGTATTAGGTGAAGTTTTATACGAAGAAGCGACTGGTTTTGTCGCGAAAGCTCAAAAAACCGTAACTTAGTTTTTCAAACTCTTTTAACTGAAATTGATTTAATAGTTTTCGATATAATAGATAAGTTTTAATACAGTCGCGATAAATATAGATATTCAAAAAAATATGTGACTAAGGCTCGTATTTTATATGATATAAGCCCCTATAATACTGTAAGACATTTAAAACTTTCGTCTTATGTTCTCCTATGTAAACGCGTCCTAATAATGCTCGCTTGAACTGAAATACTACCCAACTTAAACCAGATACCTGAATATTCAGAAAGAGGGTTATGATTGAGTAAACTAGTTTGACGCCTATGAATATTAACTGGTTATAATATTTCTTAAAATTGAATGGACTTCGGTGGTCGATGATACAGATAAATTCATTATCCTTTAGTCATTAATTTTCATTTTGTAAAGTTTTTTTTCCAACTCTAAAACGTGTTTCTCCAAAATGTCCGAAATTATAAAAAATAAGAAGTCGTTTACGTAAATGAAAATCCGACTACAATCAAACTAACCGAAATACTATATATAAACTAAGATGAAAAATTAGCAATAGGGTAGATCCTATAATCGCCGATGAATACCAAACTTTTATTACTCTACCTAATAAAAAACTTCTAATTAACGTAAATAAAATTCAATAAAACCCTGATTATCATATTGTTTATGTAAGACGATTATGAAAAATGGTGTTGAAATCCCCTTATATATTACAAAAGAGAACTAATACAATCTTACTTTTTGTTAAGATGGACTCGATATCGTATATAAAACATGTTACGATGTTTACATCGAATAAATGAGACGTTTTGATATCGTATTGATTGTTAATTGGGTTGCTATTAATAAACGTTTATCATAGTTTACGTACTACGATGCATTCCAAGCTCTCAGTATATATTAGGATTAGGATCATAGGATCCTAAAAATACGAGTGAAATAAGTTTCAGTTACGCAATTTGGATATTATCGATATTTACGATTATCGTTCTACTTATAACAAAATCTCAACAAAGGTATTTATTATTCAAGGTACGGAAAATCTCTATTATAACTTCATAATATACCTTTAATAGGCGCATCATTATATCATCAATTTCAGCTGGCGTATTACGTATTTTTATAGTATTATGTTGTAGGTTTTCATCGTAAATATGTTTTTTAAAAATGATATACTCTGTCCTTTTTTCAAAGTTTAAAAGATTGTTAATTATATTGTTCACGGGAACTTTATTCAAGATATGTTATTTCGTGAAATACCAATTTATTATTCAATATAGATGATTTACTGTTAATTCATTTCGAATGAAAGGGCTCTTGAAAATTATTATGACCTATATTATCTAATAACATTTTAAATCTTGATAGGATTTATAGTATCATCGAGTTTGATTATTCAAAACTCGGCAGAAAACCGCTAAACCTTCATAAAGAAATTTTTATACTTAAAATTCACAATTCCTTATGGGTGAGCTATGTTCGTCTTTCTTATACAATGATAAAGCCGATTGAATTTAAGTTTCAACCACTTAGTAAACTTTTCGTAAGTCATGAACGGTTTACCAACCGTATATGTTTATTCATAAGCTAATAAAGGCGCCCACTTATACGTATATGCACGCGACATCCGTTATCGCGGTTATAAACGGAAACGAAATCATTCTAATAACGACTATATTGATAAACCTGAGAAATTGAGATTCTGATTCCCTTAAGTGAGTAATCGGGGCCATGAAAACCCTGAGAGTTAAAAGGCTAATCAATAATACCTTATAATTTGAACTGTTATTAAAATGAGACTGTACCACCATAATAGCCACGGTAACCTTTATAAACATACAGTCGAAAACGTGCCTCAAATGATGAAGTAAAAAATTCTACCTTTTCCTTAAAATTTATACTGATGATGAAGGTCCAATTATTTGAAGCTCGCCCCTTACGTGTTTTATTGAAAATTTGTTTCTCTCTGTTATAAACTATACTAAAATCGCTACTAACGATTTTTTTGAAACCTAGGCGCCTAATTGAACATTTATGTTAATACATCATTAATAAACCAATACCGATATACTTCTATTATATTAATAATGTTAACGTGTCATTACGAAAATCGCTTTCGAAGCTCAACCAAATTTATATCACGGTTTAAAGAACTTCTTTTTATAATGTAGGAAAGAACGCCAAGCGTTGTGGCTAAAAGTAATTCGCGCTACCTTTTACGTAAAAACGTTTCTACTTTAATTTCTAATGGATGGAAAAAATTGTAACTTAAATGCTGTTATATAAATTACAACGGTTTTTTTTACCGTACTAAAATTTCTATACGTTAATACTATTAACGTCGTTCATAGCGTAACCTATAAGTAAAATCTGATATACGGTGGGTTTATTTTCCTACATTGACCTACGTAATTATAAAATCCATGTTTATTTTTCGCGTTTCGTAAAATTTGATCGCTATATTTATCATCGTAAAATATACAGTTAATATTTAGAAACGTTAATAATAGTCCAACTCAAACAAGTAATGAGGTTTCAATTTTTAACATCGTTTGAAACCAAATAATTTGTACGGGCCAGTTAATCGGCCAATACGGAAAAAAAGAAAGTGAAATCAAATATAAATGTAATCAATTTTATCGTTAGAATAACTACGTCGTATAAAATTTTGATTGCGAAGATGGTTACGATTGTGAATCAGTTGCGAAGATTTTAAAAACTTTAGGGTTTAAATTCGTAATCTCAAAGACTCTTCAACCCAAATCATGATTTTCAAAGTTTATAACTTCCTTTTCATATATATTTACGCGAATTGAACGACTCGTTATACAGGTGTAATTTTTTCCGTTAAAACGGATTCTGGGTTAATTTAGAATTATTAGGTTTTGTTTCCGATGGGAAAGAAACTTCTAATATTTACTGTTGGGTTAATTTGACTTATAGGGTAAGAACGACGTACGTTCAAAGTTCCTGATGCATCTATAACTCTGTTTTTCGTAATTGTATCGAGTTTTGGCGTTTGTATATTACTTTGACTGATTAGGTTAGTACATAAGGTTATAGCGCCGGAGGGCCTGAGAATTCGTACGTAAAACCTAGGTCGTTCCTCGTTTTTATTAGCTAAATATCAAAGAATACTAGTATAATAAAAATCGGTTTCCTGGCCCCTTTTCGCCGGATGGGTATATGTCGCGACGAAGACAGTTTCGGTAACATATTAAGTTAACGCTTCTAATATTATTATATTATTATATTTGGTTTTACCAAAAACGGGAATTCTTTGAACTGATGCCCTACAAATCAAATATACTCTTTTTTTCCCATTACAAAGTCTTAAGGAAATTGCAATATATAGAAGCAAAAGGTTTATAAAAATCAAAATATCAAGCCGCTAACTTATACGGTCTCGAAACGTAATTTCTTATTGTGACCGCATAATTAGAAGTGAAGGGACTTGGCTAGAGTTGTCACTCAAGGGGGTCAGATACTATCTATGATCTTTAATGAAGAAGAAGAAAGTAAGACCCCTACTAAGAAGCTGATATGGAGCTAGTAATAAGTAATAGCTAGGTTACATAGTCGATCACGTAGCGTGAGTATATTCAGGAGCAACTTGGAAGCGATGTAGAAGCATAGTAATCGTTAGAGTTAAATCCCTAACAACTACTAGCCTAGGCACTAGACTATAATATTACCCATGGCCCACTAGCGTTCCTTCCCTAGCAATATATAAAAAGTGCTAATATGCCGTAAAACAATCTAATACCTTATAAAAGATACCGGAATATGCCGGTCTTTTTAGTAACGGCGGACCACCTATTTACAAACCGTGTAAAATACCGTTACATAATGTAAAAGGTACCCTTGTGCTGAAGAGCTCTTTGGTACATTGTAGAAGGTTTCGTCGTTAATCCCATGAATGTTATCCTCCCTCCATATAAATAGTCTTTTCCGTAATCTTAAAAACATAAACTTTTTCTTTAATAATAACAATTTTGAAGTTAATTCGACATTTAGTATTATATTAAGACTTTTTTCCCCAATTACACCCAGTCATCTTTTACACGTTTTCTTAACTTATCTTGGTGGAAAAATGAACGTAAATATAATTACTACCGTTAATAAAGTTATTAGTAATATCAGTTCCACCGTTTCGAAGTTATTTAACCCCTGTTAACAAACATGCAATTTCCGTAAATAAGGTAAATTAATGTGTTACTTAACGGTATACGTATGTAAATATACTTCATATTGATAGGCTTTGCCTGATAGGTCTTTAGACGTTGTAATAAGATCGATTCGAATCGTGGTTGAAGTAATAGTAGTATTGTATAGTAAAGTGGTAGATGTATTATCCTAAGTTTGGCAAACTGCTAGCCAGTTTTCACACTAATTTTTAAGGCTAATTACCTGGCCCATGCTCCAATCTGAAGTAAGCATCTACTGTATTTGACTTACAATCAATACATTTAATCCTATAAAACGATATATTGAATTTATATTCGGTGCAATTAATTTAATCAATTCTACCATTGAATAGTTGTATTGTATTTACTAGTTTATTAACATTAACGGCTTTTTCTTTTGTACGCGTACGTTAGTATAGTCGACCAATGATTTCTGGAAGCCATTGAAGTGCCTCCTCGTTAACCGGCTGGACTGCGGAGAATTTTACGCCCAAATTTACTCTAATTATCTCTTTTTGCCTTAGAAATCCAAATTCCAACTTTATCAACTCCCATATACAAGATTTTTACCATAAACGTAAATAAACATCCAATTTAACCGTATTAGTTAATCAAATCGCCGGCTTTAACCCCCTCACAGTTTTCTAGTTTGCCAAAGTACCCCAGATTTTTTTCTCTGATCGCCGTCATGTAATCTAGCCTATCCAGCAGCTTTCAATATAACCTTTAATACATAGGATGAATTTGTTGCTGTCCACAAACTTTTCCAGGACCTTGTTCGATATCGACTTCGTTATAGTTCTATTGGGTTTTCTTTGCCATCGATATACTTAAAATCATCGATTTCTCTTCTTTTGTAGGCTTTGTAAAGTGTCATTATATTAATTATCAAGCGTTTTTCGCTAATTATTCCTAGTTTCTCAAGATATTTGAATAGGCTTTTCCAGTCGGTTTAAATTATAACCGGTATAGGTGGAATCTGTAACTGTCTAATAACGATATTAAGGGTTTTCCACATCGCTATACCTACGTTAACACTGGGTATTTTATAGTAGACCTCTGAAGTCAATACACTTTACATAATATTTTTACATTGAGCAAACATTTAATGGATGAGGTTTACTATAATTATCAACTAATTTTCTTGTCATCTAATATTATCAAAGATCTTTATGACAAATCCTAGTTATAACAACAAGTTAGTATTATTAGCAAAACAGCTGTTGATAAAAATCATC
This sequence comes from Anisogramma anomala, assembly GCA_038502455.1. Classification (NCBI taxonomy): domain Eukaryota; kingdom Fungi; phylum Ascomycota; class Sordariomycetes; order Diaporthales; family Gnomoniaceae; genus Anisogramma; species Anisogramma anomala. Next base: position 15,711,888 of record JASMMZ010000004.1, on the reverse strand, counting down.
AACTTGACTTTCCAAAGGTTAATCGGAACCATATTAATCTTATGATCCAAGGTTCATATATGCTAATCTAACGTCTTATTTAGTCGATGGTAATTCTTATCCGTTGGGTTTTCAATTTATACCTTAATTGAAAGATTGTAACTGACCTCCGGCTGGCAAAGGATCACAATATAAGTTCCACAAGCACATTACTTCAAGTATTTTTGAGCCTTAGCTACGTTAGTCTAATGAATTATAACCAGGTCAGCGCTCCAAATATTCGCATGAAAGCTAAGATAAATATTAATATCGTTAACACTATTCTTTGTGTATTAACGATCTGTTGAAATCTAAATGTTTTTCTTCCTCTAGACTTACGACCAGCTTGCAATTTCAAAACTTTAAGTCTATAATTTGACGTTGTTCCAATACTATAAATCCACTGATTCCGACAAAAAGAGTATTATTATTTTATATTCCTATTAAGCCGACATTATTGTCTTATGTAATTAACAAAAATGGGTCGAAAGTTAAAGATTTTATACTCAACCTTCATTTGAAGTGCAATTGATAGGTTAGAAGCCAATAAACGCCTATTTTAACTGATTCATATAGTGGTTTAACTTACTTTATAAACGTTTCCAAGAGGTATTTGTTACGCAGTTTTTATGTTAGTTCTAATGAACGATTCTTTATAAATAAGGCGTTGATTACATATATACTTGAATAATATCACGACTGTTAAACTTAAAATTTCTATGAATCTCATCTAATACAATTATTTCTAACACAACCAACAAGCGTTAGATAATATTCGAAATCGTTAACTATTACGTAAAAATCTAGGTTTTACCTTTATTATCATATGTTTAAAAAATTAAATATAACTTTTCATACGGCCTTCCTATGGTTTTACCCTTTACCTCATAGACAATCCTAATCTTAAAACTCGTAATATTTGCGTTTTAGAGACTAAAGTCGCATTGAGGTACAAATTGAACGACTCTTCGAATAAGGAGTCTATTAATCCAAACTTTATCGCAAGTTTTAAAAGGTTTATCCGAGGTTTTAATGATTCCTTATATATGAAACTTAATAGTCAAGATTTAATTATCCTTATTTTTCTAATAACCTAAACAGTATCGTAAATCCGACTCGGTACGTATTCTTTATATTCAGGATTCTTCTTTCCTGGTAATTAGTCACGTCGTCGACGTTTAATCTGCTTATTGATTACAAAAGGTGGAGGATTTTGTGGGCTAATTAGTTTAAGCTAAATGTCTTTATTGTAATTTTGATCGTTATCGTTAGTAGCACTAATTTAAAATTTAACTTGATTTGGGCAAAACGCTTTAAAATTGTTAGTTGTTTTAATAATGACTTTAGAGCTAGCGATATTTGGGATTTTAAATTGGTTATCTCATTTGCCTGGCTTTTGGTATACTAAGATTTTACTTGATAAAGGAAAGAACAGCACGTTAATCGTCATAGGGCCACTTCTGGTGTTGAAATAATTATTGACTTAGCGCCTATAAGATTCCCTATATAGTTCATTTAGGGCTTTTCCATATACCACAACCATCTTTTGGCTACTTGCTGAAGACGGAGATTTACTCGTTAACCGACGATATGTTTCGAAGACCAGTAATATTGGTAACAAGCCATGAGGGCTTATAATGTCGTTTACGCCCTTTATCGCCATCGAAAAGCGTGTATTCTAGTCTGTAAATATTTTAATCCCCAACGTAAGAATTTTATACGCACTGATAATTAGGAAATGTACCTTTTTAATCTTTCTAATGTTTTAATAGGCCTTAATCAGTACCTGCTTGCACTGGGTTCCTATTATTTTAGAATTCGTTTGGAATTATGTCATTGTAAAATTAGTGTTATATCGTAAGAAAAGATATTTGGTAAGCCTTAATATGTGTTAATCTACATTAATTGAAATTTTTCTCTATATTCTTCGTCGATAGGAACTTAAGGAAGTTGACGCTGTGAAACGAGGTTGCCGAATCTACAACGTAAAAAATAAGCTTATTATTTAAATAAAACACGTTAACGAAGATATTGTAATAGAATTCCTTATCGTTTTTTTAGTAAACTCAAATTTTAGGTAGGGTGAAGTATACGTTTGATAATATTAACAAAGCTTTTTAATAAATTTTCAAGCAAAATATTCTTCATTTTTATACCTTACGGATTTAAGGACTTTGTATAGACTGTTTATAACTGGGTGATTGAAAAGACAGTGGAATTAACGTATTTTTAACTTCGTTAGGTTTAATACCATTAATTTTTACTTTTAACGATAAAACTAATGATTCTCCCATTTGAAGTCAAAAGGAACCTCCGGTGATTTTCGACTAGTTCGTTAATATTAACGTTGACATTAACGCAGAGGAGTTTCATATATTTTTCGTAAAAAAATAAAATTCTAAGGGATTTAAGGATGTGAAATGTAATCGGCCCAATAACTGTTTATATAGTTGTCTATTCTAATGATGATAGTTATTTTCTTGATTCAAAGTTAACTTTAGCTTTACTAGTATTTTAACGATTGATTTCTATGGTATAAATGTTTTCCGTTTGTAATTACTGATATTATAAATAGGCCCCTGTTCAATACTGTGTTGTTTTTATATTTGGTGTTATGTTTTGAAATGTGTAGCCCGCGTAATAATCTCGAAGATTTGATATATAGAAGGGAATGAATGCTTGGTCTTTATCGTAAATATAGGGGTTTTCGTTAGTTGAGTAATATATAAAGGCGTAATTGATTAGTTACTAGGCTGTTTTAGGAATATTATCCTTATGCTACATAATTTTCTTTAGTATATTGTTATCTTTAACAACCTTTTTACCTTTCCTTAATTACGATGTGGTTTAAATTGAGTTTTCCGAAAACAATAGAATTTTGGATGTAATTCATTGTCTGTTATTTGTAGCACTTCACTAGAAGATAGCGACTTAACCAATTACTGTACTTGTTATAAATCTTACTTTTTTTGCCATTATTACGATAATAGTTCTTGTGACCAACAGGTCTGCTTAAAATTTACCCCCCTTGTTATCTCTCACGTGGTTGTAACTTCCAGTTCGAAGATTTTGTACCAGATTTTCAACTTTGAATCTTTTTATAGTTACGATCAACGTAATGTATTTTTATACGGTCTTTGTTATCCCAATCGCGCAAATTGTTAATTTAGGGGTATACAGCAACTGAGTTTAGCGTTCGCGTTATTACGGTCGTTAACGAGAATATTAACTAGTTAAAAACGCTTTCTCAGGTGGAATCTGGGCGTTGCATGGCAAATTTAAACTCTCTGACGCCTGTAATAGTTGCTCGTACCAGATCTTGAAGTTTGGCCTCGCTAATGTATGATTTCATCAATACTTGATAGCGTAATGATAACTTGTTAAGCATCTAGTTAAATATATACATTGGTGTTTCCTGCTGTTTTTTTCTTATTCATTATCATCGTTTACCTTGTTGTAACCAAATTCTTATAGTATTACGTAAGGTGGACGTCGTGTTTACAGTGCTTTTTATATCTTAATAAGTTTCACAGAATATATTCAATTTAACTCAAAAGGTAAGGTAATATTTTTTGCGTAGCTCATGAGGATTTCTAAGAATATTAAGTAAAAACCTTCTAAGGGGATCTCTATTTACCTCTTAATGTTTAGAAATGGTATATATTTTTGTTAAAAAGGTTATAGAAATTATCGTTATATTTCATTACTTTATTCCAGATTTTGGCGAAATCTATGAGAAGTTTGTAATTATTGTTGACTATTTTAACTGGTTTGTCGAAAAATTTACAATATTCATCCTAGTCTTTAATAGTGTTTTTTGATGTTGGAGAGTTACTGTGATAGAGGTAGTTGTTAGTCGCCTGTCCTGAGAGGTAATGTTTTGTGATAGAACTTGTGGTGGGTTTAGGTTTGTAAGGGTACCTGTTATAAGAAGCTTAGTTTTAAGAGGTTTGACTATTTTAAGGGCAATTTTAAAGTATTTAAGAAACTCAGTGATCGTGATGAAATTTTTAAGGGATTTAACGATTTCATTTACATAATCACTAGATAGCGCCAACGTCAATTACTTTTGCCATGTTATTAGCCGTGTTTTTACGTTCCGTACTTCCACAGAACGCGTATTTTTTATCCCCGCGGAGAGGTATTAGATTTCCGAGCAGATTATTAGGTTTTTTTATATCGGCATATAAAAATGGGCATTAGCGAAAGTATTAAAGGTTTAATTGAATTTTGGATTAGGTTATGGTTTTTAAAACTTGCGTAAGGGCTTTAATATTCATTAATGCTTTTTTCTTTTTCTTGTAGGTTCTCGTGGTAAGGGTCCCCAAAGCAATTCTTATGTTGAGTTAACTTGAATAATGGTTTTGCTAGTTCTTTTGAAGTTTTATCCGATATATAAGTCCTTTACTTGTTAATATTTACAGTTAGTAGGGATTTAATGGTACGTTGAATCGTTTTCAATATATTAATAGTTTAAAAGTTGAAGAATTGACAAAAGTTTTGGAAGATGCAGTGGCTTTGGTTGAACATTTCAATGATATCCATATTCAATATGTATAATATAATGTAGTTGGTGAGGTATTCTTTAGTAAAATGCTTGTTAACGCTCTAAATTAAAGATTCTTATTATAGTAACTGAAAAAAACAGGTTCGGGAGCTTTAATTACTTTTATTTGTTCTTAATTGGATTTTATATTCATTGTTGAGCTAGTAAATCAATGTCAATTTAAATGGTGTAAGGATTTTGTGGTTTAAGTGATAGAAATTTATAATTTGGAAACGTTAAAAGTTGTTGTTTTGTGTAAAGAAATTTAGTGATTTTACGTGAAATCTTTTGACGTAACTCTTTTGACGCAACTTTGCAAATCTTGTTGTTTTCACTAGGAGTAGTAATTTTGAGACGTTTTCTAATGTATTCAATTGACAATTGTATGATAATGGGTAAAATTATTGGTATAGCGGGAAATGTTAGTTTGAAAGGCAATTTTTGGTATAAAATATAAGCTTAAAGGATATTTATAGTTTTTATTTATGGTTAAAAGTTTTGGTACTCAATCTTCTTTATAATAGTATTACCTGCAGTAGCATTGACCAAGCCTTTTTTCCATTTAACGATCTTTGAGACTTTAAGGCGGTCAATGTCAATGCTTTTAAGATGGTTCAGTGAAAAATTCTTGGTGTTTTCAATAATATCGATACCGTCATTAATTTTAAACTTCTGGTTTGGACTGTCGTAATCCAAAAGTATTCTTTACTTACTATCGTTTTGGACTAACGAAATTCGTAAAGGCTTTTCGTAAAAATCTTTCTTTTACTTTAGTTTTAGCTAAAGAGTAACTAGAAAAAAGCTTCTTCTTCTACTTAGCAATTTGGTCTTCACCTAACAAGCAGTGATTAGTATTGATAGGCTATGCTTAATAGGTTTTAATACTTTGTAATGTTATTAATCTGAATCATAGTCGACGTAATAATAGTATTATATGGTTGAGTGGTGGATGTATTATTTTGGGTTTGGCAGACCACTAGCCGGTTTGCACCCTAATTTGTATGGCCAATCATTTAGCCCGTATCCTAGTTTAAAGTAGGTACCTAGTGCACTTGACTTGCAGACAGTACAGTCAATCCCACAAAACGATGCACTCAATTTATAGTTAGTTCAGTCAACTTATTTGACTGTACATTTGACTAACTACACTCCATTTACCACTATTTCAATGCTACGAATGTATTTATCATATAATTTATGATTTTTGAAAATTATATTAAGTGATTTAAAATAAGCTGTAAGGCGTATCTGAATAACCCATCATCTGATATCAAACAGTAAAACACTGGTATATAATATTAATTTTCTACTGTTAACGCGATGAGCCGAAATTGAGGTGATATATATACTCCTCTAAATTTAAATTCAAATTTGAACTAAGTCGTTCAAAATAGTTTAGGTTTATTTTAAGTATAACAATGAAAAAATGACTTAATGACCCAATTTTTTAATCATTTTTTTATTGTTTATAAGTGGTCAAACAGCGTATATGTTTAGTTGGTTTCCATAAAAAAGGTCATTATAGTTCGGCACGTTATATAATGTAAAGTTAATATACGTAACAGTAATTCCGTTTTGTCGACACCTGTCCGCTCAGACAGTTTTTGTATTATATGAATTTTTAAACAAGGAGTGTAAGAGTTCAACATGTATGGTATTTTAGTATAAAAGGTAGACGTAACAGTTCACAACATTTAGGAAACCTCATTAAATGCGATTAATTTTGGTAGGCCTTTATACGTTGCAACGTTCTCGATTCGATTGGTCGGAGTAATACTAGTATTGCGTGGTCAAGTGGTAGATGTATCGTTCTAGGTTTATCGAACAACTCGCCGATCTGCGTAGTAATTTATATAGCTAATTGCTTGGATCGTACTCTAGTGAGAAGTGGGCGCATACTGTACTTGATTTACAGCCAATATAGTAGGCCTACAAAAAACAATATACTTAACTTTCAGGCAGTATAGTCAACTTTACTGTAAGTAAAGTTGACCTACTGCATTGTAATTACTACTATTTCAATACTGGAGGCTTTTTAGTTTATACGCATACGCTAGTGTGGTTAACCAATATTTTCCGGTAGCCGCTAAATTGCGACCTCGTCAACTAGCCTGATCCCTAATAATTCCAGTTGATTTCTATATGAAATTTCACTCATTTACAATCAAATTAACCCCAATTGCCGCCGATTTTCCTACAGCTTCGAGGGTCGACTTTATTGATTTTTACAAAAAGTTCTTCATTTACAGGCCTATGTAAACTTTCCAACCGTGCCAATCAAGTAAGTCGCCATCGTTTTAACCGTTCTAATCAAGAAATTCATTATCATCAATCTCCTAGCAGTTTTCCAGCTTACCAACACATCCCTTACTTCCGTCACGTGATTTGGCCTTACTGGAAGGTCTATTAACATAACACTCGATATGTATAGTTAGCCTATTGATATCCATAAACCTCGTAAGGGATTTATTTGGCGATGACTTCGTTATGGACTTGATTCGATTATCTTTCCCGTTAATCTACCGGAACTCTTTAGTCTCCCTCCCTTTATAGGCTTCGTGAAATACTATCACGTCGATTATTAGACGTTTTTAGCTCGTGGTTCCGAGCTTTGAAAGGTATTCGAATAGGTTCTTCGAGTCAGTACAGATAACTACCGGAGTAGTAGAAATATTTAGCTGCCTGGTAATAACCTTAAAGGTTTATTACAAAGCTACACTTATATTAAAACCTACTATTATACCATAAATCTCTAAAGCTAACACGCTTCATGTAATCCTTTTACATTTGTCAAAGATCTAATGGAGTAGGCTACCGATAATACTAAACTAATCCTCCCTCCTATCTTTATTAACAAAGGTTATTCAAAAGTTGATTTGTAAAGATAGGTTAGTGTTATTTACGAAGAACTCATTTGTAAAGATTATTAACTTAGCTCTCGTCAAGTCAATCGGGACTATATTAATTCCTCGGTTTAGGTTTCGTATTTACCACTTAAGCCTCTTATTTAGCCGGTTAAATTCGTTAGCTATTAGATCTTGTACTTCTTTCATAATAGTTAGGTCGTAAAAACCCTTCAGTTAATACAGGGTGGCGATATAGCTGCATCTGGTACGCTATTCCAAGTACCGTTAAGCCTTTATTCACGTTAGTCTTGTCGATTATAGTTAATCCAACGCCTTAGCTCTTCTGACTAAAGCTAAATCCGGCATTAACACTAATTATACGTATTGACAATCCATTGAAGTTAAGTTGGTTGCCCTCTACCAAAATCTTAATCAGCTTGAAGTTACAGAAGTTGGAGTCCTCAATCGCCTGCTATTCCGATGCCACAAATCCCGCCGTTTCAACAAAAAAAGTATCTTCAGTTTACTTTCCTACCAGCCGAAGTCCTTCTCTTGCGCTACCAGTAGACATGGATCGTATGTTGAAGACTTCATATCTAGCCGTGACTTGAAGTGTAATTGATGAAAACAGACCTTTTACCTGCTAAATATATTTGGATATCATTTATAAAAAAAGACGATAAAGTTAGTGGCTAATTGCTAGGTCGTTTGACCTTTATGATATTCGCTATTTTTTTCCAGAGTAAAAAGGGATTCATATTTCTACGAGTCATTATTTATTTAAGTCGTTTCGAATGAAAGTAAATTAATGCGATAGGTTGTTGTAATTGCGGATTAGAAAGAAAACGGTTGCCCAACTTAAAGATGAGAATAAAGTTCGATTGTTTTTACATTTATAAAAAACCACAAGGGTAATATATTTATAATAAGAGATATGGAGGTTTTTTGCGATAGCTTTTCAATAAGTTTTGAAAAACCGTACCGTAACATCTTTAAACCAGGTGGAAGTTCGTACCTTGATATTATTTTGTTTCAATTCCTCTAAATTAACTTTAATAGCTAATGGTACAAAATACTTAGATTCATTCTAATTTAATAGGGAATATAAGTGAACATCGTTTGTAATATACAATAATTCAATGAAAGATTTTATAAAATATCAAGCTATTGAAGCGAATCGAAGATTAATTATTTCTTAAACTTAAGTGGGAGGGGGGGGGCGAGGATTCAATATAGAGAAGGAATGGTATGAGTTCAAAAACTTATATATATTTCGAAAATTAACCGCATAGTCGATTTTGATCCTTTATATCCCGGCTTATGCATTCGTAACCTTTGTAAAACAGTTGTTCCGCTTAAGAAAGCTGATGTCCCGCGGTCGGACCACGTTAGATTTCCTTATATCGCGGTGAAACCGGTCGATTTTAAGTGTTTACCATTTTGTAGCCTTTACGTAAGCAGAGACCGACCGTTCAACCGTTTGTAAGCAGTTTAAAAGTATATATATAAAGGCGTTTGCCTATTTGTTTTGCTTTCATCTTATTAATTACGGTTCTTATCGGGGGTAAAAAGGCTATTTTTACATCGATAATGTGGTTAAATTTCCTGAGGTTATCTTTGATAATTATAAATGTAGAAGTAGAACCTAATAAAATCTCTGATCTAAAAGGATCATAATGAATACCTTGTGATTTAATTCGTCATTAAAATTAGTTCATACTGTGGTTAAAACCCTTTTGATATTTATGAAGATAATATTGAAAACATGTTTTATTTGAAGTGGAGACTCTTATTTTCCCGTTCACATGTATTCCAATAACGATAAAATAATAATTTAAAACTTATTCTCCGCGTATTTTATATAGGAGAAGTATTTCAAGCTTATTGCTGAAGTTGAAATCCCTTCTAGCGATGTTTTGTATGGTTGGGGCTTAATGGTATACTTTGTGTAGTATTTTGTCGGTGAATTATTCCCTATATATATTTAAAATTTGGATGTTACGAATTCAATACAGGATTTCCTTTTCAAATTTAGTATTAAATTGGAGATGTTTCATGTGGGCTTTTATTTAAAAGTAGGATAAAACCTAAAATAGTATAGAAAGAAGTGCTTTTCGGCGGGCTTCTTCAGTAGATATCTCTTCACTCTAATTTTGGATAGGGGAAAAACGTTGTCATTCCAATACTTTTATATTAAGTTTACCCCGTTGTATCTTTTGCCGTATTATGATTCCAGTATATTGATTTTATTCAGTTACTTTATCGCGTAGTTTACTAGGAATTTTCAATTGGTCACGTTGCTGTGACCATTGTTTGTTTAGGCGGTTGTAAGTCTTATATTTGTATCCGGCCTTCGAAAGCGTTCATCAATTTTTATAGGAGTTCGTTTAGGTATATATAATATAATCAAGTGTTGGAACAACATTCAATTGAAGTACAGTCAAGTGAACTATATCAAAAGTAAGTTTATTATATTGACTGAAAGTTGAGTGTAGTTTATTGGATTGACTGTATTAACTGCAAGTTCAATACAGCGGGTAACTACTTCAGATTGGGGTAGGGGCCACGCAATTGACCATAAAAATTAGTGCGCAGACCAGCTAGTGGTTTGTCAACTTAGAAGAAACACATCACCACGTTCAATGCAATACACCAGTTACTTCGACCAGAGATTCGAATCGACTACGTTGCAATAATGAAAGACTATCAAAATGAATTTCAAATATCGGTTGCGACTTTTGTAGAAACGGTCGCCCAACCCGAAGAGTAAAACAAATAAAAAACATTAGCAATATTAGGGGCCACACCTTGCGGGATAACTTGGATCGGTAAAATGGTTATAAAGGCATCGTTATTTATAATCTGGATAGCGTCAATTGCGCTGATTTACGTATCAAAAGGACCCCAAAAGTCGTTAAATATATTTTAGCGGTCGCTTTGAGGCTTTGGGGAGGTTATTTGAGAGGTGTAAGCGTTAAAGTATCGGCGAAAACCCGTATGTTTGTATGATGGTTCGCCTTTTCGCTCTGTTTAAAAAGGCTCCTAAAATGTTGACCAGTTATTAGAGCCTAATTACATTTTATTATTGTAGATGTCTTCGTTTCTCACGATATAAATGATTTTACTGATCCCTTGGATTTAAATTAGTCTATATTAAGAAAACCGAATGAATTTATTCTTTTGTTGAAAGCCGTGAAATATCCGAAGTAAAACAAAAGGAACGGATTGTAGCAAATCAAATATTAAGTGGCTATAATAAATGTACTAAAAGAATAATCTCTCGATAAAATCAAATGATTGGAATACCGAACCGCACGTAAAGAAAATTGGTTTTGATAATACTTTAAATAATCATAAGGCTAACGTTATTAATTATTTCGTTTATCGATAATTTTTGAAACTTCGTTAGTTCCAACAAAGTGAAAGACGCTCAGGGGTTTTAGGAAGGATATGATCCAGGTTCTCAAACCCGCGTAAACGATTTAACTGAATATGGACGAGTTGGCGTCCATCGGAAAAGAAATCGGCTTATATGGTAATTTATTTTTATTACCTCCTGACTGTCAATTTGTACCCTTGGAAAAGGAGAGTAAATCACGATAAATCCCCTTTTTATAGTTGGGATATAACACTTTTATATTCGTATAACAGAGGTTGATTAGAATAAAAGAAAAAGGGTAGATAATGTCCTCTTAAAGGGAAATTTAACTTTGGTAACAGCGTTTTTGTAAAGGATAACGAACCCTATAAAAAAATTTTATACTGTGTAAATAGGTGTCGAATGAAGTGATACATGTTGAACAAAAACGCACTTTCATATAAATTTTGGATATTACGTTTGAATTTTATTAAACCTCAACTCAAATCTTCGAACATTTTATACCACTTTTATAGGATAGTCTTGAAGAAAAGTAATATTTTAATTCATTATAGCGGGAAAAGTCTTCGACTTTTTCATAAAGAATTGGGACGTAGTTGTCGATTGAGTCAAATCGACGAAATGGGTAGTACGATTCATTAAAATAGCTTAAAACGCACCTAAGCTAAACGAACAGTAGGAAATTATTTCGTTGGTAACATTTAATGATGTAGGAAAATGCGAGGCCAGCGTAATAATATACGTTAACGCGGCAAAAAAGGGAAAACATCCGATTTTGTAAGCTGGTTTATCGTAGCTGAAATAAAATTTCGTATGGGTATACAAAGCTATAGAACAGGGTCTTTAATAGGAACCCGGGCCTTCGCTTTCGCGTATAATGTTATTTATCGCATAATATACGATCCGTTCGTTAAGTGACCGATACTCCAAATACCCGAGTCCATCGAAATAGGTAATAAAGACGATGATAACTTACTAGTAGACCCGATATACCGTTTCGCATACATAAAATTTATATCTTTATGTATATAAGGTCCTGATAAAAGCCTCGATACTGAAGCATTGAATACAGTACCTTGCAATATTCTTCTGCGTCAGGGGCGGATTAATTGTCTAACGCTTTTGAAGTAACTCTTAAGTATTCTATAAAAAAAGAGTAAGATCTTTCGCAGGCGCGCTTACGGCGCACGCTATTCTATTGGCTCTATTGGTGGTTATATTCATTGTAGAAGCCATTTGACGTTTTTCGCTAATTGTTTAAAATGTTGGTAGGCGTGTAGAGTAGGAACGTAACGTTGAAACCGTGTAGTATTCTAACAATGGAAGGGGAAGAAACTAGAAGTAGAAGCGAATCTCCACGGGGCTAAGCATGTAGTAGCCAGATATATTGAGAACCTAGTGCCTTACTTCCTCCTTTTCCATGTAATATATGAACCCCCAAAGTAAGGTATAACAATTTCCCGAGACCAAATCAAAATTTAATGTCCCTATTACGTAATATAAATAATATAGTACAAGAATTGAGGTGTGAGACGCGAGTCGTGAGAAGCGAGACGCGAGACGCAAGACGCAAGAAGTGAGATATGAGACATAAGAAGCGAGATTCGAGACGCGAGACGCGAGACATAAGAAGCGAGACGCTAGATGCAAGATGCGAGAAGCCAAACTTACTTTTCGTGGAAACTCTTTTTGTATGCCTTAATTAGTTTCCTACAATATTTCAATTCCTTGACAACATTTCACTTATCGTTCTTTAAAGTGTAGCTCTTTCAACGAATTAAATATTGAATTTGATTTCCTTTATAACGATAGCTATTAAACGATTTTCTACGATTTTCTCGATTTCCTATTTATAGTTTTTAAAGCTTCTTTATACTGTATTGGTACTGGCGGCAAAGTCATACGATTGAAGGAAATATTTTCGGGCTTAATATATAAGGTTAGGTATTAAACTTAAACTGTAAGGTAAACTTGTAAATTCGCGGGAAAATCGAATATATATGTAAGTGTTTTACGTGGTTTACCATAGTAAACAAGCTGAGACATAAAGGCAACAGTTTCCCTTACCAATATAAAGATTTATAGGCTTTCCTAATACGCAGTTATGTGCGATATCCTACTTTAAATTATATTTAAAGGCAATTTTTATTATAACGCCGCTTTACTTCGTAAGTAACGACGTTTATTGTAAGTTATACGTTACAGCGAAGATATTTTCTTATAGGGTAAATTTCTGCATATTATTGAAACGAAAAAGAATCAAAATATTTTATTAAACCTCGTAACCTAAAGCATAACAAGTATTGGTATGGATTTGTATCAATAACGCGAAAATAAACGTTATTAATATTTTATTATAATATTGAAATACTGTTAATCTCTATTTATTTTAGATAATAAGCGATATAGTATTGTAATACAAGTTTAATGACTAATTTTTTTCTCTCAACTTTCCTATTAACTTCCCGATAATAAGATATTATTATATAAAGCGTTGTAGCAAATCCTTTTTACAAGGCTTGTTAAAATGCAAAAAGAAACTTTGTATTTTAGTTAAAAATAATTTTTTATAATATACTTAATTTGATAGTACGAAGTGATGGTATATGATCTTTATCTAACAAGCTATTATGTAAGTTGGATATCCAGGTAATAAAAGAATACATTTTTAAGTTTTATAAGTAAACAGTATCATTGCATTAAACTCTTTATAACTTGATAATGTTGAGGAGTACCGTTGCATAACATTAATGGTAAAGCCGTAATAAAGTTTATATAGATAATATATATAGGTTGTAGGTAGGTCTTTAACGTTGCAACATTATCGATTCGATTGGTCGAATTAACAGTAGTATTGTATTGGTTAAGTAGTGGATGTATTGTTCTAGGTTTGGCAGACCGCTAGCCGGTTTGCACTGGAATTTGTATGGCCAATTGTTTGGCCCATACCTTAGAGTGAAGTGTAGTATACTGCACTCAACTTACACCTAATGCAGTAAGTCCGCATAACGCAATACACTCAACTTTCAGTTCAGTATAGTCAACTTTACTGTTAGTAAAGTTGACCTACTACACTACATGTAATACTATTCCAACACTAGCGGCTTTTTAGTTTGTACGCGCAGGCCAGTGTGGCTGACTAATCTTTTCCGGTTACCACTGAATTGCCTCCTCGTCAACTGGCCAGACCCCTGTCAATTCCAGTTGACTTCCATACTGCATTGCACCCAATTGCATGCAAATTGACCCCATTTGGCCTTAATTGCTCCGTCGCTCCGAGGTCCGAATTCATCAACTCCCACAAAAAGTTTTTCCGCTACAGCCTTTCGCAAGCCTTCACTTTCCTGGCAGTCTTCCAGTTTGCTAGCACAAAACCCGTTCGCTGGCACGCAACTTAAGCTTGCTAGGCGGCCACCTAAACGGTATAGGAAGGCGTGGTTAGCTAGTATTAGGCCGTACCAGGAGTATTATCTTTATGTCATTTAATCTGTTTAAGGGCGTTGGTAGCTTTATTAGCTTGTTGCCTTTATAGTCTGCGATTTGATTTAAGTAGTTTTATTTAAAAGCAGTGGGTTATTGGGCGTGGTATACTGTTTTCCTGTTATTACGTTTGGCGGAGGGGTGCCGAGTTGACTAGCAGCCAGACTTGCCACAGATTTAATATCTCTTACCATTATTACGACGATGGTATTTGCGGTTAACAGGTTCGCCTGCATCTTGTTAACGTTAGCATGACTGCTACCTCTAGTCTAAGGTTAAGATCGATGAGCCTAACCTTAAACGTTATGGGCGCCCGTACTTGCAGTTAACGTAGTTAATCACCGCAAGGTTTTTTTCTTCCACGTTAATGAAGTTTCCGGCTTGGAAGTATATATCAAGCGAGTTTAGTATACGCGCCATTACTGTGGTAAGCGAGGAGCACAACTTGTTAAAGAAGCCTTCGTAAGTGACATCTGGACATTGTAAGGTGTATTCAAACTCGTTGACACCTGTAACTGCTATCCGTACCTGCACGCAAAGTATGGCTTCACTAACGTGGGCTTTCCCTATTGCTTTCTGGTATAATATCAACTTGTTAAATATCTAATTAAGTACGTCTACTAGTATTTTCTCGTTTTTCTTCTTTACCATTATTATAATTTACCTTGAAATAGCCTAATCTATGTGATATTACGTAAGATAGACGTTGTATTCGAAATAGCCATTTATACCGTTGTAGATTTCGCAAAACGTGGTTACTTTAGTAAGGAAAGTTAGGTAATAATCCCTGACGTGCCGTATAAGGATTCCGGGGAATAGTAAATGAAAACCTAAAGGTGAAACCTCTATTTATTTGTAAATGTTTAAAAAGGGCATCATCTTAAAGTGTAGGAGGTTATAGAGCTTTCCATTATATTTCTTTACATCATTCAAAATCTTAACGTAGTCCGTAAATAGCTTGTAATAAATGTTAACTTTCTTGACTTGTATTGGGGGATAGTCGCGATAATCACTCCAGTCTTAAGTGGTATTTTCTAGCAGTTTAAGCCTTGAAAATTCTGAGGCTCGGTGCTAATAGTAATTACCAGTCGCCTAACCCAAGGGGTAAAGTCCTATAATAATACCTGTAGTGGGCTCTCGCGTGTAGGCAAACTTTTTGTTGGAAGGTTTTTAAGGAGCTTAATAATATTCCTCTTGGTGTTAAGAGGTCCGGCGAGTTTTCTACTTCATTGATTGATGTAGGGCGCTAACGTTAATACTTCTGGCCTCGTTGACGGCCGTTGCTTCATGCGCCCTGCTACCACTAAGGGCGTATTCTGAATTGTCATGTGGAGGTGCTGGGCTACCAAACACATTAACAGGTTCCTTATCGCCAGCGCGTAAAAAGGCTTAATTTAGCTGTAAAGGGTGAAGTAGAGGTCTTCTAAATCGCGTGTAGTATCGGTAAGGTTCTTTAATAGCATTTCCTTTAGGCCGTGAGTTGTAAAGGCATTCTTCAAGCTGAGCCAGGTCGAAGAGGGCTTGGGCTAACGTTATAGCGCCTTGTAATTGAACAAAAACCTCTTGTTTCTACAACTCGAAACAAAGTTTTAACTTAACACTTTTTTAAACTTCTTTCCATATATCTACTATCCAGTCTTTTTTAAAAAAAAAACTATATTTGTTAAAAGTACCGTTAGAGTCGTAGCTGGTGTTATACTTAACGATAAAGTATCCGGCGAAGTTGGTACGGTGTTTTTCGGTTGATGTTTAGTTAACATCCAGCGCCTGAATTTCGTCGTTATAAAACTTAGTGAAAACAATTTCGAGGGCTTTGGTTTTTTTTTTCTTGAGGTCGATGATGGCTTTAAAGTGAATGCTAGCGGTGAAAATCTTGATGTTTTTGCTTGTATAGGATGTGTAGGGTGTGTAGGGCGAGGGACTTAGCGATGTTGGGCGTAAAGACTTAGTATTTTGGCGTAAAGTCGCGTGGGAACTTGGCAACTTGGCGTTGGATCGCGCTACGTAGCTTTTTTGGTGCAACTTAGTGTTTTCGTTCAGAGCAACGAACTTGACGATTAAAATGTTGTGGGGAGTAAAAAAAAGTGAAGTAGGGTAAAGGTTTAAGTAAAGGGTAAGGTCGGAGGTTGTTTGTTATTGGTGAAGAGCGAAGGATGTTTGTTGTAGACCGTAGGATAAGTCGTTTTTACAGTAGTAGCACCTGCAATAGTACTAACTTAGCTGTTTGCCAATTTGCCGAACTTTAAGATTTCTGACAGTTAATCTCAACTTCTTTAAGAAGGATCAATGAATTTTTTTGGGTGTTTTTCAGTAGCGATACCGTCGCTTACTTCCAGATTGCCGTTGGAGACTGACGTAACCTAAAAAGTCTTTTATGTTTCTTACGGTTGGGGACTAGCGTAATACTAATAAAAGCCCTTCACAAAAATCTTTTCTTTACCCTAGCCATTGTAGCCGTAGAGCGTAACCAGAAAGTAGCTTCTTCTTTTACTTAGCTTATCTGTGCTTAATCTAATAAGCACTGATTGGTGTAGGTAGGCCTTTGACATTACAACGTTGTCGATTCGATTGGTTGAAGTAACAGTAGTATTGCATTGGTCAAATAGTAAGTGTATTGTTCTAGGGTTGGCAGACCGCTAGCCGGTCTGCACTGTAATTTGTATGGTCAATTGCTTGGCCCATACCCTAGAGTGAAGTGCAGCATACTTCACTCGACTTATACCTAATGCAGTAAGTCCATACAAAGCAATACACTCAACTTGCAGTTCAGCATAATTAACTTGACTGTCAGTAAATTTGACCTACTGCACTGCATATAATTCTTTTTCAATATAGGCTTTTTAAACGTTTAAATTAGTCAAAAGCGTTTCATAGGTTTTTTGTTTTCGGTACGTATTAAGCCGAAACAAACCTAATGCTAATAATATTGCTTTACTAATATTTTTATACTTCAAATTTAAGTTATTTAGAAAATGTATTCTGCGTTTCAGCTTAAAATTATATTTATTGTTATAACAATAGTAAAGAAAGTCCAAAACGAATTTGGTAGAAATGATACGTTTTTTACGGCTATTTGCGTTCCGATTATAAGAACGCGGTAAACTAAACGAAAATAATAATCATTTACAAAATTATTTATAATCACCTTATTGTCTAGTTCTTTACGAGTTAAATATGCGATAATCGTTCGCCAAATTGCCTTCTTTTTTATATAGACCAGAACCTGAGTTGCATATTCTTAGGCAAAACAGCTTTTGCGAGATATATCGTAAGATTACTTTTGTCAGGCACAACAGAAGAATCATTAAAAAATTATTCGAGTATAGTTACCTCTTCTGAGAAATAAATATTTTTGTTTATTTGCGTCAGGAATCCTAACAAGATATTTAAAAGTAAATTAAGTCGTTTAAATAAATAGATGACGTTCAGATTTTATACGTCTAGTTAAATCGAAATATTGATAAGTTTTTTTTTTATTTACGAGGTTTGTAAAAGTTATATTTCACGGAGTTTGGTTGACAATACATATTATAATCTTATGGTTCGTAAAAACGATAATAAGGTGCGGGTTTTCAGCTAAGGTTTTCATAAGACGTTTACACGTTTAAACGAAAGGTTTCAATTTATACTCCAAGGGTTCGTAGTTTAGCTTTACCTTAGTAAAACATTTTCTAAAAAATATAATAAGCTAAATAATGTTGACAGTAATTACTTTACTATGTTTTTAAATATACTTGAGCTTAAATAAAAATGATATTATATCAAAGCCTTTTTATAACTTCTATCCACTGGTAAAAATAATAGCCAAGACTGGTTTACATAATATAAACGTAATTTGTTACATAAGTCCTTCTGTAACGTAGCGAAAAACTCCGTTTCTAGGCTGGTAGGTGTAATTTTGGAAATTAAAGTGTAATATATACGCTTTTTTCGATTATTATTTTCGACTAGTCCAGCTTTATAGGTAATAACTAATAATCAAGTCTTTAGCTTTTATAATAGATCAGATGATTGGGTAAAGTATAGGACTATTTAAAATAAAAAGCCAGCTGCTTTCAAGTAAGTTTCGAATATTTTTAACGTAATTGGAAACTAAAAATCGTAAAAGGCCTAAGTGCGTTTAATAGTCGTTGAAAGACCGAAACCTTCAATATGAAGTCCAATTAATTAAACAGACAGAAATCATATATATGATTTTTTCTAAAGATAAAGATATTTTAAGCTTGATTGTAGATATTACTATATACTCCTTCTGCTAGTATACATAGGCCAATTGGCTGTGCACTATATTGTAAGGTGTACTCTTGCAGAGTGCACGATAACATATCACGCTTCAGGCTTCACTCTTGCAAGGCACAAAGTGCATCATGCGTGGAGCGGTCTGGAAGTGGTATTCCAGATCGTATGACAAAAGGGCCACTGCCTAGAAAAGAGGTTTATAACCTCTTATCCGTGGCGCGTACTCTTTGGAATGCCTTTTCGGACCTACCTATCTTTTATTACAATCTCAATCTTTCTAATTACTTTTCTTTGATATTTACATGAGTAAAGGCCTTACCGAAATTAATTAGTGGCTATTTAGGTCGACTACTAATAACTATGAAAAAACAAAAAAAGATAAAACCAAGTTAAATACCTATAATGGGATATTATAAAGGCCCCAACTATTTGTGCTTTACCATTACACCTTATAAAAACCATACGAGAGTATGAAATTACGCGGGAGCGCCGTTAAAACCCGAAGCGTAATAAGACTATAAAATCCGAGGTAACCTTACAAAGAACCACTTTTAATACGATATTATTGACTAGTTAGTGCTTTGTCTACTAAAAATCCCCATTACATTAATCGTCAATTTTTTTGGCGCTTTAAACGTACTCGGGCACTTTTTAAAAAAAAGTGTAATTACGTATTGGGCCACATAAGCTAAAACTACCAAGTTTAGAAACCTTTTATTAGAACCTACCCGATTTAAATACAATATCTCAACCGCTTACAAAATTAAAAAACGGTTATAAACATAACATTTACACCGCTTGCGAAACCTAAAAGCGGCTACGATTTTAATACTCAAACCGTTCACAATTACCAAAAACGGTTACTAAATAATAATACGGATCGTTTATTAAAACTCTAATCGAAACCCATATACCGGATTACATAATACACTTTCCTAGACCCATATTTCCTTTTCTATATTTACCTTGTCCATCTTTTTACGTTCGCCTTATATATTTTAAGTTTAATTCTTTTAACGTTTTAGTTTTCTCTTGCCGTTTAGATAGTATATTGTTAGTAAGCATTAATAAAACTAATTTACAACGCCTAACTAACTCATAGTTATACTTCGTTTATGTGTTATTTAAACTTTATTTATATTAGAAAGAGTTCGTAGCTTTTTTTCAATAGTCTAATTTATTTCATTTACTTTTTATTTGCTATTTATGGAATAAGTTACCCTGAATTCTGAAATCTGAATGTACTCAAATCTAGCCGCAGCGCGAAACTACTAATTTACGTCGTTCTAAATATTACAGGTACATATAGATTACCCACATTAAGCATACGATAGCTTTACCAGTAACGGATTAGTCAAAGGCTAATGAATGTATAGAGTACCTTGATATATACAGGTTGATTCGTAGTAAAATTTTAAAGTATTTGGACTTTAGCATATAGGAAAACCAAATCGATTTATTAATAAAAAATTTGGACCCTTATACGGTAACTACTTATTTTAACAATATAATATTGAAATTAATATAGTAGAGAAATTGAAGGATGCAACTTATTCGACGATTTTAAAAAAGACTTTGCGAACTGGATGCCAGATATATAGCGTATAGTTTATAGTACGATTTCAAAAATACTATAAAAACAATTACTAAGTAAAGGTATTAATACAACCGGTGGAAATAATAGCCGTATTGTAAAAGCCCTGTTAATAAAGGCCTGGTTTACACAAATGTTAAAGTAGATAAACGATAAAGTAGTAAGGGTAAAATTTTTAAAAGAATATTAGTTGAATAAACGGTAGGAACGCCTGTTTGAAATGACGGACCGGGAACCAGAAAAGCCTCCGTAAATAGAGATAAGGCGCTTAGTAAGGCTGAACACCCGCCGCGAAAGAGAAACAGAGCTAGAAGAATTGACGGAAGAAAAGGGAATATTGTAACGATTATCTATAACGAGGGTTAAATATGAATCCTCTCCGGAACGTAATTCTGAATAGAAACTAAGATAAAATTATACCCCGGATATCGTTAATATCCAGCTTAGCTACGAAAAAAGCGGCCCAAATAAAGAAAAAACCTCGCTTTAATGATTAATAAGCGGTACAAAACGTTAATACATACCCTATAAACCAATACTTACTAATTAAGATCCCTATTGTAATCTTTTACTGTAACCCTTTCCTTTCAATAAAAGCGAATTTATAAAGCTTACCAATTTCGCTAAACTTTAGGATGAGAACAAAAATGATAGCGGTAAACTATACGATGTACTAGATAACAAAATACGTGTTATACTTAATATATATAAAAGACTAGATATCGAACTACTTTAATTTCAAGTTATCTTTCTTGGTATACTGTTTAAATTAATTAAAGAGTCATATATATACTATTTTTCGCAGGTGAATACGTTTGCAGAATATTATAGTCGCCTAAAATTACATTGCGATATAGAAATTAACCATGAATTTTACGATAAGGATTAGACTAACATAACCTGGGAATTAGTATAAAAATTGACGTAAAAACGCCGAGAAAAACCTATAGCAGGTCTTTACCGCTTTACTAGTTAGGTTCCGAAAGTATTAGGTAGCCTTTGAACCGGAATATAAGGGTAATGAATTTTTGTTTCAATAGTAATATAAGTATACTATGGAAACCCAGATTTCGACCTCATACTATTTAAATCGGAAAAAGACTTTGAATCATTTTATATAAGTTTTTAAATTTAGTTTGAAATCTTCATTCACTGATACTAAAGCCTCGGATTAGTTTTTATAACCGATAAAACGAAAAACGAACGCTAAATTACTAAAACAAACCTCTTCGAAACAACTTACAACGTTTTGAATCGAAGGTTTAAAGTGTACTTAAAGCAAAGTAAACGCCCTAAATACAGTTACAAGAAAAAGAAATATCAGAGAGGCAGCTTTGAAAATAAAGGGCAAAATAGTTATAATCGAAAACGATCCTACGGCTGGGGCGGAAACGTACCGCGGTAATAACAATATATACTAAAAAGTATACAGAGTTCTACAGGCTGGTAAAAGCTTTGTATCTTATACGACAAGATCTGCTGCTGATTTACTAACCACCCCGTTTACGATTAAATTCGGACCAAACGAAAGTTTTGGGTCAATTATGCAGTTAAAGTTCGGATAAAAACCAATTTTACAATATATGCATCCGAACACGAAAAAGTAGATAATAAGTTTAACGTTTACCCCTACGAATATACCTCCGAAGAAAAGGATTTTAAAGGATATAATGCTTACTTAATATCTTAAGATGACGAGACCGCTTAGTACATTTTTATACGCCCATAGGACGCCTTTTTCCTATACATTAAAGGTTTGAACTATGTAAACGGAGTACTTAACGCCTACATAACGTTATAATTTACGTTTTTAAATAGATACGGCAACTGGTCTTAGGGTATTATTACTAATACAAGTAAAGCCGATTTCTTAACGACCGGAGAATGATAATTCGACGCGTTTGTCGCAAAATTTCCGAAGTTTTAGCTAAAATTAATAGGAAAATACCGAAAGATATTATTTAATAAAGACAAAACACTGTTATTTAAAACGGTCGGTGTGAATATACGATTCGAATAAGTTAATTTTAACGTAATAGATTCGGAAATACTATTGCTACTTTCATTAATTAATATAAGTAAATTCGAAATTAAGGTCCAGAATACAAGTAATCAGCTTATCCGTATTTCGGATAGCGTCTCCGTACCGCTTTTAGTTAAGTTCGACCACTTATATTTCTCCCCCTAAACACGTACAATTAAAGCTATTTATTTGATTTAACCATAATTACGAATATTATACCACCGATTCAGATACCCGATTATAAAATGCTTTTTACGATTATTTTACGCTATAGGTTATACAGATAAAGGAAAAAACGTATTTAAAGCTATTAAAAGGTTTCATTATTAGTACTAATTATATTTATAAATATTACAACGGTTTAAATGTCGCTTTTAAAACGATGTAAACTTTGATTACAAAGTAATTGTTAATATTATAGATTTTAATATTTGAACAGTACTTTATGCCGTCAACGCGATAATATTATTTTAGGTCGCTAAGTTTAAACGAAACGCTTTCGTTACAAATTATTGGAACGATTTCATTAACTGTTAGTTGAAAGTTTATTTACAGCCTTCGGATTAAATTAACTACAACGCTAATATAGCCTTCGATTTTATGAAGTGGTGTACGAAGGTTAGAATGACTGGTAACGAATGTAAACAAATACCAGTAAAAGTATTATAAGGTATTAGTAAATGTAAATAATACAATGAACTGCTTAAAAAGTATATACGATATTATTCAAAAAGTTACAAGGTACTAAACCCAAGTAAACAATCTTATAAATAGCGGTTGATACTGTTAACAACACTTTCAATCCGATTAGACTTATACTTACGCTCTTTGTTTTTAGTATTTAACTAAGGACTTATACAGACTTCATACCATCGTTAAATATGGTACAAAAGGCGAATGCTATGGAAAAAGTCATGGTAACGTTACGTTCCTTACGGGTCAAAACCGACGTTTTTAAAGCGTTGGTTACAAAAAATGGTCCATGTAAAATAGGTATCCTGGACCTGTCATTATAATCTGAGGTCTTGGTTTGGAAAACTAAGGGCGGATAAACTGGCCTTTGAAGGATTAACGGATTTAAAAGCCATAATATATTCGTTTACTTGCCAAAAGTGACGAGTTCGTTCCACTGGACAATAGTACTAAAATATAAAAAAATAATGAAACAAAGCGGCCTAAAACCGTAGTCCGACTAAACCTATTAACAGGATACCACCTAAAACAACGAGTTCAAACCACTTTCAGTTTTAACCCACCTCCCGAATTACACTTCCGGCCAGCTTTTACTAAACGAAAACGGCACATTTATACCAACCTCGCCAGAATCTTGTCGCCGAAGCCGCCTTTTTAGCTCGAAAACCAAGAAAAGCCTCAGAACCTTTACCGTAAACTTCTTTATCATTTAAAAGAAGATAGTTAACTGCGAACTTAACCTAAAGCTTCGCTTTAATGGTATTAATACTATCCTAAGTACCCCGTTTGAATAATTTACCTAAATAAAAATCTTGACTTTAATCGATTGAGGCGTATTTAGTTTTCAACGGTTCAAACTACCGATTTACTACATTTATAGAATTGTTTTCATTCGCCTTATTTACGAAGTTAAAGATAAAATCAGAAAACTTTAAGAAAATACTCACCTGGTTATAAAAGAATACAACGACAACGGCAAAAAGGATATTATAACCTAATCGCACACCTTACAATGGGTTAGCCACTGCTCAATTCTTAGATTTATAACCTTTCTTAGTATATCTTACAATCTATATATTAAACTTCGTAATATTATACAGGTATACACTCAATTTAAGAAGCAGCTTAAACGACGTATTCATGTTGATATACCTACTGATTTGAAAAAAACACCACCCACTGAGAACTATTTTACGTATTATAGAACCACTTTACGACTAAGCTAAAATTGGTGTTTATTAGTATAACAATTAACGAAAGTATTGAAAAGAGCGGTTCGAAATAACTAATTTAACCTTTGACTCGTATATATTATTGTTACTAGCCCATTTTAAAGGCTCTATACTAATAGGTATATAAACGGACGATACATTAACGTTGTGTAACGCGTTGTTTTTCGTATTTAAAGAGAGAAAATTTTTAAAGACCGGTTTAAAAGCGGAACCTAAGACGTACTTAACGGAGGACCACAATTAATTTTAATAACATTACAATTACTTTCTGGAACGGCGTTTTAGGCTTTACATAAAAGGGGAAACTGGATAAAGTTGCCTTTATAGGATTGAATAACGCAAAACGAGACGACTAATATAAATGCTTACGCGTACATAATACTTAGGTTACTTTAATAGGATACTTAGAAGCGATATTTAACCTTTTGGTACCCGTATAGTATTAAACTACTTCGTTGAACGAACTAAATAAGGTGTTTCATAAACGCCTTATATGGTAAATATACAATTTAAAGCACGGCTTATAGTTTGTGCCGCTAAATTTGCGTACTGTAAAGCTATTTATTTTTATCAACCACTTTTTCGCTAACAATAACGACTATAGTTAGTAAATAAGCTTGGTTTTAGTCTTCGCAACGAAACCCCGATACGGAACAACTTTACGCTTCGTAAAGATATTATTTATCAAAGCTTTACCAAGTATAAAATGGGTACGGAAAGCGTTCTGGCTTCGGAAATTGAAAATATGGTTAAAGGTTTTGATTGGAGTATTACCATGGTAATAACGGTCCAGATAATTATTTTTAACTTTAGCTTACAACTTATCCCTCTCGTTATATGTTTTAAATTCTCCTAGTTTGATAAATTTCTGGTTAAACTGGGTTTTACGAACGGAAAACGTTTGAAAATCGATATTATGTCTTTACGCGAGTAATATAAGCGTCCGGAAATCAAGGAAACGAAGTAAATCGATAGAAAATCCAACCTAACAGATATAACAACTAAGGTTACCCCAAACGAAGTATAAGAAACACTGATATTAATAAGTACACTATTTGTTAAAGTTACTAAAAAGGTTTTGTCACCTTAATAAGCCATTTTAACACTTTGACCGATTTAAGGCTATCTAAAACCAATTATCGGCGCCGATTTTTGATTTGTGTCATGGTGTACAACTTATATTTACATTCACCTTACGAATTTAACTTTTTTCAACCATAGTATTTCGCGTCATTCCTAATATATTGCTACACTTTATTAAATACCCTTTTTCCCTGTTGTATTTTTTTACGATTTACCCTTTTCGGTTCTAACTTACGATTTTGTACCGCTCCTGATGTATTGATACACTTTATTTTACGCTCTTTGTGCCTATTATATTATTTCATTATTTGACTTTTTTATTTAAGTCCATTATATTGTACCGCTTTTAACATTTTATCCATTTATATTTTATACACTTTAAGTTATATTTATCACTTATAAACGATTGTTTTTTTTTTAAAAATCAATAACATTATTGTCTAACGTACTATGCTATAGCTGGGCATGCCGGCTTAACTATAAAGGGTAGCTAATTACTGTTAAAAGGAAAGGAAAAGAACGATGCCGTCGCGTCTCGACTATTTACCCCGTCTCTCTCCCCATTTATATTAACGTTACCGCTATTACCGTTATTGAAGCCATTAGTGTTCATGAGAATGTGGTCTTATACCTTGGGTCATATACCCTTAGGCAAAGACGTAGGTGGGGTTTTACTCTCTTTATAGTGACGCAAAATAACGTCATTGAACTAGATTACATAATATATACGTAAGCTCCGTTTCCAAGAGGTAATAGCGGCCGCCAACTCTTCAATCCACTGGTTAGCGCCTACTATTAATTAATATCATCTTATTTTAATTATTTACAAACGCGGTTTTTTTTTAAAAGTGCATCGAACATTGTTTTCTTAACCAAGGAAATTTTCAAAAATCGGTTAAAACTTACCATAAAGCCGGAGGGCATGTAACACGGCCTCGGCCTACGGCTACATGACCAATGAAACGGAAGTGTATGCGCTATCAATTCGTTAGTAGCGGTGACAATAGGTCGAATGACCCCCGTTTTGGTAGTAATTGTTAATAAACCTACCCGCGGCCGCGAACGCGACATACGGCACGCAAAGCGTATCTAGGGGCGGCCCTTTCATACGGACTCAGGTACGTCGCTCTAATGCTTTGCGCGTTAGAAAGGCCTTGCGACGCACTCTAACAATAGAAAGTTCGAGACGGCAGAAAACGTCCGCCTCATGGTCCTTATTTACAGGAACATTAAACGAAAAATAACCGGGTAGATTGATGAAATATAAACCTTGTAAAAGCTCTATAAAGTTACGTTTATGGCGTTGGGGGGCTTCCGCAGGTAAAGGGTTTTTTTTCCCGCGGAGAAAGGGTATAGTCTATAACTTTAGGAGCCCCTACTCCTCTCCTTGGAAGTTTAAGAGAAAATTGGAAAAGGAAAGGTGGAAAATGGTGGTAACGGCGGCGGCAGGAAAAGGCGAAACCAGGAGGGAGGCGACGG
>JASMMZ010000004.1:15533997-15685223 GCA_038502455.1 Anisogramma anomala | reverse complement strand
AAGGGAAAGCGACGAAGGCGGGATATAACGAGGCGGAAGCGAAAGCAGCTATGGATAAAATAACACCTAATAAGTGCGGTCTACTAGTAATAGTAGTGGTGTTAACGGCGGCACTCTTGCGCCAAACGGCGCCTAATGAACCTGTTTTTATGCGGCATTTATTCAAAGGTAAGGTTAGTATATGGATATTAGTTTAGCAACCTATCTGTAGGAGAGGTTTAGATTAATTAATTGGAATAGAGATTGAGTTAGGTTAAAGTGGGGACTTACAATAACTTTAGGTACACGCCCTTAAAGAGGAAAAAAAAAAAAAAATT
The DNA here is from genome assembly GCA_038502455.1 of Anisogramma anomala. Lineage (NCBI taxonomy): Eukaryota > Fungi > Ascomycota > Sordariomycetes > Diaporthales > Gnomoniaceae > Anisogramma > Anisogramma anomala. The sequence continues at coordinate 15,684,906 of JASMMZ010000004.1, read as the reverse complement.
ATATGAACCGATAACAATATATCTTTCATATTAACCCAAAAATACGTAACGGCATAATCACTTCTAGGCAAACACCCCTATAATACCTACGAAATTACATCCTTGTCGGACAATTAAAAAACGTCATTAACGACCATTTCGCTAACTATTAACTATACTAATCAAACCCTTACTAAAATTACTACCGCAGCCACGAATTACTAATTCGAACCTTTAAAAACTACCGCGTCCAGTAATTACTAATTCGAACCTCTATAACTAATACCGCAACCGCACTATTATTATAAAAATTACTAATTTAAGCCTTTACAATTAGTACTGTAACTATACTATTATTGCAAAAACTACTAATTTGGACCTTTACAACTTGTACCACAACTATACTATCATAACAAAACTAAGAATACGGAACAGACTCTCTATAATTATACTATCGCTATTAGGGTTATAGGTAGAAAATACAAGTAAGAAAAAAAGATTACCTGTAAAGATATTACCATATACCCCTATAGTTAGTATATATAAGTCAAGTGGCAATGCACTATATTACAAGGTGCACTCCTGCAAAGTGCACGATAATGTATCACTCTGCAGGCTACACTCTTGCAAGGCGCAAAGTGCATCATACATAGAGCGGTCTAAAAGGAGTATTCTAGAGCGTATAGAAAAAGGTCCACTACCCGGATAAGAGGTTTATAACCTCTCATCCATAGCATACACTCTCTGGAATGCTTCTTTCGGACCTATCTATCTTTTACTACAATACCAATATTTATGATTATTTTTCATTCAAATTCACGTGAATAGGGACCTTATCGACATTAAAAAACAAAAAGACAATTTACACTAAATATTTTTAATAGTTTTCGAAGTTATTGGAAAAAATGATCATATTCTTAGCGAAAACTCGATATAATAATTTATATAGTTTAAGAGTACGATTTCTAAATCTTTATACAAATGTTAGTAAATTTTTGAAGCTTATTCATACCATCCTTTAACGTGTAAGGCCTCGATAACGAATAAGGGTAAATTGATATCGATAATATAAATATATAAGCAATTGAAAATAAATTTTATTATATTAACAACCGAAATATTGGAAGAGTTTCGTGAAAAATCGATAACGTTTACTTAAAAAGGTAATAGGTATGTATTAACGATAGCGTATTCATTATGGGACTTAAGGTTTACCACCATACGGCCTTTTTTAATAATACAATTTTTTTCCCCTTAATCACGAAAACTAATAAGGCGAATGTTGAGACATCATTTACAAATTTCATACGGCTTTCAAAATATATATTATAAAGCCCTTAATCTAAAAAAGCTTCGTTTCGCCGAAAGATCGAGTAATGATAACAATTAAATTTTGTATTATATTAGCTTTTCATTAGGGAAACCTTGATTATTTGGTTGAAATAAAACTTGATAAGCCCAAATTCATGCCAAATATTAGGGAATTGATCTTAAATCCTTACGAATTGAAAATATTTAAACGTTTCCATTTATTAATGTAAACTTTGAATTGAACTTTCAACATTAGTACGTGATTTGGAATTTTGATGCCTAAAAAAGTTAAAAAGTCCTTAAAACGAAGCTTATACCATTAATGAAGGAGATTTAGGTTTATTAAATTTTCCATAGATTCTCGCTCAATATATTTAAATTCTCGTGTCGGGTCCTAAATAAACTCAACGACAACGTTTAAAAGGGGGTTGTCAAACTGTAAACTAACGAGAATTTCTAGAAAAGGGCGTGATTATTTTCTTTTTACCCTCTCGATGGTATGAAAGTATAATATAGATTCGGCTTCCATAGGTAGTGTTTTGGAGCCCAAATCGCTTGTAGTGAAGAAAGCTACTGGAGAATTCCCAACGGCCTTACGAGTAGGTTAAGTAATTTCAAAGGTTATATTTCCGATTTTTTATACCTAGAATATCGCTTATATAACTTCGTTTCAATTAATATAAACATAAGCCGTATCTTGACACTTTACAATGGTTCCTAAACGCGTATATTTGGAAATATTAATAGCTGTGGCAATAAGATTGGAAGGCTAAATACTATAAATCGTAGTTAAACTTACAATTACATTTAACGCGTATAGATGTTTGGCGGTAAACATAAATAAACGACCTTTAAAACGTTTACTAAATCGAAAGATACACGATTTACCCAGGTAATATTATTTCAGCTGCGGTCTCAGTGAAATCGTTACGTACAACTGGATTCGTAATAGCCTTATAAATTAAAAAGGTCATTTCAAAGTTGCTATGTTTCAAGCGAATAACATTCTTTAACATAAGAATGTCCGCTTTAAAAGGATTTAGCCAGTTATTAGAAAAGAGGACGCCAGCATCTAGGCGGTGTACCACCCAAGCTTTAATTGTTTTTTTAAAGGCCTGTCTTTCCGTTAAATTTCTAGCCAAAAGTTATACATATTCAAAGAACCTTGGTAGTATGTCATACAAAAGGTTTTATAACGCTTGAAATTATTTGACACTTAATATACGAAACGTTGGTCTCAACATAACTAGGGAAATACTTATTTAGTCAAAAGTTGGCAACGAGATCTCTACCTGCTACCTGTGTCTAAACATAATATATAGCTTGGTCCAGAAAGCGTATCTCATACGGTAACCCGTAAAAAGCGATATCCGTCCATGGCGAAGGCGACTTTCTCGTTAACTGGCTTAGCTACGATAATTTTCATATTTTCTGTAAAAGAAGCAACGTCTTTATTATTTGGCGCCGGGTAATCCATATAACGTATCTTTTTCCTCATAGCTCGCAAAAATAAGGTCCTTATTTATAGGTAAGACTTAAGAATATTTTAAAAAAGGTATTACAAAACTCGTAAACTTATTTATAATAGGCGTATATCCGACGGCTTAATTACGTTTCGCTTATAAGGATGAAATATTTATTTATAAAGCTTACCTCACTCGTTTAACAGAGATAAGAGGAACGTTTAGACTCGCTATAGCTTTAATCGGAATAATTATTATCTTTTAATTCCAATTAATCATTATGAAAACCGTTTGCGGCGGTGACTACGTTAGCGGCGACTATCGCTATCGCGACCGCGACCATTACGGTTGCCGCGGCGATCATTGTCGCGACGCTTCTCGCGAGGTTTATCCTTAACCTCTCGAGTATTATGCTCATGATCGCGAGATTTACGATCGTGTTCGCGAGTATGGTAGCCACTTTTCCTGGGTTTCTTATTGTATATTTTTTGTCTTTATACGAGTTGGAATCCTTGTATTTTCATTTTTCTTGAATATACCGTGAGTAATACTTTTTCTAGCTATCTTTAATTGAAATTTTATAATAGGGCTATTTGCGATTAACGACCGTTAACAAAATGGTCTTTGACTTTTTCATTTAATATATGTATTCACGAAAGTTTTATTTATGGTTTAAAAGGCGAAAGTTTTGTTAAATATTTCGATTTAACGAGTAACAAATATTGATTATGACTTCATACTAATTGTCGTTACGTTAACGTAAAATACCTATTACCCGTTTATATTTAAGATTAGTTGAAATAAAATTCCTTAAACTGTTCTCGTCTTTTAAAAGTTTTCGTGAAGTAAAAATTGATTTTCGGAACTTTTCAATAATTCGATTAGAGTTTATTTAAAAACGTTAAGTTGATACCCTTATAGTAACTTTTTAACCTAAAGAGGTTAGATTTAGGCGCATCTCATTAAGAATCGCTATATTCCATCAAAAAATGGCAGAATCCTGTTGTAAGATGCCAAATATAAATACGATTAAGCCTTTTATTTCGGAATTAATCTTGGTAAAGCCTTTTAGGCGAGCTTAAAAGCTTTGAAAATTAATAAAAATAATGTTCCAGCCCTCTGAAACAATATCCATATTAAGCGGATCGTAATATTTAGGGTTATAAACACCTACCTTCTCTCACTTTAAGTGATGAAAAGTGCTAGCGAGTGAAAACTGAAATCCTAGAGTATCCTTATTACTACGAGGACGTGGACTTTAAGGACGAGGCGGGGGGTTATGAGGACAAGGATGAGAACTTTAAGGACAAGGACTTCGAGGGTAAGGATATTCATTTTTATCACGCGTAAATACCTTAAAGCGACTTGTTGTAATCAGTTGGTTGTTTTTCGTTCATTGTTACAAACCTGTATCAATAGCATTAAAATGTTTATTAAAGGTTGTAATTATCTTTGTTATTTGTTGTTATAGACATTTGACCTATTTTAGCTCGGGAAATAAATTCATATTGCTACGATTAACTGGTATATAAAGGCGTAAAGTAGCGATTAGCAAAGAAGAGGTTGGTAAAGGAATTCTTATCGGAATGGCAGGTGTGGGTAGGGTTAGGAGGCAACTTTCAAAAACTTACCACGAGTGCGTTAGAGTGTGACTGGTATCTTAAGGTAATTTAAGGCTAAGGTACGCAACTCGCGCTTTTTTATCGGCGAAAAAATGACGGCAAGACTGACAACAGCTGCAGTGAGACCAGTGTCGGCTGCGGCGTGGACGGTGGCGGCAACGGCGAAGACGATGGCGGCAGCGGCGAGGATAGAGGAAAAGAGGTTCAGTAACGATGACTGGTGATAGTGGTATTGATTAGTGGGAAAAGGGTTGAGGATCGTAGAGTTGAAAAGCAGGAAAGAAGGTTTAGTGGAGCGGGGGGTTGCTGTTTTTGTTTTCAACAAAATGGCAGAACTGGTAACGCTCCTTCCGTTTTGTCTTATTTAGACTGGTGAAAGGTAGGTCTGGTACTTTTCAGCTCTTTTAGCTTACAGTTACCAATTGTTGGTATGCATTTAGGGCGGTAACTTAACGTTGAAACAGTGTAGTATTCTGACGATGGAAGAGGAAGAAACTAAAACTAGAAGCGAAGCTCAGTTTGGCTGAGCATGTAGTAGCCAGATGCACTGAAAAGCCAGTGCCTTCCTTCTTGCTTTTCTATGTAATTTATCTACCCCTAAAGTAAGGTATAGCAAAAAAATCCTATGCGTTTTTGATGGCAGCATTAATTATTCCGGGAGCTGCCTGTAGATACGTTAGTAAGGATGAATCGAACAACGTTAGAAAATTCTATTTTATTCTTTTAAATTGCCGGTGGTATTATGTTATTGATCCATGCTTATACTACCTTCAATTATCTTTTGTAATATTTGCTATTAAATCGTAATTATCTTTTTTGTTACTAGACATTGATAGTTATATTGGAAACGTATTGAAATTTGTGTAAGACATCAGATATTTGTTTATTATTCCTTTGGAGCGTTATTGAAAGCTGTTAGCTTCTAATATTCGACCCGTGTATTTAAATTGAACCATAACCGATTATCAACCATTGTTAGAGAAATCAAACTTGGATGCAAGGGATAGTTCGGCATTTGAGTCAGACGACAAGGATAGAAATAGAGACAAGGATTCAAGTTTAGACCAAGAGAACTCAAATTATTTGAAAGAACGAGACGAATTGCTTGGTTCCACAAGATATGTTTAACAGTAAACACAATTAAGCGAACACAGATCGTATACTAAAGGGAAGCTTTTCGAAAATTAAAAACTCCAATAAAAATTAATATTAATAAATGCGTACATTTAAAGAGTATTTGGACTATAACTTACTTATCTTGAATTGATATTGCAACAAATGCAACATAAGAGTTGGTTGTAGCTGTACCATATACTTATATCAAAATATAATGAGAAACAGAAAACTTTATGTTATTCAGTAATAAGAATAAATCACTTATAAAAATATCTGGGAATTGTTGATCATTTGTTATGTTTCATGGGTTTGTATGCTTCAAGTAAGCTTTAGAAAGGGAAATAGTTTGATATATTAGATTTTTTTCCCTACTTTTATAGTCACTTTGTGTTGATAGGGCTTTGGACATTGCAATGTTATCGATTCGATTGGTCGAAGTAACAGTAGTATTACCTAATGAAGAGGTAGATATTTTGTTCTAGGTTTGGAAAACCGCTAGCCTGTCTGCACAGTAATTTAGATGGTAAATTCCTTAGCTCGTGTCCTAGTGTAAAGTGGGTATATACTGTACTTGATTTACAGATAATACAGTAAGCCCGCACAAAATAATACATTTCACTTTTAGTTAGTATAGTTAAGTTTATTTATAGTAAAGTTGACTTATTATATTGCAAATACTACTATTCTAATATCAGCGGCTTTTTAGTTTGTACTCGTAAGCTAGTGTATTTAACCAATTTTTTCTGGTAGGCGTTAAAGCGTGACCTCGTTAACTGGCCAAAATTTTGTTAATTTCAACTAACTTCCATATCGAATTACACCCATTTACACTCGAATTGACCTCAATCGCCGTCAATTGATCCACGACTTCGAATTTCGAAATTATTAACTCCCAAAAGAAGTTTTTCTTCTACAGACCTATGTAAACCTCAACTTTAGCCGTGTGAGTTAAACAAGTCGTCATCGTCAATCCCCTATCAATATTTCATTTCGCTAACATATCCCTGAACGCCGTTACATGATTTGGCCTTTCCGGAAGGCTTATTAACCTAGCTCTCGATACGTATAATTAGCATATTGCTGTCTATAAACCTTTCAAAAGCTTTATTTGTTAATATCTTTGGTATAACATCAGTAAGATTATCTTTCCTGTTAATCTAATGGAACTCCTTAATTTACCTCCTGTCGTAGGCTTTACAAAGTATCATCACATCAATTATTCAGTGTTTTTGGCTTGTTGTTCCAAATTTAGAAAGGCATTCGAACAAACTCCTTCAGTCGGTACAAATTACCACCAGGATAAGAGAAATCTTTAGCTGCCTAGTCATAACGTTAAGGTTTTCTCACGGTGTTATACCTATATTAAAGCCTGCTATCATGACGTAAACCTCCGAAACTTGAAAGCTTCGTATAATCCTTTTACATTTAATAAGGATCTAGTAAATAAGGCTAACAATAATGCTAAACTGTTCCTCCCACCTGTCTTTATAAACGACGGTTATCAGGAAGTTGATCTATAAGGACAATTCGGTACTATTTTAAAAATCTCTATCCTTAAAAATTATTAACTTTGCCCTCGATAAGTCGATTGGGAATATATTGATCTTTCCGTACAGGTTTTGTATCTATTACTCGAACCTTTTGTTCAGCTGGTTAAAGCCGTTACCAATTAAGCTTTTTGTTTATACCGTGATAAACAGGTCGTAAAAAGCCTTCGATTGGTATAAGGTGGCCATATAACTATTAGGGGCACGCTTTTCCAATTATCATTAGGCTTTAGCTACGTTATTCTTATCGATTATAGCTAAGTTGGTGTTTAAGCCCTTTTAACGAAAAATAAGGCCAGTATTAACATAAAACATGCGGATTGATAATTTATTAAAGTTAATGTAGCTACCCTCCACTCATGTCGTAACCGGCTTGTAATTCCAAATTCTATTTTTTTTAATCGCCTGTTATTCCAATACCATGATAATAGCCGTTTTAACAAAAAGGATATCATTAATTTATTTACCCATTAGGCCAAAATCCTTCCCTTATGTTATTAGCACATACGAGTTGTATATTAAGACTGTTATATTTAGCCGTAAATTGAAGTGCGATTGATAGGTTAGTAATTAATAAACGCTTGCTTTAGCTAGTCTGCAAAATAGTTTGATACATTGTATTAACGTCTTTGAAGGGTAAATAACACGCAGTTCCTATAGCAACTTTGGTAAGATAATCCATTATAGATCGGTTACTAATTACGCATATGTTTGTATTATATTTTGACTATTTAGTGTAAAATTACCTTTCGTTTTTAATAATAGACTTACTGATACAGCTACTACTAAGTACTGCTTTACTGTTTCAATCATTGAAGATTTCGTAAGGATTTGGTCTTTTTCTTTATTACTATATCTTTAAGCAATTAAACGACATTTTTAGTAAGGTCGCCCCTTAGTTTTAGTTTTAATCTGGTAAATAATTTTCGATTTGAAGATCGTGATATTCTGGTTTTGAGGGTTAAAATCGGCTTTAGGCACGAATTTTACAAGTCTTCGAGTTAACAGGCTGTCAATTTCAACCCTGTCGTTTTCTTTAAAAGATTTGTTGGAGGTCTTGATAATACCCTGTGCTCGGAGCTTTATTACTAAGTTTTCGTTATTCTTTTCTTTCCTACTTACCCAAGTAGTATTGTAAATACGACCTGGTATATCTTTCTTCTCTTTATTATTTCCCTTTTTCGGGGGTTGTTCGCGCCAGCAGAGTTTTATAGACTTATCGATTATGGGTGGAGTAGGTTCTTATTATCGTGGTCGTTTGTCTTATATCTTTTCATCGTAAATAGCCTTAATGTATCGCTTAACATAGATGGTACGAAAAGTTAAAATGCTGTTAGAAGTTTTAATAACTACTTTAAAGTTAATGATACTTAGGATTTTATAGAGGTCCTTCTATTTGCCCGGCTCCCGTTACACTAGGACTTTACTTTGTAATGGCAAGGCAAGTACATGAATTTTTATAGGGTTATTCTTGGTGTTAAGGGTATCATTAACCTGGCAGCGTGTCGAATTCTTTCGCAGTTACTTTAGTGTTTTGTCGTAGACCACAGCTCGCTTTTGGGCACTTTCTAATGGTGGATATATACTTGTCAGGCGTGGGTACGCTCCAAAGACCAACAGCGTTGGCATCAGGCTGTTAGGGACCACAGTATCGTTTGGTCCCTTTACCGTTATCTAAAAGCGTGCATCCGGATACGTAAAGCTTTTAATATTTGTTATAAAAATTTAATACGCTTCTAAAATCAGGGTATATACCTTTTAAACCTTCCTAATACTTTAATAGGTCTTTATAAACACCTATTTACACTAAATACCCATTATCATAGCATCTTCTTAAAACTTTACCGCTGTAAAGTTGGTGCCGGTATCGTAAACAATGAAGTTGGGTGGGCCCAAATACATGTTAATTTATAAATTATTGAGCGTTTCTCACGTATCATTTGTCGAAAGGGACTTTATAAACTTCGCCTTGTGAAACGAGATTTTCTAGTTAACGACGTAAAGGGTACGTTTGTCATTGAAGAAAAACACATTGATAAAGACCTTATAATTTAAGTTTATATAGTTTTTTAGTATAAACTTGAATTTTGGAGGGGCTTTGATATATGTTTAATAGTTATTACAAAGCTTTTCAATAGCTTTTAAAGCAAAGTATTTTATATTTTTATACTCTATGGACTTTAAGACTTTGTGTAGCTTATTAATGACCAGGTAATTAGATCTCCGGTGTAGTTAAAGTAACTTCGGCTCCGTTAGATTTAACACCACTTACTTTAGACCTCAAAAATGAAACTATAAGTGCCCTTACTAAAAGGCGAGGGAAAACTTTCATCTGTTTTTAACTAGTTCGTCTATGTTAACGTCAACGTTAACGACGAAGGTTTTTATATTCTTTAAGTAAAGAAGACAATGGGTAGGGGAGTTGCGGATGTAAAACCTTATCGAGCTTACAACAGTTTAAAGTACCGTTATCCCTAATTACAATAGTTGTTCGACTGGTCTGAAACGAACCCTAGCTCTGCCAATATAGTAACGATTAATTTTAGTAACTGTAATAATTTCCCCATATAATTCCACATATTTCGAATAACCTCCTATTGATTACCTTTATACCCCTGTATTTGGTATAATACATTGAAAAGTGTGGTCCCTATAACGATCGCGGAGGTTCAAGGTACATAAGGGGTTAGAAGCTTGGTTAGGGTAAAGGTAAGGGTTTTTACCGCCTAAGCAGTATAGGAAGATATAGTATACTAGTTACTAATCTGCTTTAGGAGCAATATTTTCATATTACTTGATTTACTTCGAGTGATCATTATCGTCGATTAGTTTGTTACCTTCAAAGTTTGCGATTCGATTCAAATAATCTTTTTTAAGATATAGTATGGTACTAAATGTAATATATTACCTTTTTATTATTTCGTTTAGCAGAGGGGTCGCGAGTTAACTAATAGCCAAACTTAATACAAATCCAACATCTCTTACTATTATTAAAACGATATTTTTTACGATTAGCAGGTTCGTTTAAATCTGAATCTGGTTAACTCTAACATAAGTATTACCTTTAGTTTAGGGTCGAGAAACCAGACTTTAAGCGTTAAAGGTACTCGTAACCGTACTTACAGTCGACGTAGTTAACTACCATAAGGTCTTCTTTATATACGTTAGGGAAGCTACTAGTAAGGGGGTATATATTAATCGAGTTTTGTATACGTGTTATTACAGTTGTAAACAAAGATAGTAATTAGTTAAACAAACCTTCGCGAATGGTATTTGGGCGTTCTAGAGCGTATTCGAACTCGCTGACGCCTGTAATGGCTGCTCGTACATTCTCGCGAAGTGTGGTTTCGCCAATGTAGGCTTTCCCCATTACTTTGAATATAATATAAATTTATCCAACATATGGTTTAGTATTTCTATCTGTATTTTCTCATTTTTCCTTTTTACTATTATCGTGGTATACCTTGTAGTAGTCTAGGTTGTATAGTATTAGATAAGGTGGATATCGTATTCGAGGTAGATTTTTATGTTATCGTAAAGTTCGCGAAAAGTAGTTGTTTGGGTTAGGAAGGTTAGGTAATATTCCTTAATTTTCCTTGTAAGGATTTCGGGGAAGAATAAAAAAAATCAGAATATAGAACCTTCATTTATTTGCAAATGTTTAAGAAGGGTATTATCTTCGTATCGAAGAGGTTTTGAGGCTTCCTGTAATACCTCTGTAAGTTGTTTGAAATTTTGACGAAGTCTGTAAGATGTTTGTAGTTAATGCTAACTATCTTAATAAGTGATATGGGTAGGTCGCGATAGTTATTCCAGTATTTAATAGTAATGTTCCCTAACAATTTAAGTCTTGGAGCCTTCAAAGCATGGTGCTAATGATAATTGCCAGTCGCTTGGCTCTAAGGATAAAGTTTTGTAATAGGACTTATAATGGGATTTCGCGTATATGTAAACCTACTATGGAAAAGCTTTTAAGGAATTTGACGATTAAAGGGCTGGGGAGAAGTAGAGTCTTAAAGATTTTGAGGAACTTGGCGATCTTTCTTAATTGACTGGTATAAAGCGCCAACATCAATTCCTCTAGCCGTAATGGCGGCTGTTGCTTTAGGCGCCCTTTCATCACTAAGAGCGTATTCCGCGTTGTTACGTTGAGGTGCTGGGTTGCCGAATAGATTAACAGGTTTTTTGTTGTTAGCGTATAACGAGGTTTAATTTAGTTAGGAATAAAGAGGAGGTCCCCTTTAGAGTATATAAAGGCGATAAAACTCGTTAATATACTTTCCTTAGGGCGTAGGTTTTGAAGGTATTTCTTAAGCTGAGCTGAAGTATAAAGGGTTTTTGCCAACTTAGCAGAGTTCTTTTTTAACATATAGATTTATTATCGTTAAAGTTTTCCCTTTAAATTTGCTATAATACCTTTTTAGACTCTTTTCCATGTGTTAATAATCTAGTTTTTGAAGAACTTACGGTATTTGTAAAAAGCACAGTTACTGCGGTTAAGTTCTTGACCTTTGTTATAGTCGATAATATAACAACCGACGAAGTTAACCAAGTATCTTTCTGTTAAAGTTTTGTCGATATCGTACCCCTAAAGCCTTTTATTGCAATGTTTGATAAAAAAGGGTTTGATAGCTTTGATTACTTTTATTCCAACGGAGTCAGTAATCGCTTTAAATTAAACGCTATCGGTAGCCATTATGATGTTTTGGCTTAGGTAGGACTTGATAGGTAAAGGGCTGGGTGACTTGGCGTGAAATCACGTAGAAACTTGTCGATTTAGGGTGGAGTCGCATAAAGTGGCTTTTTCGAAACGACTTAGCGATTTTTAGTATTTTCGCTTAGGGCAGCGATCTTAACGTTTGAATTAGCGCAGGAGAAGTGAAAAAAAGTAAAGTATGGGTACAGGTTTAGTGTGGAAGGCAAGGTCGAAAGTTGTTTGTTGTTGTATGGAGAGATCAAAGGTTATTTGTTATTTAGCTATGGGACTTAGTCCTCTTTGTATTAATAGCACCCATAATAGTATTAACTTGGCCATTTACCAACTTACCGAATTTTGAGATTTTTGATAGTTATTTTTAATATCCTTAAAAAAAACAAAAATAGTAAATATTTCTTAGTGTTTTCAATAATAATACCATCGCTTACTTCTAGATTTCTGTTGTGGACTAACGTAACCCAAAAGTCTTTTCTTTTTTCCTGTCATTTTGGACTAGAGCAGTACTAATAGAGGACTTTTGTAAGAATCTTTCCTCTACCCTAGTCGCCGTTATTGACGTAAAGCGTAACTAGAAAGCAGCTTCTTCTTTTACTTAGCTTATCTGTTCTTAACCTAATTATCATTGATCAGTGTTGGTAGGGATTTAGACGTTGCAACTTTGTTAATTCGATTGGTCGAAGTAATAGTAATATTATGTGGTTAATTAGTGAATGTTTTTTTCTGGGTTTAGCAGACCGCTAGCCGCTCTGCACAGCAATTTGTATGACCAATTCCTTGGCCCCTACCGTAGTATGAAATGGGCGCATACTGTACTTGCTTTGCATTCAATACAGTAGGCCCGCACAAAACAATGCACTCAACTTATATTTAGTATAGTCAACTTTACTTACAGTAAAGTTGACCTACTGCACTGCAAATATTACCATTCTAACACTTTTATTTTTATGTATTAATGATGATAAATTGACCAAAGCGGGTTTAAATGATTCAAATAATTATGGTATGGCTTTACTAGCATCAAATATGGAAAAGAATAAGGAAACGTTGCTCATTATACCAGCATAGAAATACAATCAGTAATTCAAAATAAAGGAAATCTAACTAAAACGTTTATGGTCAATAACAGGGAACGAACTCTTATAACTTGAAAAACTAAACTAGATCGAAATATTTAACGTTTACTGGACTAAAAGAATTTAAGCGAAACATTACAGTGAGTTATTGATATATGATTGAATTATTCGGTATTATTAATGTTGAAAACATACATAAAACAATTGAGGTAAATGAATTTGATGAAATGAAGGGTTATACGATGGATGAATTGGTACTGGATAAACAACTAGCGTATATATAGAAAAAAGTATTTGCATTTAGATGAAAAGACTTTCGAATAATTGATGTTATCTTTCATTTTATCAAATTATAATTCGGAAGTCGACCATTTCAACTGAAATAACAAACGTATTCATAAGATAAGGTAACTTCTTCATAAAGACTCGATTTTGTAATGAAAGAAACAGAATAAAATATACTAAAAAAATTAGAAAGGGGGGCTAACTTATAATAACCATCAAAATGAAACGGCTCTCATCTTTTTGTATATAATTATATACACGTTAACAAATGCAAAATCAAACCAAAATAGCCAATACATACCTGAAGTAAGGTTTTCAATACAATTTTTGAAATTAACCACGATGTTTTTTTAAGGAAATACCACGAACAAATATTAAGGTATATCAGTTACTCCAGATAACAATAGAAAAACAGTATTTACAACATTAAATATACAATACTCAATACTGAAAATAACGCAGAAATCAATTAGTAATGAATATACTTATCATATTTTTTGTTATGTTATCTTTTTAATTAGTCGTGACTGTTAGAACAGTTGTAATTGCAGTGCGGTTAATTAACTTTACTGTCAAGTAAGTTGACTGTACTAAATGCAAGTTGAATCCATTGTTTTGTAGGTGTCTGTATTGACTGTAAAGTCAAATACAGTATGTTCCCGATTCAGACTAGGGCACGAACCAAGCAATTAACCCTAAAAATTAGTTTGCGGATGGGCTAGACTTCAAAACCTATAACAATACATTCACCACTTGACTATGCAATACTACTATTATTTCAACCACGATTCGAATTGACAATACTGCAAAATCTCAAGGCCTATCAATATTCTAGGTTTACTAACACTGATTAGTGCTTGTTAAGTTAAGCATATATTGACTTGGTGAAGGAAAAAGCTACTTAACAGTTATACTCTATATTAATGTTAGGATAGAGGAAACATTCTTGCAAAAGGCCCTATTAATAACTATACTATTTATAGGTAACAGAAAGGACGACATCTAAGTTCGTCTGCTGTTTAAAGAAACCTAGAAGTGGAGACGGTATCGTTAATACTGAAAACATCAAGAAATATTTACCAGATTATTCTTAAATAAAAGCGTTGAAATTGATAGCGAAAAGTCTAAAAGATTTTTAATTTAACAAACGGCTAAGTCCAAACCTTTGCAGCCAATATTACTGTAAAAAAAAACTAAGTCTCACAGCCTTTAACCACAAACAAAAACGATAAACAACCTTCAACTCTACTTCTTACACCAAATTTTTCCCTTTACACCAGTTTTCCCCTCTACATCACTTTTTCTTCCCCTTATATCATGAAATCGTCAATCTGATACGTTAACGAATACCTCAAGATTGCTACTCCGAGAAAAAAAGTTAAAAATTTACAAGTCACGTTAAAAAAACCACGTTGCGCGACTCCATACTACATCGTCAAGTTCACACGCTCTCTAATATCCAAATAAACTTTCTTAAACCCCCTATACTACCTGAATTGACTTTAAATCGCCAGTTAAACATCATACTAGCCATATAAAACTTGATAATAAAGAGTATCGAGGTACTTGAATCCCTTTTTGTCAAGTACTACGATGCGGATCTCTGGTTTAAAGATATTAATGCCGAATTAACAAAAGAGTACGTAACTAACCACGTCGGCCAATTCATACTCGACTCAAATCCTAACTAGGTAAATGAAGAAATTCGGGCTTTTGAAAACTTGTTAAAATAATTTGACGAATGTACCATCGATATATAAAATAAGACCCCAGAACAATTTAAAGAAAATTAAAGTTAAACCTTCGAAATCTTGGAATCCTCATCCCAAATAGAAGATGAAACCTGTTAAATATTTTTTTTGACTTGGATCAAATATATAAATTCTTTGACAACCCACAAAATGAATCATAAAATGAAAAACATATTTGTCAAAAATTGTTAGTATATACGTTCTAAATAACGAATAACTAATCCTAAGTTAAGTATAGGATTTATTCCCCAGTTTAAAACACCTGTTAATTTGTTAAGTAGTCAATTACCAGTTCCTACCAACGATACCGTAAAATACGAGTTTAACGAAGTCAGGACATATAAAACAGCGGTTTCAAACGCGGTAAAAGGAATGAACATCAAATTCATCCATCCATTAATTAAATAAAATTATGAAATCCTTTCAAACTTTCCCTAAGATCGTTGGATCCCCTTTATCTTTCAAAAAATTCATTCAAAATTATCAAGGGTTTACCTAAAATTGTTAAGTCCCCTAAGGCGAAACTTCATACAGCAGGTACGCCTATATGTTCGAGCATACTATAGATCCTACTATGGGACTTTATCTTTCAGCCTAGGTAACGGAGAACTACCCTTAACATCGTGATTCTAAAGCTCCAAGGCTTAAGTTAATAATGACAAACACTGTCAACAACTGGAACAACAATCTAAACCTTTCTTTTTAACCTATTAATATGGTTAACATTAATTATAATATCCTCATGGACTTCGTGAAAATTTTAAACGATGTAAATAAGTATAACAAAAAGCCTTAAAATATATTTAACACAAAGATAATGTTATTCCTAAATACTTACAAATGAATAAAGGTTCCCCCTTCTAGGTTATGCCAAGAACTATTACCTGATCTTTTTGACAAGAGTGAGAACTTTCGGGAAGATCTACGATAGCATAAAAAGCTATTTCAAATACGATGTCTACCTTATGTAATACTATACGAATTAAGTTACGAAAAGGTAAACAACGACGATAATTAATAAGAACAAGGAGGATATACCAATAAATATCATTAATTAAATGTTTAACAAACAAATTTTGGTTAACATATAATGGGGAAATTTCATGCTAATAAAAACACACTTCACGAACAGGTTTAGGCAATTTTCACGGGTTCAAATAACTGCGAATACATCGTACAAAGTCCCAATGTTACCTATAAAGGCTTTTTGACTATTTAAGTCCTCGTTCTAACCTATAATGGTTCTTAATCCAAACTCGATCAATATATATCCCCAAACTAATAAATTTCGCGATTGTGATAATAAAGAACACATAATAACATATTATATTAAACATGAATATAGGCAACCCTAACACGTAAGGGTAACAATGTATTTAACAGAAGGTTATTCGCAATGCATATTATTGAAAAGAAAAAGCACTATTATTATGGAAATCAATTGTTAAGATACTGGTAGGGCCAAATTTAAATTTGGTCCAAACCTTTTGAACTAGAAGCTATAACCACATCGCCATTAGTAACGAAGGAAAAACTCATGCGAATATGCTGACCGTAACAATTATCGTCTTAATAGTAGAAAAATGTATTAGATTTGTGATAGGTTTAGTCATTGGTTAACTTGTTACTGTCCGGCTGAACGTTATCAAAAACAAATAATACATTATATCGAATACCTTACTGTTTTCAAGTAAGACTATTTGGATCATATTATAGACTAAGTGTGTAAAAAGACTACTGTTAATAACGATACGTTAAAGAAAGTTACGTGATATGAAAATAATGTTTCTGAAGTAGCTTGGTAATTATCTGACTATTGTTTCCTATATTGTTTTAGTAGATAATATCCCTATATTTACCATAAATATGAAACGCCTTACCCTTTATATACCTTTATTATTTGCGATAGTTACACGGACCACACGTTTTAAAGTATTATGTTTGATATAGGAGCAGTCAAGTACTTAAAAAAGGCTATTTGCAATACCGGGTATTAAAAATAGAAAGATCACTACTATAGAGATTAATCGTCAAGATATTATAAAAGCCAAAGTTATTTTCAGCCTTAACGAATGACTATCTTTAATAAAATTTACAAGTATTTAAAATGTTATTAAGCCGATTACGATTCACATCCTTAAGTACTTCAACCCGGTTCTCTTTTATTTCAATAATACATAGATTCTTGGCGTCAACGTTAATATAAACGCTAACGAACTGGTTAAAAACGGCCGAAGATTTCCTTTTACTTCTAATTGAGGGAACCTATAATTCCATTTTCAGAGACTAAAGATAATGGTATTAAACTTAACAGATTTAGATATGCGTTAATTGCACCGGAGCTTCAATTACCTAGCTTTTGTAAGGCTATACAAAAAGTCTTCAAGTTTTTAGGGTATAAAGATATGAAGTGTTTTGTTTTGAAGACCATTGAAACGTTCTGTCACTATTGTTCAACATATGCCTAAGCCTCACCATGATTTCAATTGCGAGACCTTCATTACTGTGTTTTACATAATAATAGATTTGTTTTTTAGGTTGTAGGCTTCCAAATTTCTTTTTATAAAAAACGAATACCTCAAGTGCTCATAGACATATGATACGTGGAAAATATCAAAAATATCACAGATTAATACATATTGATGCCTATTGAACTTTGTTGCTTACGATATCGGTATCAACTTCAAAACGACAAAATTCTAGGCGAATCCTGAAATATTAGAAATTATGTGTAAACAGGTACTTATTAAGGTTTATTAAAGTATTAGAAAGTTTGAAAGAGTATACTTACTACTTTTTAACACGTATAATATTGTTAAGTTTAAAACTAAAAGCTTTGAAAACCAAGAGGCACGCCTTTAAATATCGATAAAGGGTTTGAACGATACTATAGGCCTTAATGATTCGGTACCAACGTTATTAGTTTTTAAAGAATATTTTCATTTAAATAGTGAATTTATACCATTATCAAGTACCTATAAAAGAGACATAGCGTACGGTAAGGCCTGAAATGAAATACGAAAGGAATAAACACAGCGTTAAGTTAATAATTTCATTGATATCAAGAATAGCTCTACGACGATCGACGTACTATCCTTGCTGTTGAATAATAAAGTCCTCGTAATACTAAAAGCTAGGCAAATAGGATGGCCTATTCAATATTTTAAGTATCTTCAACCCTAAAGTAGTTAATAAAACTGCTAACCGTCCCAAAAGGT
Source organism: Anisogramma anomala (assembly GCA_038502455.1). NCBI lineage: Eukaryota > Fungi > Ascomycota > Sordariomycetes > Diaporthales > Gnomoniaceae > Anisogramma > Anisogramma anomala. The sequence continues at coordinate 15,666,824 of JASMMZ010000004.1, read as the reverse complement.
TTCGAACAGTTCAGATTTAATTTTGAATGAAGGCGACTGAAGATAACAATAACTACAAAGATCCTTAATCTAATTAATTTATCAAATATAATCATCCTCCTTACGTAATCAATAAAACGATAGAGTGTCGACAGCACGACCGACTACTAAAGAAAATAAACATGTATAATAAGGAATATACACCGGGACGGATCTATAATACTGTTGGAGTATACAGAAAAAAGAAAGATAATTAAACTTTGGTTATCAGGCTCTAGGTATATGAAATCATTACAACTTCTGGCAGTCCTTTTGAAAAAAAGTAATAGGGTTAAGATTAATGGACTCCTTATCCGAAGAGTCGTACAATTTATATCCAAACTCGACTTCAACCTCCAAAACCCAAATATTACAATCTTTAAGTTGAGGACTGTATATAAAGTCAAAAGTAAAACTAAAGGAAAATTGCACACACAGTTACGTTTAATAGTTTAAGTATACAGTAATAAAATCGAAACCAAAATCCTTACGAAATCGCAAACAATTCAAAAAACCAGCTAATATTTGTTACTCGTTTTGATGAAAGCTTTATTATCCAAAATCAATGTAAAGTTTACACCTAATAACAGTATTATGATCTAAATGTATATATGATAAAAAAAAATGTATCAATGATCATTCATTAAATTTACCGTATAGTTTGGTAATGCATACTATCCAGAGACGGTTATAAAATATATTAAACTATTGTACGGATTATCTCAAGTATACATACATTAGTTCTTGGGATATTGATCTTATTTCAAGTCAAAGACCTTTATAAAATCTTCAACTTACAACCCGCACTTAATAATCACATAAAATAAATATTTCAATTCGATAGGTATAAAAATGAGCTATACCCTTTTCTTCGGTATTACTGACTTTATAATATTAGAATAATAAGCGATTAAAAACTCGAAGTTCTGGAATTGCCAACCAGTCGCGACTTTAGCGAAAGGCAAACATCAGGACATTAATAGATCGTTAATTAGAAAATATAGTGTTAACAATTTTAATATCTATACTTTAATCAAAAGGGTCGAAAACTAAACTTGTTTATCATTAAAAACATTAACGTAGCTAAGGCTTAAATATATTTGAAGAAACGTGCCTGCGGTAATTATATTATCATTTTATGCCAACTAAAGTTTTCCTCAAATATCTATATTATGACATAAACGCAAAACCCAACGAATAAAGAATGAAATCGATTAAATAAATGGTTTGTTATGACCTAAGAACTAACTGCAGGTTATAGAACAGGCCAGCGGCCAGCTGCGTCATTAGAAGCTTGACGTCCAACACATTAGGTAGGGAAAACCTCTTATGTCAGCAACCTAGGGTAAGGGTTAACGCACGGACGCATAGGATATGTTGGATATCTTGCTATCCAAGCTATCCAGTACTGAAGATGGTATGAAGGTTATAGGATATAAGGACACGATCATCACCACACAGATAGTATTTCCTTCATAGCTCTTCAGTTATCAATCTAAGTATTCAGTCTACACATCTGAATAGCCTCACGGCTTTTGATCATTACTTGCACGGTTGCGATATTGTTCACTCAGCACCTCTGCTACCTTCTTGATAACATAAACCCTTTGACACCTTCTATATACTCATGGGTATTTAGTGTGATCATTATATGGTTTCATTGGAAAATAAGTAATTTGAATCGGGAAATCAATATGGTTTCGGTTCACCTGTAAAGGACCAATTTAATGAATTTACGGACCGAATTTTCATAAACAACACCAATTTATCATTACAAATCGGATTCGTTATAACGATTGTCAATGAAAATAGGTTATAAAAACTGGTTCGGGATTACCAAGAATCTCATTTATTAGACCTTCGTCTATCGTAAAAGGATAATTTGAAACGTGTTAACTTTAAAAGTTTACGGTATAATAGCCGGCTTTGATATAGATATAACTATATCGAAAACGTTCAACATTGTTATTAGGTAGTTGAAAATTTTACCTATCCCGATGGTAATTTATACCAACTCGAAAAATGGTTTCGAATACCTTTCTTAAATCAACACAACTAGCGAAAAACGTCTAATAATGGACGTAATGGCATTCCATACAGCTTACGAAGTAAAAGACGTCGAGAAGTTTAAACAAATGAACGGTAAATATAATCCGGCTAATTTTATAACGAAGTTGATGTAATAATTCTTTATAAAGGTTAATAAATAGTAACAAACTGACTATACATATCAAGATCTAAGTTAAGAACCCATATAACAAAGTCAAGTTACGTGCTGGCGACCAGGGGGGGAATCAGGGGTACCCCAGCAAACTGAAAAACTATCAGAGTAATAAAGTTAATGATTTGATTGGTTGGTATGACTGAGTTGAAGGCACGATCAATTTGCAGGCTTGTATAAGTCTATGGTAAAAAACTTGTTAATGGGAATCGATAAAGTATTAACTTGGAACTGTGGGGAAATTGGGGTTAATTTAGCTGTGTAATTGGTAGGGATCCAGTTAGTTGACGAGAAGGTAATTCGACGGCAACCGGAAATAGTTAATCAAATACACAAACGTGCGCGCACAAAATAAAAAACCATCGATGTTTGAACAGTAATAATTAGAGTACAGTCAATCAACTGTATTTTAAAACAAGTTAACTGTATGAACTGCAAGTTAAGTGTATTGTTATTTAGGTTTACTATAAAGTAAAGTATAGTATGTGCCTACTTTAAACTAGGGTATAGGCAAAGAAATTGACTTTAAGAATTAGTGTGCAGACCGGCTAGCGGTCTGCCAAACCCAGAAAAATACATACACCACTTGACCACACAATACTACTATTACTTTAACCGATTCGAATCGACAATATTTTAACATTTAGAGGCCTATCAGTAGTCTAAGCCCATTAACAGATGTACATTATCAATTAATTATTGTATACTATATATTCTATTAGATTATAAACAAAAATGATCATCGGTTGGATATTAATACCAACATTGAAAACATCAAGGTTTCGTAAGTATAATAAATTTTATATTATCATAGTCGAATTGTATTTGCGGCGCACAAAATATTTGATTGATCCACCCCTTTTTCCAGCCGTAACCACCCAATCTTTGACAATAAAATCGAATTCTGTATCGATTAAACAGCTATCGTATCACGATAGGCATTCGTAAGTGAAAAAATACTTCTGAAACAAATAAAGAAATATCAAAGAAACAAAGGGAAAAAATTGAAAATCTGTTGAAACAGCAGTCAATTGCAGTATAGCTAAGGAAACTATACTAAATGTAAGTTGATTGTACTGATTGCAAGTAAACTTTATTGTTTGTGGGTAGGCTGCGTTGACTGCAAGTCAAATACAGTAGTTACTCATTTCAGATTGGAGTACAACCTAAGTGATTAGCTATAGAAATTAGTAAGAAAACCAGCTAGTGGTCTGCTAAATATAGAAGTAACATATCGCTACTTTCAATGCAATACACCAGTTACTTCGACCACAGTTCAAATCGACTAAGTTACAACGATAAAAGCTTACCAATACTGATCAGTGTTTATGAGTTCAAGTATACCTAAATTTGATGGAAGAAGTAGCTATTTTCCAACTGTTATACTTTTTAAGGTAAATTAAAGAAAAGACTTTTGCGAAGTGTCTTTATAACATTATGTTAGTTTTTTCGGTAGTGAAGCCTAGAGATTTTTTGAATTGCGTCAGTTTCTGCGATAATTTAGAATTAGCGATGCTATCATTATGGAAAATACAACGAAATATCTATTGAACTATTTGTGGAAGCCATGATATTGACTACCTAAAACCCATACGGTTTTTGAAATTAACAAGTTAATAATTTACCAAAGTTAACAAAAAGATAAGTTGTTACTATTACTAGTATTACTATTATGAATCCTAAGTCGAAAAATGACTTTATCCCACGGCCTCTTTAACTTTAAACAAAAACTTTAACGATAAGTAAACTACGACTTACCTTTTTATATTAATATTTCCTTTTATATTTCTTGATTTTCCCCCGCAACTTATTAACTGTTACAATGACCTCTGGAAAGATTAATGACATCACTGATCCCTCCAGGAAAAAATAAATTAAGACCATTGGAACTGTATTCGTTCAATACTTTGATGACAACTTCTGGTTTACGGATGTTGTCAAAACTGCTACACTTAAACATCTAACTAACATAATCAGCCGTTTCATTTTCCACTGAAACCCCATCAAAACCAATTATAAACCTATTGACCTCTACGACGTTTATGAATAGTTTAATATCTAGACTATAGATATGTGAAAAAAAGCGGATAAATAGGTTAAGATAAGGTTAAAAACTGAGTTGTAGAATATAGGGATTAACCTCCCCATAAGGAAAGAGAAGGAGAATAATCTAGCAAATATTCTATACGAATTCATCATTAATAAAGACCCTTGGTAAATACTTGAAGACAAAGATAAAGGAACGTTAGCAAAAACAATCTTCAACACCTTAACCCACGTTCGCAAGGCTTTACTAACGCTAAAATAAGTTTCTCAAAACTCACCTCTCCAAAATACTCAACTCTCCAATTTTAATGGTAATAATGAGAAATTAATTCACCCGGACGTAATAAGTTTCTAAGTTTACTCGTAGATCAAGTATTAGCCTCAATATATAGTTTATCAATACTAACAAAATTATTGCTAAATCTATAGCAATCCTTAACATCTCCAACATGTATAATTCTAACATACTCGTCAAAATTATTAAACCTAACTTTAAGGAACTAAAGGTTTTACGCACGAACCTAATGTAAACACGATTACTAGATTTTCCTCCTAAAAATCTATCAAAGATAACTATCCTGCCCATCAACACTACCCTTAACATTACTAGTTGAAAAACCTGAAAGGATTTTACGATTAGCATACTACTTTTTCTCGGCAAAATATTCTCATGATAAATACAGATTACGTTACAATCACGATTTTCGTGAATATCTGTAGTAATGAGAAAAAGTATAATAATAAATCTTATAATTTCCACGAAGTTGAATTACGACCGTTTTTCAATATTTGTCGTTAAATAAATAACAAGTTACCAGGTTTCCAGCCGCTGTTTTCCAATATCGTCACCGGTCAAACCGAAGAGTACTGTTTTTTTATATCATTTACTATCACCTAGAAGTATCCACTATATAGCCAGTATAGTGCGGCCCTCGCTAATGTTAAAGATATATATACTAGCAGGAGGGCTCGCAACTTAAGTGTTTCTATATTACAACAACCACACCATTCAAAAATTTCTTTTGTTTCCAAGTAATTCTGTACAATCCTTTAAGCAAACTATTGCAAATGAAAGCTTTATTCCCAACTAAACAATTATTGAAGGTTCAGAACATAATTCCATACACCTGTAGCTAATTTTCGAGAAATGTATTGTAAGTATGTGATAAATATCGATAGGATCTTATAATAAACTGCATTAGTCCTTAATATGTTCTACTAACTTAATAAAGACTACAAATATGGACTATATGGGTACAATTTAATCCACGTGTTATTTAAAGGAGGATAGATATTACTAGTTGTTTCAAAAAAGGATTTCAACTAAATATACCAATAAAGAAAAGTTTATCGCCTTTTTCAACCTTTTCTTAAAGAACAAAAACACAAATAAAAACATTTGTTAGTGTTAGGAATTGAACCTTAAGCCAGCCTTCTAATTAAAGCCTTAAGGTATCCTATAGTTTAAAGACCTGTAAAGGCATGAAAACTATAGCCTTGGTTGGGTTGTATTGCACGGCTATCTTAGTTCCTATTCTATGCCTACTCGTATCGAGGATTTGACAGCCCTAAGAGAGTAAAGAGATTATAAAATATACATATCTTAGTCGAAAGCCCGCAGCGGTAGGGAAAATATACTTTATAATTCGGTGGAAAAATCACAACCAGAACCACCTTTTGCTACGGACCGCAACCCTAAAAAGTATAAAAGAATCGTAAAATACGGTACACCATTAAGAGGGTAGTGTGCTGTAAAAAGTCTTCAGTGAAAAGCCAGAAAAACGTATCCAAAATAAAATTGATGATGAAAACTCCGCTACACGTATGGGGCGCCAATGTGGATGGTAACAGTTTAAAGATGAATAAATGAGTAAATGAATAAATAAATGAATAACTAAATAAATTGTTGGTAGACCTTAGACGTTTCAAAGTTATCGATTTGATTGGTCTTCGAAGTAACAGTAGTATTACGTAGTCAGATAGTGGATGTATTGTTTTAGGTTTGGCAGACCGCTAGCTGGCCTGCACTGTAATTTGTATAGCCAATTGCTTGACCCGTGCCTTAGAGTGAAGTGCAACATACTGCACTCGACTTACACTCAATGTGGTAAGTCTTCAAAACACAATACACTCAACTTACAGTTCAGTATAGTCAACTTTACTTACAATAAAGTTAGCCTATTGCATTGCATGTTATATTATTTCAACACTGGCGGCTTTTTAGTTTGTACGCGTACGTCAGTGTAGCTAACTAATTGTTTCCAGTTACTACTGAATTGCCTTCTCGTTAACTGGCCAGACCCCTATTAATTCTAGTTGACTCCCATACTATATTGCACCCAATTGCATGTAAATTGACCCCATTTAACCTAGATTGCTCCGCCGCTCCGAGGTTAGAGTTGATTAATTTCCACACAGAGTTCTTTCGCCACAGCCCTTCGCAACTTGAACTATGCTACTTAAACATATTAATATCATTAATATTAATCCCCTAACAATCTTCCAGTTTGCTAGTACATCCTTATTCGCCGTCACGTAATTTGGGCTTTTCGGGCGGCCTATCCACGTAGCCCTCGATTCGTATGGTTAACTTATTACTATTCATAAACCTTTTTAGTACTTTGTTTGGTGTAGCCTTCGTTATAGTATCTATAATATTATCTTTGCCATCGATTTATCGGAACTTCTTAATCTTCTTCCCTTCGTAGACTTTATGAAGTGCTATTACGTCGATTATCAGGCGTTTTTTGCTAGTGATTCCGAGTTTTAATAAGTATTCGAAGAGGCTCTTTAAGTTGTTACAGATTTCTACCGGGATAAGAGGAATCCTTAACTACCTGTTAATAAGGTTAAAGGTTTTCTATAACACTATACCAACATTAAAGTTCGTTATTATGCTGTAGACCTCCGAAGCTAATACGTTTCGTATAATCTTCTTATACTTAATAGAGGTTTAGTGGATTAGGTTACTAGTAATGTTAAACTAATCTTCTCGCCTATATTCGTTGATAAAAGTTATTAAAAAGCCTATTTGTAAATACAAGTCGGTTTTGTTTACAAAGGACCTGTTCGTAAAGATTATTAGCTTGGCTTTTAAGAGGTAGATTAGCGTTATATTAATTCTGCAATTCAGGTTTGACATTTATCACTCCAACTTTTTATTTAATCGATTAAAGTCTTTATTCGTTGGTATTTACATCTGTGTCGTAATGGATAAATCGTATAATGCTTCCAGTTCGTATAAAGTGGTAATATAGCTATCCTGTATACGTTGTTTTAAGTACCGTTAAGCCCTAGTCTTATTATCCTTATCTATTATTCCAAAAATAACGACCTGACCATTTTAACGAAAGCTTAAGCCCGTATTGACAATAAGTATATGGATTAACAATCTATTAAAATCAAGTTAGTTATTTTCCATTAACGTCGTTACCGGTTTAAAATTTTAAAACTTAAAGTTTTCGATCGTTTTCTTTTCCTATGCCATAAAGCTAGCCATTCCGACAAAAAGGGTATCTTTAGTTTATATACCTACCATACCAAAGTTTTTCTTTTACGTTACTAATAAATACAGGTCGTATATTGAAAACTTTATCGCCAGTCAAGCCTTAAAATACAACTAATAAGCTAAAAACCAGTGGACGCTTGCCTTAATTAATTTATATAGTGGTTTAATACACCGTATTACCGTTCCTAGTAGGTAAATAATGCGGAGTTCCTTTAATCATTTCAACAGTATAATCCGCTATAAATCCGTTGTTAAATGTATATAGGCTTACGTAATATCGCGATTATTAAGTATAAACTTACCCTTAATCATAAATAGCAAACTTGTTACTAGGACAGCTACTAAATGCTGGTTAATCTTTTAAATCATTAGCGATTGCGTGAAAATCCAGTTTTTGTTTTTATTGTTATATCTTTAAACGACTAGCCGTAACTTTTTATACGCCCGCTCCATAGTTTTATCTTTAACTTCGTAAATAACCCTCGATTTAAATATCATAATATTCGGGTTTTAAATGTTAAAATTAGTCTTCAGAACAAATTATACCACACTTCGAGTTAATAAATCGTCGATTTAGACCTTGTCGCTTTTTTTAAAAGGTTTACCGAAAGTCTTCATAATCTCCCATATCTTGAGTTTTACTACCAAGTTTTCGTTATCCTTTTCTTTCCTATTTACTTAAGTAATATTATAGATACGGCTTGGTATGTATTACTCCTTTTCAATATCCCTTTTTAGGGGGGGTCATCCACGTCGGCGACGTTTTATCGGCTTATTAATAACGGGTAAAGAAAGGTCGTATTAACTTGATCGTTTTGCTTGTAAGGTTTAAGGGTCTTTATCTTTAGTAGCCTTAATATAAGGTTTGATTTTAGTATTTCGAAATGAAATAAGATCGTTAGCAGTTTTAACAACCACTTTAAAGTTTACGATACTAAATATCTTATACGACTCTTTCTATTTGGCTGGTTCCCGTCACACGAGAACTTCACTTTACAGTGACAAAGCAAACACGTCGATTATTATAAGCCTATTTCTGGTATTAAGGGAGTTATTTATTTAACGGAGTGCCGATTCTCTTTGTAATTTCCTTAAAGCTTTTCTGTAAGCCATAACACGTTTCTAAATATTTTTCGAGGGCAGGGATTCACTCGTCAAACGTAGATACGCTTTAAAGACTAATAGCGTTGGCACCAGGCTGTTAGGGCCTATAATGTCATTAAGACTTTTTATTGCCATTTATAAACGTGCCTCCAGATTCGTAAGGCTTTTAATTTCAAACTTAAAGATATTATACACTTGGTGAAGTAGGGCGTATGCCTCTTTAGCCTTTTTAATACTTTAGTAGTCTTTTATAGGTACTTATTTGTATTAAATACCTATTATTTTAACATTTTTCTTGCACTTCACCGTTGTAAAGTTGGTACCGGCATCGTGAACAATGACGTAAAGTAGGCCCAGATACGTGTTAATTTATAGTATCCCTAACGCTTCTTACGTATCCTTTATTGAAAGGGACTTTAAAAACTTAGCTCTATAAAAAAAGGTTGCGAAGTTAACGACGTGTAATACAGGTTTATTGTCTAAGTAAAACACATGAATAAAAATCTTATAGTTAAAGCCTGTATCGTCTTTCGATATAAATTTAAATTTCCGGAGGGTTCAGATATATATTTAATAGTAATAGCAAAGTCTTTTAATTTCTTTTAAGGTTAAATATTCTATATTGTTTTACTTTACTAACTTTAGGACTTTATATAGCGTTTTGACAGCAAGATATTTTAAACGCCGGTAAATTTAACGTATTTCCGGCTTCATCAGGTTTAACAATACTGTTTTTAAACCTTGAAAATTCAACTATAAATGCCCCTACTTAAAGGCAAGTAAAAATATTTAGCCGTTTTTAACTAGTTTGTTTACATTAACGTCTACGTTAACGTTAAGGGCTTTAATATCCTTTAAATATAGTAGGAAATAAATAGGGGATTTGAGGATATAAAATGTAATTGGTTTTATAATAGTTTGAACTACTGTTGTCTCTAGTGACGATAGTTGTTTACACGGGTTAAAGCTAACTTTAGCTTTTTCAATATCGTAACGATTAATTTTAGTGGCTATAGTGCTTTCCCTTCGTAGTGTCATGTATTGCTAATAACCTCCTGTTAAGTACCATATTACCATAATGTCTGGTATAATACCTTAAAACGTATAATTTATGTAACGTTCGCGAAGGTTAAAAGTATATAAGGGGTTAGGGGTATAATTAGGGTAAAGATAAGGGTTTTTACCACCTAAAAGGTACAAAAAGGCATAGTTAGCTAATTATTGGATTACCGTGTCGAAAGTCTTCGTATCATTTAATTTGCTTAGGGGTGTTAACGGCGTTAGTTGTTTCATTTCTTTTAGTATTTATAACCTAATCCAAGTAATCTTATTCCGAAGTAATAAGGTACTAAATGTGGTACATTACTTTCCTATTATTACGTTCGGTAGAGAGATAACGAGTTAACCAACATCCTGCCTTACTACAAATCTAATATCTCTTGCTATTATCACGACGATAATGCTTACGGTTAACAGGTTCGCTTAAATCTTAATAGCGCTAACCTGGATTTTGCCTTTAGTTTGGAACCGAGGTTAATGAACCTGACTTTATGTGTTGTGGGCGTAAGTACTTGCGGTTAACGTAGTTAATTACCGTAAGGTGTTCCTTATTTACGCTAAGGAAGTTGTCGGCTTGGGAATACATACCGAGCGAGTTTAGTGTACGTATTATTACAGTGGCAAACGAGGAACACAACTAGTTATAAAAGCCTTTATAAGTGGTATTTAGGCGTTATAAGGCGTATTCGAACTTACTAACGCCTATAACAACTGTCTGTACCTACTCGTGAAGTTTGGTTTTACTAGTATGAACCTTCCATATTACTTTCCAACATATTATTAGCTTTCTGGGCATTGAATTAAAAAATGATATTGTTAATTCCTTCTCTTTCTTTTTTGCCATCATTATAATTTACCGCCTAGTGGTCTAGTTTGTATGGTAATACATAAAATAGATGTTGTACTTAAAGTAGCCCTTTATGCTATCGTAAATTTCGCGGAACGTAATAGCGTTCGTTAGGAAGGTTAAGTAATAGTCTTTGGTGTAACCTGTAAAGATTCTGGGGAACAGTAAGTAAAAGCCAAAAGATAGGAATTTTATCCATTTGCAAATATTCAGGAAAAACATTATCTTAGTGTCGAAAAGGTTATAAAGCTTCCTGTCGTACTTTTCTATATTATTTCAAATTTTAGTGAAATCCGTTATTAACTTATAGTTAATATTGACTATCTTACTAGGTTTTAAAGAAAGGTCGTGATAATTATCTCAAGCTTAGTTAGTGTTTCTTAACGTTTTAAATCTTAAAGATTTCGAGGCCCAATATTAAGGGTAATTACCAATCGTCCAGCCAGAGGGGTAAAGTCTTATATTAAGGCCTATAGTAAGTTCGTGCGCGTAGGTATATCTGAAGGGAAAAGGTTTCTAAGGGTTTTAGCGATGAACTTGCTAAGGGATGATGGGTACTTAAAGGTTTTGGGAAGTTTGACGATCTTACTTAATTAAATGGTGTAAAGCGCTAATATTTATGCCTTTGGCCGCATTGACAGCTGTTGCATTACGTGTTTTTCCGCCGCTAAGGGCGTACTCCGCTCTATTACATAATGTTATTAAAATAGGTTCCTTCTCGTTAACGCGTAAAGAGACTTAACTTAATTTAAGGGGAGGTTTTTTGGAGTGTGTATGGGCGTTGGGATTCCTTAACTCCTTTTCCTTTTTCTTGAAAGTTTTGAGGATTAGGATCTTAAAGGTAGTCTTCTTGTTAGGCCAGTTAAAATAGGGTTTTTGCAAGTTCCACTAGTGTTTTATCCGGAATATAAATACTATGGCATGTGACCTCTTTTTTTAACCTGACTTTAACCGAACATTAGATCATTTTTCACATGTTAAGAGTTTAATAGCTAAAAAACTCGCGAAAGGTTTGGAAAGCGCGGTTACCGCGACTATAGTCGTTACCGAAGTCTGTTTCGAGGATGTATTAGCTAATGTAGTTGGTTAGATAAGCTTTATTAGAGGTCTCGTTAACGTTTATGATCTGAAGTTATTTGTCGTAAAACTTGGTGAAAACAGTTCCGAGGTTTTCAACTGCTTTTTTTCAGGCGGAGTCGGTAATGGCTTAAAAATAAGGACTTATGGTAGACATTTTGATAAGCGTGTAAGACGAGAAAATTTTTGGGCGTAAAGACTTGGTGTTTTGGCGTAAAGTCGTGTGGAAACTTAGCGACTTGGCGACTTGGTAACTTAGCGTAAGGTCGCGCGATGTGGCTTTCTTGGCGTGACTTGGTGTTTTCGCGTAGAGCAGCGAATTTAACGATTAAGGTGGCGTAAGAAGTGAAAAAAAGTGAAGTATAGGCAAAAGTTTGGTGTAAAGGGTAAGGTCGAAGATTGTTGGTGGTAGTAAAGGTTGAACGTTGTTTGTTATAGTTATTTAGCGTAAGGACTTAGTCGTTTTTCTACAGTAGTAGCGCCCACAATAGTATTGACTTAGCTTTTTGCCAACTTGCCGTACTTTGAGACTTCTGATAGTTAATCTCAACGTCTTTAAAAAGGATTAATGAAGATTTATTAGTGTTTTCGATAACGATACCGTCGCTACCCCTAAGCTGCCGTAAAAACCGACGCAGCCTAAAAGTCTTTTCTACTTACTGCTGTAAAAACCGATGCAACAATAAAGGCCCTTCGCAAGAATCTTTCCTCTACCCCAGCGGTCGTATAACTTAAAGCGTAACTGGAAAATGGCTTCTTCTTTTACTTAGCTTATCTGTGCTTAACCTAGCAGGCAAGCACTGATCAGTTGTAGTAGGCCTTAGATGTTGCAACGTTGTCGATTCGATTGGTCTTCGAAGTAATCGTAGTATTACGTAGTCAGATGGTAGATGTATTGTTCTAGGTTTGGCAGACCGCTAACCGGCCTACACTGTAATTTGTATAGCCAATTTCTTGGCTTGTGTCCTAGAATGAATTGCAGTGTACTGCATTCGACTTACACCCAATGCGGTAAGTCTCCACAACGCAATAAACTCAAATTGCAGTTCAGTGTAGTTAACTTTACTTACAGTAAAGTTGGCCTACTGCACTGCATATAATATTATTCCAACATAAAAAAAATTCATGAATGGAAAAACTTAAAACAAAAATTGATAAATTATTGAATGAATAGAGGGATAAATAACTCAATCACGAAACGAAAGAATAAATGAATAAATAATCTATTTAATTCATGAATTAATAAAGAAATAAATTAAAACTTAAATACATAAATACATTAAATATGGATAAAAGATAAATACATTAATAAGTTAATAAATAAATGAAAAAAGATTGAATAAATAAATGAATAATACCATCAAGTAAGAGCGTTTATAATAAAGGCTTCAAAAGCCTTAAAACGCACAATAAATAAAACTTGCATTGTAGTGCAAGTTCAAATCTAAGTGGCCACGTTGGCATAAGTAAAGAGGGATGGAATCGTTGGTTGTAAGGGCTGTTCCCTAGATGCACTGCTATATAGACGATGCGTAGGGCCGACGACGATCTCCATGGCCAAAAAGGGGTCGTTGGAAAAGATTCAAGTGGTTATAGAGCCGATCAGTGATGTTGTGGTGGAATAGGATGCATGTAAAGTAATGGTATTAATAGCAGCTGGACCTGAAATTTTTTCTCAGAAGTGGGCACTATTAGGGTTTACAGTGTAAGCCTTCCACCTTTCTTAACAAGGTGGTCTGTGCACCCATGCCAAGAGAGTTAATATAAGGTAGAAGATAACCAAAGAGTACTACCTCTGGTACTTAACGAATGGCTTGTCGTTTTGAGAAATCTATGATAGTCTTCAAGATTACTTGGAACACAATATTAACCTCCACCAATACTATATAGACTGGATCATTATTAAGTAATCCTACATATTGGAGTTCAATAAAGAAATAAAAGCAAAATAACCATTCTCAATTGAATAATTAACAGGCTAATGCTTTGCTAACAAGCAATTGAGATTGTGAAAGCTAGCAGAATCATATGACGCCAACAAAACCGCCAAGTTATTACGGGCCACCAAAAAAATCAAATACGTCCTACAATGCCTTAACATTACCTGTAAAAGCATTTTTAACCAACTATAATGCTCTTTTATAACCGTGATAATATGAGTGCCTAGTTTGATTAGTAAATATTCCTAAGTTTACGACTTTAATGACGACAATAAAAACCCCACCTATATCTACTACATCAATCGTAATTAATGAAGGCCTAAGTAATCTTACCAGTATAAAAAATTACCTGGAAACATAAATCCTAACGTACTTAAGGAAAAGGTTAATTTTTTCATCAAAACGTTCAAGTTAGCCACGTAAGTTTTCCTAAAATTCTAAGAGATACTGAATCTATAATGAAAAAAGTTATGAGTCAACAAATTACACTTTCGTCTAATATTGATTGAAACAGGTAATATATCACAATTAATGCTCCTTTACTTCTAACTGGAGATATATAAAACCTGTTTGAAAATTTAAAGGTTTTAAATAATAATATAGGAAAAGAAACGTCTAAGGCTAACAGCTAACATAAAATTATTTACTCTAGCCTTAAATTAGCGTAATAATCGGCTAACCACGCCTTATCATACCTCCTTAAAAATAAAAACCCCTATTGTTATCGTGATGATAAAAATCATAACCTTATATATTTATTAACCATTCTTAATAGTTACGCAAAGCAAATATTTCAAGGTATTATTCTGGATACTAAAGCAATATGGTATTTTATTAAAGGCTATTCACAATACTTTGTACTACGAATGGATACTGATATTTGTTATGACCCAACATCTGCAGGGCGCACCAGCGGCGGCCCCGCAGCAGATAACGAAGGAAATCGGTTGGACACAGCCTCTCGGCAGGCACCAGGGATCCACAACAGACACACCGTACACAAGGGTTAGGGTCAGCATGGTGTGAGACTCGATGGACTCGGTATCGAGCCAGTCGAGCCTACACTGAAGACGTATGAAGGCGCGGATATATAAGGACACTTTAATTACCAAGATAGATAGTATTTCCTTCATAGCTCTTCAGTTGTCAATCTAAGTATTCAGTCTACCCTGAATAGCCTCACGGCTTCTGATAATCACTCGCACGAATACAGTCTTGATATTGCACCTTTTGTTACCTCTGCTACCTTACTGCTAACATAAACCCTCTGGACACCTTCTACATACTCACGGGTATTTAGTGTGATCATTACAATATTGTGACAGACATTAACCATACAGGTATTAATAGGGCCAAAGTTGAATTTAACTTTCAACTGAAACTTGTTTTACATGAATCAACCACCGTAATAATATTTTTTAGACCTCATATTTTCAACATCTTTTAATTCCTTACCCTATATATCCTTCGTCTTGAAAATATAAAAAACCTCGGCGTTAAATTTAACATTCTCACTAACGAATTTGTTAACAGTGAAGGGTAAAGGTTCCCACTAAATATAACATGAGTACATTTGTAGTTTTAATTTCAAGGATCAAGGATAATGATATTAAACCTAACGGAGTTTAAATTTCGTCAATTGCCTCGACGATTTAACTATTTAAGGATCAACAAACTGTATAAAATCTTTAAGGAATCTGATTATGAAAATATGTAATTTCCATTGGTAACGTCAATTGGACGGCTTCATTATTACTGCTAAACCAATTCCTAAACCCCTTTCAAGTTTGAGTTTAAGTTAAAAAAGACCAAGACTTCAAGATTTGAATTTTCTTCGACATTTTTTACTTACATAGAAAGCTTATACTCTACGGCGTCGACTTCTTAATCGCGTTTAATAATATAAAATTCTTTAGAACTATTAAGGCGAAGGAAATATAGGAGGTATTACATACTTTATGGATGAATATGTAACTATGACTATTCAATATATTAATCTATGATATCAATACCAACTTTGTGTGTTAAATTTTCAAATTAATATTCGGTTCATGGGAATTTAGTAAATATAAGTCTCTATTGAAGTCTATTAAGGCATTGGTAAGGTCGAAAAGGAAAATGCACTTTTATGAAAAGTTTATGATATCTTTATATTGAATATGAACAGTTGCATACGTTTAAAGTTGAGGTTACAAATGGCAGTAAAAGGTTTGAACTATATGATTAGTCTTCATAGTTTTATACAAGCTTTATTGGTATTTAGAGCCTATCTCCGAATAAAGATTGAATTACCACAATCTTGAAGGTTTTCCAAACGAGTTATAATATATCTTAAAGATTTAAACAAGATAAGAAAGGAATTAGAACCCGGTAAATGAACGACGTTATCAATATCAAAAACAAACTATCGACAACAGCCGTATTTTCCCTGCACCTTGAAAACGAAATCTTAACTTAAAAAGAGCAAGTCGAATGCGATAAACTATATGAAATATTAAGTATAGTTAATCAACAAGTTATGGTTAAACCATTAAAAATCTTGTTATTTTTTTATTACATAAATGCAACTATACAAAAAAACTTTACATACGATAAAACCGTAAACCAAACTAATTATCGAATAAAATTCTCATTAACCAATTATTAATAAGCTGATATAACCTCAACGGCATGGAAAATCGCTAAAATAGAGGATATATATTAAAAAAGGAAAATGGACGTAAATATAATAAACCTAAAAAATTATTCATAACGGCCTAGGTATCGTAAAAAAGTAAATCTGCTGACAGCTCAACCATTTAACTACGTATTAAAAGCATTATAAATATAGTGCGTAAATTTTTCAAAAAAAAAAAAACCCCCCCCGACCTAGTGAAGATCAACTATCTTTTCATACGTAAAATCGTATAACTTTTACTACTAACACAATTCAAAAGGCAGAAAATAACGATTTTCGAGTCGAAAATGATCTATGAAGTCAAAAAAAAAAAACTCTACGAACCGGCCGTACAAAAATTCAAGACTAATTATTTAAAATTTCAGTAATAAAGATAAAGAATAAATCTGCACTGAATCCCCTACAATCCAGAAAATCAGTCAACGTTTATTCATTGTAATTTCTATTAATCTGATTACCAGTGTAAACGGTAAGTTCACCCTTAGTAACTGCAATATCACGCCAATGTACACGTAATCTACCAAAAATATTCAACGTTTTATACTAATAAAGGTATCTAAAAAAAACTAGAGAACAAATTTGAAAATGAAAAGATAATACTATGTATCAAAGCTAGCTGCAGATTGATCGAAACAGGTGTCTATTAATTCTTAAAATATCAAACGCATATCTAGAATTGACTAAGCAAAGGACGTTAACGTTTAACATATTTCTATTAATTACGTGAGGTAAAGACTTTTCTTGAATATACAAACTAATAATATACTTTTTCTCGATAACGATTCTTTCATTGCGGCTAAATAATGGGTTATTGAGGATTGTAGCCTTTGAAAGTGCAAATCAATTAAAATGTTGTCTAAAGGCATACAGTTAATTTTGCAGAATAATTAATCCGTATGTTGTACTTCCGGGGGGTTACTTACGTACTTGCTTGTCTTGTGCTTCCTCACGAGACTACCTATTCATAAGTTATACTTCTCATAAGTACTTAGTCTTTACCTTAAAATACAAACCGAAATACCACAATATGTTTGTACGTATAAACAACACAATAAATAATAGCTATAAGCTAAGATTATGCTTGGTAACAAACCGATTAATTGTTGTAAAGCAATTAAAGTGAGTTACTAGTGCGGAGCTGCAACCATACAGCTCTACCCCCACAAATCCCTATCTTCCTTCACTTTTCAACCCTAAACAACAACTTTCTTCTTCCTATTCCTCTACTCTAATACCACCACTATTAGCTTTTACTTCACAAGTCACCAATCTCAACTTTATAAGCAACCAAAAGTTACAGGCGCTAGGCATTACACCAAACAATCCCCAAACCCCTGGCCGCACACGTTAGCAAAATCGTGCAAAAAAACTCGAAAAAAGAAAAACAATACTACCTACGCCCGTACCTACCATGCTAAAGTCGGAAACTATTAATTTCCCTTCACTTTCACCCAAAACGCCAATAAAAGCCCCACTTTTGCCTACGCGTATACCTTTACACATTTTGCCTTCACCTACAACCTTACATTTTCATACCCCTTTAGCTCGTTTCTCACCTACGCTTGTTTCCCGCTCGCTTGTCGCCATTACAAACTCCTTACTTTTAGCGACCATAAAGCCTGGAGAGGCACCCTCCTTCGCCGGTTAAGCTAAAGATAATTCTACAACGCTTATAACAAGCCTATGACAAGAATTCAAAAAACGTAATACTATAAAACGTGCGAAGCACGATGCTGTTATACGACGTCTGGAAAACTTAACTTTCGAAAGCTGCCATTCTCGTAACCGTAAGCCCTCTCGTCGCTATTATCGTAACTGTGAACTCTTTCGTCTCTATTATTGTCACTCTTTACCTATTTTTATAACCTTATCTAATACTTCTAAGGGTAACCACCACTGTAATCGCCACAAAAGGAAGGAATCTAATCGCCGTAAACCTTTCCATCGCTGTCGCGAACCTTTTTGGGACCGTTGAAAGCGTAAGCCTTCTCGCCTCCATCATTCTCGTAACCGCTGCGAACGTAAGCTCTCGTCGCTATCGCTTTCATTCCCGTCACTTTCATTTTCGAGCACACCGCGAACCTTTTCGAACATCGAACTCAAAAGCTTCTTAATACTTAGTTGGCGGCACTCGCCGCCTAAACCGTAAATATATTAAAGTATTCAACCCCGAATATCGTAATTCGCCAGATATGTATATTATCATTATAGGTAAGGATATGGTTTTTACCGATGTATAAAACTTCTAATAACGATTAAATACCTTCTTAAATACCATTTCAATACTAAAAAGTTAAATCGTAAGGATATATTCAACTTTACCCTAGGAATTTACAATATACTAGTTAAGTTCAAAAATCATCTTTTACAAACATTGTAAAATATTTCGCTGCGCAACCTCATGTATATTATGGATATTTTCGTCAACCGTTTTACCATAAATCTTATAAGAGCTATTAAAAAGTTTAAAAAGGCCAATTTCTTGTTAAATAACCTGTTGAATAACGAGTATAGTCTACGCAAATACATTTACGTAAAAGTACGTTATGTAAACGCTATAGGTATATTAAACCGTTTTAATAACAATTGATATAGCGTTATGATTTACATTTGATCCATCTGAAACCTTGGTATTTCGCAGTACCTACCGCCTCCCTATCGTAAGCAAACTATAAAGGAATATTTATCTGGGGATAAAAAGTTTTAAAAAAGTGCTATTTACAGTAGTAATACGGTGATACCACAATTATCAACCTCTTTCGGCTAAAGACACCCGCTATAGGTATAATTTTAGGTATTCTCGCAACAATAAATACCAGCTTGTTAAGATGAGTACTAGTTTTGTAAGCGGGAGAAGAATGTAAAGAGGTACGAGATACTTCTCTGAAAAGAGTATGATCATAAACCTTACAACTATCGCTTTCGCGAACATACCGACTGAAACCGTAGTCGAGATAAACGCGAACGAAAATGTAATTTTAATAAGCGAAAACGTGATGAATACCGTCCTCGCGAAAACCGTGTCGACCCAAATCGTAATCGTGATCCCAAATACAAAGTTAACAATATATAATTTGAGTTAAACAATACTAACTATTCGAATTAGGAAAACCATTCTAACTGTCTACGAATATCTTTATATGCAAACACATATCACTTTAATAGTAAGGTGGGCTATATAATAAAGTCTAACATCACGCCTCCCAGTTGCCTTACTTATATATATTGTGGTGAAAATTACGACTCGCGCAACAGCTTATTTCAATATTTAAACGATTGTACCCAGAGAAATAGCTTTTCGTAAAAAGACATAAAAAGATGTATACGACAGTTGAACCACATACAGTCCACAAACCAAGAAAATATCGTAAACAACATCCTTCCCAACACATTCATAGGTGGCTTCCATATTTGTTAGTACCACTACCAGATGTACATATGATATCTTAATATCGCAAGGGGAAAAAATTCAACTGCTCCCTCCATGGCCACTACCAAAGGGGCCAAACCGACTATGCGCGCCTTTAGTGCGCCTATAAAGGACGCTTGATCATTATAAAATACCTAAGGGCCTTAACACAAGCGTTAGGTAACTGGACCGTCTCCAGCGGAAAAAGACGTTATTACGCACCGCTTTTAACGCTTTAATATCAATTCCTTATACAAGGCGTTTAATAAGCAAAGGCGCGACCTCAAGGTTCGCGAATCCATATAAAAGGCTTACGAACAGATGATCAATACCTTCGTCACACGTTTTAATGGTCCCAGTTTTACTAAACATCGAATGTTGGCATTACGTATCGCGGTGTAAGTTACCAAAGACCTCGCTGATGGGGGCTTAGGGATACAATCTATGGGAATTACGCGTCTCTCGGTTACCCCTTTTACCCTAACTGAATAAATTCGAGAAAAAAAACCAAGGAACTTTTTGCATACCTTTATCTAATACCTTTACGATGGCTCCAATTTCTCCGGCGGTTATAATGGATAGAGAACCTACGCCCTTCTCTGCAGTTACGCTAAATATAATCGCCTTATAGGTTACGGTAGCAGGTAAGAATAGAACTTCGGTTCTTTTAACGTTATGTAGGATCTTTGCGACTGGAAGGAAACGTTCAAACGCTGTTTAAAACTATCCGAAATACTACCCTATATAATATATTACAGATTAAAAAGTGGCGGAGAAAGGGAACTCATGGGTTCTTATTTAATTCTCTAAAGAACCTAAACCAAACGTTCAAAAAAATTCCCTCCAGTACGCTCTTATTACAAAATTATAACTAAACTACTTAACTATGAAGTGATGAAATAAGGACTTTCCGGTATTCACTACCATCTATTCTAATATAGGGATTAGGAATGAGTTCTTTTGCGAAAAGATAATACTAGTTTCGCTGTATTTCTTTGAAGGTACCTCCATTAAGATTTACCAAATGTAATTTATAAAAGAAGTTGGGGGAGTTCCTCGTATTATTTATATACCTATTTAAAAAAAACACTGATAGAGGTCTCGAAAATTATCAAAAATGAGATTACTACTTAGGCTGAAATGTTAACAATCGACTTCTACCTATCAATATACGAGTGAAATATTTATATGGGCTTAACAACCTGGATTTGTTTAATTTTATCAAATGTTTCAGCCTTGTCGGCATTGATGAGGGGTATCGGGCGATAAATAAAAGGCACTGGCTTTAATTTTACAGTTATAAATGCCTATAATAATCCATAAACATACGTTATATTTATCCAATACATTACGTAAATTGTTCGTCTCTAACTAAATATCACGTTTTCAGGGAGTTTATAGCACCCTTATTATACCATAACTGCTGCGGGTCTTTTTCTCCGGCATACGACGACTATTCGACAACGTTTAATAGAAGAGGAAATGTATTCGTGTTTCAAGGTACCGGCTTAAGAAGATTAAGCTTTTTAGCAGGATTCTATATAATATTAAGGTAGCAATAAAAACCTTAGCAAAGGACGCCTCTACCTCTTTTAAACTTACGGATACCATTACTCGCCCGGTAACAAGGGGCAAAAAGTTATAACCCTATTATACCAGTATCCGTTAATATTTTACTAGTAATGGTATAACGCGACCTGCGTTCCCTATATATAATTCTGGGACTAGTGGTAACGTAAATTTGCTAGATAATACCATCTCTTTACGTAATCTATTATATTCCAATCCCATGTTATAAAAGGTAGCCAAACCTAACGTTACCTAAAACGATACTAATGTATAAGACTTTACTTATAAGTGGTACGAGCCGCCTATTATAGGGGTTATGGTCCCTAAGGCATTTACGTTTGATAATCCTGGCCCTTGGTTTATATGTAAATAGGTTTCAGGTTCTAAATTAGCTGTAACGGTGTATTTTTCCACCAAATTTATAAACCTGGCTTTAAGGCCTTCAAACCCTTAATTATTGGGGTCTAAACCATATTAACTGTCGTTACCAGGACTTTAAATAACAAGGGTTTCCCGACGTTAGATGCGGCAATATTTATATCTGAATCCGAGTTTCCTCCGTTTTCGGCTGTTAATTTGGTATAATAAAACCCTATAAGTTTCACGTATTGAAACGACATCTCGGATGATTATCTTTTAGTTTACCTGGTTTGAACTAACTCTAACGGTTTTCAACGTTAAGTACACCTACCTTAGAAATATATACTGCAACTAGGCGTTTCTAAACACTGAAAACAAATACGGAACTTATAATTATTTTCGTAAACGTGGGTAAAATAGCCACCATATATTTCGCTTTATCAATAGGTTATACGAACGAATACATTGATATTATTCATATATAGGAACTTTGATACGGTAGGAATAACAACAACTAAAGGCCTATATAATAACACCTAATTAATAACCTTTTTTGATGAGTTCGAAGTTAAAGTAGTTTCGCCCCTACTTAAAAAGGGCTACATGAATTGCTATTAAAGATCAAGTCGAGGGTCTTAATATATATTCGAAAAAAGGCCTCCCTTACCGTTACATATTTAAAATTATGTCCCAGTAAAGATTTTTTGTAGTTATGTATTTATAGGATCGATATTATTAATATTCATGGGAACCGGTTTACCGATAACTTCTTAACGGAAATTTGAAACTTCTGATCCAAATCTTAAAATATCGTAAGCGGAGATTTTAACCTCGTGTAAAGCCGGGCGAAACCGACGTAAAGTAACGCCCGCAAAGGGCGTGCCTTCTAATTATAGGGACTTATTACCGGTATGTACTTTAATAGAAAAGTGAGTTTTTACGTACTGCTTAAGACATGTTTTCGACTTTACTTTTACTAATATCGTTAAAGATATTACGGTAATTAGTTTGAGACTTGATATTGAATCTAATTATAAGGTATTATTAATAAATGTTTTTTCCCACGGGTTCTATTTTCTTCTGATTCCGAGAATTAGGGTTTCGGAGGCTAGCTTATCTAGTTTCAGAGACTTAATTGTTATGGGTATAGCCTTCTTACTCTATATTTCTGATATCGAAATCGAGGTCGCTATATACGGATAGGTGAAGGCCTTTACCTTGTTATAACCCGTATTAAGGCTACGAAGTAATTAACCCCTAAGCTAAATCGCCTTTATTATTGTATAAAAAAGGTTAACAATATCTAGCTCTAAGGGGTAGAGTTTATAAAACGTAGGATTTTTTTGGTCAAGGTGTATAAAGTAGAGACTGGTTTATGGAAAAATAAACTCGATCGAGTTACCGACCTATTGAAGATATATAGTATTATTAGCTAATACAAATCTTCGTTACCATTCCATGCCCCCCATATCAAAATAAGGGTTACCTCGTTTTTAACGCCGGTTAAAAGACACAAATCCTTTAAGATGATATCATTAACCGATTTTGAATTATTACCGATATTAACGATAACTCCTTAAACAACTGGAATATTTTTAAGTATACGATCACATAGGAGTTTAATATTTCAATAAAATAGTATAAAGTAATACTATTAAAGTCATTAATACGTCTGTTGAACCTAATGACATAATAGTGCGACTAGTTAAAGCTTATTAGGTTTATATCATAAAACACTTTTATATCTTTTACAATAAATGCCTTTGTTTAGGGATATTCCTACAAATATTACGACAGTTAAAAGTATTTATAATACTTAAATTGAGAGACCGAGACTTTTCGTAATTACGTTTATAAAAGTCGATCGTATTAATTTCGATGTGTTTTGAAGGGCTGAAACGTATTATAACCCGGCGGATTTTTTGGTCCTCTATAAATAAAAGGCTCGTTAACGCATAATAAGGAGGAAGAATACCTAAAAAATCCACCGCAAACCTAGTTAAGTCTCTGATATACGATATTAAATTCGTTTTCGCCAATGGTAGGATCGTATCAATCCTATTTAGGTATGTTTAAGGGGTATTCAATGCTTTAATTTATAATCTTTTAATATAAAAGATACGTTACTTCAGGTTTCACCGTAACTTATTTACTTTTATTAAAGGTTTTCTAATTAAAAGCGTGGTAAGGGTCCGATATTAAACGGCGACTACGGGGTTTTCTCACCTTAAGTATAGCACCTTATAGGATTCCACTCTTTTACCGGTCTTTTATATAATATATATATTAAATCTTACCAAGTGTTATATAAGCCTGGGTTTTATTTACGCCAATAACGTTCTTTTTTAACGGACCTCGGATTTATTAACCCAAAAAATCACCAGTTTCGAAACCGATTTACAGGATGCAGACTTGTAGGCAACAGATAACCGATTAGTTTTTACTCTCAAAAGTTTAAATCTTTTATATATTGCTAGATGTCAAGGTATAATAAACCTTTTTCAACGTGAAAATCTCTTCGTTTTTATTGCCGTAAAATCGGTTTACTTGGTTATAAACCCGTTACATTATATTAATTTTCCAAGTATATAATCATTAAGGTGATGATTCAACCTCTTTTTATTGGAGAGGGTATATATTGGAAAACGTGTAACGAGGGGTTTTAAAGTTATTCGACATTATAAAAGATTCTTACGTTTAAGTTATGGGTCCCCGAAGCATCTTTTACGTATTATAATTACCGCGACAGTCGTTTTATACTCAATTATTACGCCCAGAGTTATTATTTCGATTATGGGTAAAAGGGTCTTAAAAATATGTTACAATTTCATTTTTCGCTACGGCGAAAACGGTTACCTCTTTATACACGATTTCGCTTATTATTGTTGCTTTTAGGGACTTTGGATTTCCCTTTGGTAAAGTTTCCTTTAAATAGTAACGGCTCTATTTCGCGTACTGTTTAAAAACTTTCGAAGTTAAGTACCTACTCGTATTATATATTGATACGGCGCCTGTAATAACGTCTATAAAATACTGAATCTATACGTCTACGGCTGCGCTAATTTACAATCTATGGGCTTTATATGTTGGCTTTACGACCAAACGGTTTACTTGACTTTAAATACGTACGGTGTAAGATACCCATGTTAACTTTGAAAAACTCCCTTTATTACGACATCGGTTTAAGCCAACTAGGGAACTTCTACGTTTCTTCGTTGTTAACGACGTGTTTTCCAGTTTTTCATAGCCATTTTTACTTGACCCATGGTTTTCTTTTAGTTTCCTGGATAACCCTACGGTTAGATAATTAAAAGAGAACGTAACCGTATCTTTTAGACCCAGAACTTTCACCTCGATTGATACTATACCATAGTTTTTACCGACGGAGTTAAATAACTTTTCAATAATAGGTGCTATATTAGATATGGGTAGATAATTCACTAAAATGGACGTATAATTGCGGAGGGGTTCTGTAACCTATGCCCTAATACGTAGGTTTTTAATACTAAGGTTATCGGCGACTTTCGAAGCATTAAAGCGGCTTCGCATGGTATCCTAGGCGATATAATAGTGTATATAAATAATATCCTTGTAATTCAAAGCTTAATTAGTCATCTTACTATTTGTAATAGGTCTTTCAAGGTTTCCACCTTATAGTTGCGACGTATCCTAACCTTATTAAAGTAAAATGAAGCCTTAGGCATATAAGTATCGATAGAAACGAGGCTGTAAATAAATTTGTTAACCTAGGCGTTAAATTTATTAAATATTTTTTAAGCAACTACTAACCCTTTACGAACGGAGTAAAATCGTTATTACGGTCTTACTTTAAAACTTTTTAAAAGGAATAGTATGCTTAAAGGAAGGTTAAGTTATCTCTATGGCATAGATGCTAGAACCTTATGTATACGACTAGGCCTAGGCTCGAATTTAGTATATTTTGCGGATGCAGCATCTCTTTACCTTTAATATTGTTATTAAGGCGCCTTTTATATTGGTATTTTGCTATTAAACACGTGTATAAGGATTTTGCGTTGTATTTTCGGAAATTTTGGCTTTTCGAAGCGGACAGAAGCTATATTCATTATAGCGGCAAACGTAACTTAATTTACTTGATTTACTATCCGGTTTTGATAAAGCTTTTTAAACTTTAGCTACGGGCTTTTAAAAATCTCTCAAATGGGAGAATACGCGAAATGTATATAAAGAGGGTTTTCGTAAAATTTAAATGCTTCCAGGATTTGTCTCGCGCTACAAACTGTTTTTCGAACGATAAACGAAAATAAATTATAACTTTATAAGGTCGCGGTTAAAGCCCGTCGATTACGATTATGTTTTACGCCTACCAGTGTTTTCATTTAAAGCCCGCCGGTCTATATATATATACCTATTACTTTTACTACTACTATTATTACTATTATTAAGGGACCTATCCTTTTAATAGCTTTATTATAACCGTTACCAAGGCTTTAATAGCGACTGCCCGACGAATCCATCTTTTCCAAAAAAGAGTTTTAGATTTTAGAAAGGGATTTAGAGTATTGGCGAGAGCGAGGGCGCGAAAGACGGTAAAAACGACGATAGAAGAGGAAGTAGCAGGCTATTTAGGGATAAATCCCGTTTCCCCCCTGTTATTAGGCAGGTCGTCGCCGCTGGCACCTACTTAGGACGCTTTAGTAA
Organism: Anisogramma anomala; assembly: GCA_038502455.1. Lineage (NCBI taxonomy): Eukaryota > Fungi > Ascomycota > Sordariomycetes > Diaporthales > Gnomoniaceae > Anisogramma > Anisogramma anomala. The sequence continues at coordinate 15,640,309 of JASMMZ010000004.1, read as the reverse complement.
CAGAGCACCGTCGTTTTAACAAGTCTGTTATAACGGCTTACGTCGCATCACCCTCCGCCGCTTTTACAGCAGCGCGCAAGGGTCGTTGTAAGGTGTTCAAGCGCCTAAAAAGCGCTTTCGCTACAACAACAACACAGTAAGCCGTCAACGGCTCGGTAGCGTTAAAGGCGACGGAAATATACCCGCTTTTACGCTTAGTTATTACTATGGTACGTTAGGTTTGGTATTTTATAATAAATGGATTTAAGGGTTTATACACGCATAATGAGAGTATTTTACGCCCTTCTTTCCCTTAATAAAGGCCCTATTATTAACTCTCGTTAACAAAGATCGCACGTAACCTATATAGGGTCATGCTTCAGTATTTAAGATAGGGTAAGGGTTAACCGAGCGGGCTAAAGGGGCATAGAAAAGAAGGGAAGAATAGAGGGAAGAGAAGGTTGAGGAAGCTGAAGGTGGGGCTATTCCTGGGGCGCATTTAGCGCGCTTAAGGCGGAGCAACTCGTAGGTTTTAGCGCGACGGGCCCGGGTGCGTGTAATATGGCTTTTACGCATAGGTGGCATTGGAGAAAAGGGGTTAATTAAGGTACCTTAATCAAAGGGAAGGTGGAGGTACAAAAGTATTAGGGTATAATGAGGTATTTACTATTTTTATTTATTTTAGTAGTTAATTAAAAGAAGACTTAAATTTTAGGGTCATATGGATAAGGAGCCCCTTTCATATGAAGAGGTGGCATATAAACTATCGCGTATATGAGTCCCTTTTATTTAGGCGACCAAAGTGATCGTATTGCTGGCACTATTGGACGTTAGGCGGAGACTAGAATGGCCACGTTACATGGCCTAACCAGTGCTATAATTTACACTCCTACGGGTTTTTCAATTACGGGGCACCCTTAGATTTTGATTAGGGGGATGGTGGGGGCTAGAAGGGGCCCAGCTAGGCTATAAAGACCCCGTGTTACGATTCCTTCAGCCGGTATCTACAGGTATATTTCATAGCAGCTAGTGTACTGCTATGTGGCAAGCACTTTCCTGTGATAGTTCCATGAAAATAAAATCGTAAACAACAGGGAAAATCTTAATATTGTTATGGCTAAACCTGTTAACGAGGAGGTAACACTTGTTATAAGTATCTATCGTTACCTATAAATTACTATATGCACCAACCCCACAGGCAAAAATTACATCCTTTACATTAACAAAGACGCTGGCAAAGAACTCGTGTCTAAATTCTGGCTAAATATGAATTTTACTAATTATATTACGAGAGACGTGCCTATAGCCGAACATAAATCAATTAGTAATGTAATGGGTTTCCTATTCGCATTACTACTAAAACTTGTTAAACTTTCTCTACTCCTAGGTATAAATCTGACGGTACTCTTACCTTGTTTTCGAAGATAGCCAAAATATAGCTTATTAATCGCCTGGATACAAGCGCTTTATTAACAAATCATTGGATAAATCCCCGTAACACAAATATATCAATATTGAAAAATGTGGTTTATTTAAAAAACATCCACTTCAAAATTCCTTGTTTCAAATATAAAGTAGTCACGCAACCTTTTATTCGTAAATTTACATCTAACATTAAGTTTAATATGTCTTTTAGACAAACTATACATATAATTATTCAAGAAGTCGTCGTCTCTAAGGTAAAATTGTTCATGTTTACCTCTCAATATCCATGAGCCTTTAATTCTATAATCCACACGACCACTTCTCATATAATACAATTTAACAATCACACAGCTCAAATGGTACACCTCGCGAAACACACGAATTTGTAAACTATTACTAAATGCAAAAACAATACTTATTTTTGAACAAACTGTAAAAAAGACATACAAGCTCTTACCTAAACTTTAGGTATTGGTAACATATCCTTCATAGCTATGAGGCCTTCAAAAATGGCTGTTAACAATTTTCAAATGTCATTTACCTTTACTGGAATATTAAAATCTACTGTTATACCGGAAATTAGTACTGAATTTGAGTTAAATTCTCAAACCCTTCGTGCCATTACAACGCCAGCGAGTACGCTTTCTATTATAAAAGCGTTTACTAAGATTCAATTAAACATCCCTCTTTTAAATACCGTTGCATACCTAATTCAAAAATCGGAGGTTCCTAAGGTTGTAAAGCTTTTTAACGCTAAATCTCGCGACAAATCACGTTGCCAAAATACCTCATTTAGTTTAAAACCACCTGAAAATATACCTATAGTGAAAACTATATAAGTTACTCACATCAATAGGACCAATTGGGCTTAATATATCTAATCAAAACGAATTTACGAACAATATCCTGCCGTTTGGAAAAATACAAGTCTAATAGAGATACTCGCAAATCAAACGATAAAGGTTGCACTTATTGTTCGTTAACAATATACCAAATTAAACCATTATTCCTATCTTGTATCTAAGCGCGAGGGAAAACTCCTCGATCAATAGTTTAATACTATTTATAATTAAAATCGTATAAAACTTCTAATACCATATTGTTATTGGTATTACCAATATTGATCATATGTAAAACTATTGAAAATTTGAATAAAACTCAAAAAAAAAAAAAAAATTTACAATGACTTCAGAAATAAGCTATTTGAAACGCCTATTAGTCACCTTTACAAAAAGATATTATCGAGTCTATTCATGTTAAGAAATAGATTACTATAATGAATGCTACAAAGTTGTTCTTTTAACTTTGAATACACTCAAATTACTATAATAGGTTTACTTTTGTTAGTTATCGCGGATTTGAACAAATTGAAGTTATTCTTATAAACTTTCGCAATTCACTATTTTACGCACAACGCTTTATGGATCGAATAATAACTGAATTTCGCCCTTTATATCGTATATTTATCGATGAAATTACTATCTTTTCCAACATGGTCCAAAAAATAATTCGCTTAATTGTTTTCTATTTTTAAGCTTTTTACGAACAAATTTATTACTTTATCATTGGATAAATCTTATATTTGCTTTTAATTAGTTAAACATTTGGGATTTTCGATGGATACTTTCGGCTTTTTAACCACTAAAAATTAAACTTCAGGTTTTCGAAATCTCTCGTTCCTTTGAAATTTGAAGGCATTCGAGATATATCTGGAAGCGGCAGGGTTTTTGCAACCAATAATACCCTATTACGCACAATTATCAAACCAACTATTGGAATAGAAGTCAAGTGCAGTACAGTCAAGTCAACTTTACTTATAGTAAAGTTGATTGTACGTACTGCAAAATTGGCTGCAGTTTGTGAGACTGCACTGTAAGTGCAGTTCAATAGCTACCCACTTCAAATTGGGGCACAAGCCAAAGCGTTTGACTATAAAAATTAGTGTGCAGATCGGCTAGCAGTCTACTAAACTTAGAAAACACACATCAATCAACAATATCAACGCAGCACTAGTTATTTCGACTACAGTGATTCGAATCGACTACTTTGCAATGATAAAGGCTTACCAATACTGATTAGTGCTTATTAGGTAAAGCACAGATTAGCTAAGTAGAAGAAGAAACTATTTTCCGGTTACGCTTTACGTTAACAATAGCGGCTAAGGTAGAGGAAATATTCTTGCGAAGGGCCTCTACTATTACATCGGTTTTTACGGCAGTAGGTAGAGAAGACTTTTAGGTTGCGGCGGTTTTTACGTCAAATTAGAGGTAACGATGGTATCGTTACTAAAAATACCAAGAAATCTTTATTAATTTTTTTAAAAAACGTTGAGATTGACTGTCAAATATGTTAAAATACAGCAAGTTAGCAAATTACTTAGTTAGTACTATTACCGGTGTTACTACTATAGAAAAATGACTAATTCCTACGGCCTATAGCAAATTATCTTCGTTTTCTATTAATAACAACAACCTTTACCTTTATCTTTTATACCAACCTCTGCCCTTACTTTACTCTTTTTCACTCCTTACATTACCTCGATCGTTAAGTTTGTTGTTTAAAGCGAAAACGCCAAGTCGCGCCAAAAAAAACAATGTCGCGCGACTTCACGCTTAAACACCAAGTCATTACGCCTAAAGATCACCAAGTCCCTCACCGTACATGTCCTACATATTCTCCACAGGTCAAACCCTTAAAATGACTCCAAATCAGGCATTTATAAATGAAGTTAACGCCTTCGGATCAGTTTTTACTAGGTATTACGATGATAACTTGTGGGAAATGAATGTCACTGAAAAATTAACGAAAAAATACTTTACTTACTTCGTCAGCTTTTATATTATTAAGAAAGACGGCGGCGAAGAACTTAACCGCGGTAACCGTACTTTTCGCAAATACCGTAAGATTTTCGACGACTGGATTATTAGTATATAAAATGGTATTAAAGAGACCGTTAAATCTAAACTAAGGGAAAAACTTGAATATCGAGGGATTTACGTACTAGAAAAGAATTTCACAAGACTGGCGGAAACCCTTTTTAATTTGGTTTAGCTTAAATAATACCCTTAAGACTCACAGCCTAAGGGAAAAGGCGTCAAGGGATTTTACCGCCCCTATATGCGATTTAAAGGACCTTCCCTTTATTTTCAACTTAATCAAGCCTTTTTAAATACTAATGACGAGGAATACGTTAACCTGTTCGGTAGTCTAGAACCTCCACATGACAACACGGAGTATGCCTTGAACGGTGGCCGCGAGCGTGAAGCAAGGGCTACAAATGCGGCTAAGGGTATTAATGTCGGCGTTTTATATTAATTAATTAAGTAAAAACCTCACCGAACCCCTAAACACTAAGAGGATAATCGCTAAGTCCCCCACGATGGAAACATTTAGGCATACTTCTCTCAAGCTCCTTAATACGTTCAATTCCAACAGCCAAATTAAATAATGACCGGCTTTATACGCAGGCCTATTATAGGCACGACCACTGGCTTTTCCCCTCAAAATTCGGCCAAAGGTAATTATCCTGCCTATTAACACTAGTAACAACTTCATTCTTTTCTCCAGTCAAGTGAAAATGGTTCTTAAAACTAGTATATTACCCTTTCCCCTCGACGTATCCTGAAAGAGGGTATGAACTGTACGGTAATTACCACGTTAGTTAAGATCTGAGGCGGAAAAACAAAGTATAACAGTAAGCTGTATAATTTGCTCGATGTTAAGTTACGCCCATTTTTTAACATTTACCGCCAGATAAAAGTTAAATTGCTAGGTTTTTACTCGTTATTTCCTAATATCTTTATTGGCCAAACCAAGGATTACTACCTCCGGTACCTAAGGAATTTCTTTTCTTTCCACGAAATCCACGATGGTATAAAGGGACACTTCGAATACAATGTTAAGCTTACCTAATACTATATAGACTGGAACATTATTAAGTGGTCTTATATATTATATTATAAGAAAAAGCCTAAAAGTAAAATAGACCTCTTAAATTAGATGTTTAATAGACTAATTCTTTACTAATAAGTAATTGGGAATGCAGGAGTTCGTGAAAACACCTTACGTTAACAGGTCCAGTAAGTAATTACGGGTTATAAAAAGTTCGAATACGCCTTGAAATACCTTAATACCACCTACGAAGGCTTCTTTAGCCAACTACGTTTCTCATTAACAACCGTAAATGTTCGAGTTTCCGGTTCAACTAGTATATACCTTTAAGCTCTAGAATTTAGTACCGAAAAAAAAACTCTCCTAATTCGTATTACATTAAACGATGGTACGGGAAGCTCAGATAGTATGGTTAACGGAAGTTCTGAAACCTTTACCTACGAAGGAGGGTATTCCTTTTCCTTAAGATCTTTAAGTCGGTTAAACAAGTTTAACTTAAACGTTACAAAATATTGGATTTACGGTAAACAGAGCTACTAGTTAACATGTTATATTGTCGCTGAATTTAACGTAAAGCAAGTGATGTACCATACTCAATACCCCTTCACCTTTAAATAAAACTATATAAAGCGAGTCATATAATTTAAAGGAAGTAAAGTTAAAAAGGAGGAAATTTAGCTGAAGGCCATTGGCTGGCACGAAGATACTGGTAATGGCACTGGTATTGGTTCGGAAACAACGTAATAACTAGCCTACTTCGCCTTTTTGTACCGCCTTACAGGTAAAAACCCTTACCGCCGATATAACAATAAAGACCTTAGCTCTATATACCTCTTTACAATCCGAAACCGTTATGAGAAGGAAGTTTTTTAGGGGATTATATCGGATACGAAGGTAATACAGTATTCAATAGCAGGCTATTTGTAATATATTACGTTACGAAGAGATACTAATATTGTTATGGAACTTAACTATGCGAATATTAGTAAAGTTAAGGTTAGTTTTGACATTGGAAAAAAACTATTTTCATTAGCATCGACGACGGTTAAGACTATTCATAACCCTATTGTTTACTATATTCTGGATTTATCTACCCTTTTCCTTTTTTACCTAAAAATATAAAAATCCTTGGCATTAATGTTAATATTTAGACTAACGAACAGATATATTTAAGGCTGACAAAAGGTTTTTATTTAACTTTAAGTAGGGATGTTTCTGATTTAATTCTTAAGGACCAAAAGTAGTAGTGTTAGACCTAACGGAGGCGAAACTTCATTAACTATAATGTAGGTTTAACTACCTAGTAACTATTAGGCTTTAAAATGTTTTAAAGGTAGCTAGTTACGAAAATTTGGACTTATAAGTAGTAACAACAGTTAAATGCCTTTACTATTATTGCTAAATACACTTTCAAGTTCCTTTAAGGTTTGAATTTACGTTAAAGGAAAATTAAAACTTTAACTTGGTAGTTTTTAAAACGTGTTTTATCCGGATAGTAAGCTAGTATTATACGTTAAAAACTTCGTCACGGTTTTTTACGGCGTTGAATTCCTTAAAACCATTACAGCGAAAGAAATATAAAAGGTATTACGTATTTTGTAGATTAACATGTACCTTAGCTTACTAGACATGTTAGTTTACGATACCAGTACCGACTTCATTACGAAAAAGCTTTAGATTAATATAAAATTAGTAGGAATTTAGTGTATATAAGTCTTTGTTAAAGTTTATTGAAGTATTAGCAAAGTTAAAAATGCATATAACCTTTTATGAAGGGCTTACGATATCCTTATACTGAAAATAGAAAGCTTTATAAGTTAAAGATCACGATTTTAAATAACGGTAAAAGGTTTTAACGATATTATTAGCCTTAATAGATTTGTATTAACTTTACTGGTATTTATGGCTTACCTACGTATAATAGCTAAGTTTTTGCCTTCGTTAAATACCTTAAAACGTGTTATAGCATATGGAAAACCCTTCAAGGAACTGAAAAAGGAATCGGTACGCTGTTAGGCTAATAATACCTTTAATATAAGGAATGAACCTTTAATAACAAACGTACTTTTCCTCCCCCTTTAAAGTAAAATCCTTACGTGATGCGAGCCATGTAAATGGGATAAGCTGTATAAGATTTTAAATATTACCAACTTAAATGTGGTAATTAAAACTGTCAATGGTTTCGTAACTTTTCGAATTATACAGGTTAATCCATACCGAAAACCCTTTGCATACCTTAAGTTTAGTAAAGATCCTAATATCGATGACCTTTAAGCCGAGCGAATTAATTAATATAACCTTTCCGAACCAATTATTAATAAGCTAATAAAACGTTAGTGACGTAGATATCTACCTAAAAGGAGGATACATATTAAAAGAGAGGACGGAGATAAAAACTATAGGCTCGGTAGGATATATATAACGGTGTGGTTGTTTTAAAAGTAAACGTCTAACGGAAAACTTGCTCTCAAGCTACGTGCCGAAGGTATTATTAACATATTAGGAAAATTATTTCAAAAACGTAATGAGGTGAAAATTAACAGCCTCTTATTATGGGGGGTTATATAATGTACACCGTTAACATGATTAAAAAACTAAAACGTCATTATTTTTAAGTTAAAAATCGTTTGAGAAGTTAAAAGTAAAACTACGGACCGTCCGTACGAAAAGTTACGATTATTCGCATAAAGATACGGTAATGAAGGTAAGAACTAAATCCTCATTTAATCGCCTACAATTTAAAAAATCAGCCAACGTTTTATCGTCGCTATTACTACTAGTTTGATCATTGGCGCAAAATGTTAGTTTAAATTTAATAATCGGAATATCATATAAACATATACGTAATTTGCCACTAATCTCTCACGGATTATATTATTAGAATTGCTAAAAATAATTAAGGGACAAGTTTCCGGCTGTTACGGTAATACTTTATATCAAACCTTTATACAGAGTGGCTGAGGTAGGCATTTATTACTTTCTAACGTATCAGGTACATTTTAAAAACAGGCTTGATATAAAGACTTTTATATTTAACCCTTATCTATTAGTTATAAGGGGAAGATACTATAATATCGTAAATATACAAACTAACAATACCCTCTTTCTCGGCGATATTAGGTTTGTAATGATAAAATAACGTGTTATCGAAAATTTAGGATTTTAGAAATGTAAGCTAGTTTAAACATTGGTTAAAGGTTTATAACTTGACTTTAATGGAGCGTTACTCTATATCTATAGCGTTAAGGCTAAAAAGGGCTAGCTAAGAGCCTGTCGATTATTGATAAGGCCTACGAGGAAAAATCACAAAGATATCTGAACTAAAAGGCTCGTGCGGCCTATATCGCCATGTTATGTTAACCAAACGTATCGTACGACCTTTTTATTACAATACAGGTACAAGACCCATAAAACGAAAACTTGAACAAGTTAAATGCATGGATTAAGTAATAAATAAACCATAAGGGAAAAAAAAATATAATTTCTATGGATTTAACAAAGACAAAGTGAATAATTTTTGTAAATGAGTTATTCATTAATAATACTAACCTTATATCGTAAATCGACTTTTTAGTAATACTGATTAATAAAGATCGGTCGAAAAGACAATTTAAGATTACGAGAAACATTATATATCATGTATTGATTTAGTGTAAACGCGTAACTTGGAGTATATTAGATTTAAAAGTTTATGATATAATTATAGACTTTAATATTGGTATAGTGACCGACGGCACATTAAAAATTATTACCAAATAATTGGGATTGCCACCGATATCTATAGTGGTGTATACCTACTCCCGAAGCCTTTACAAATACCTATTAAAACTAGGAACGACTAATGAAAAACGCTTAATAATAAACGTAATGGTGTTAAGAGAGATATACGAAGTCTGAAAAATCGATAAATTTCGGTAAATTAACGGCAAAGATAATCCTACCGATATTATGACCAAAGCTACACCTAATGGCGCCCTGTAAAGGTTTGTGAATAGTAATACGCTAACTATACGAATCGAGGGATACATGGATCGCCCGGCACGTGACGTGGGAGATTAAGGCTGCCCTAGAAAATTGGAAAACTGCCAGGGTAGCAATGGCAATGGTGGCGATGGCAGTAGTTTAAATTACTGGCAAAAGGTACGTAAGTCGTGGCGTACCTAATTTACACAGGTTTGTGGCGAAAGATTTGTGCACATGATTTGAGGAACAGAGGCCTCGGAGGGGTGGAGAAAAAGGGCCACAAGGGGCCGTAATTAAGGTTAATTTTATTACAAAATGATCGGAATTAACAGGGGTCTGGCTTATAGATTGAAGAAGGATTTCAAAGGTTGCCACCAATTGATGGCAAGACACGCTAGCGTGCAGGCACAAAAAAGAAGCCGTCAGTATTAAAATAGCAGTTAAGTGCAGTATAGTCAAGTTAACTTTACTTATAGTAAAGTTGATTGTATGTATTTCAAAATTAGCTGCAGTTTATGGGACTGCATTGTAAGTGCAGTGCAGTAGGTGCCCACTTTAAAGTGGGATATAGGCCAAAGCGTTTGGCTATACAAATTAGTATGCAGACCGGTTAGCAATCTGCCAAACTTAGAAGACACACATCAATCAATAATATCAACGCAACACCAGTTGCTTCGACCACAGTGATTCGAATCGACTACGTTGTAACGATAAAGGCCTACCAACACCGACTTTAAAAACTGAAAAACAAATTGCTGGTACAGGAAAAAAATCAAAGTTAACTTGAAGTTTGTTGGTAGGCCTTAGACGTTGCAATGTTGTCGATTCGATTGGTTGAAGTAACAGTAGTATTACAGTAGTCAGATGATGGATGTATTGTTTTAGGTTTGGCAGACCGCTAGCCGATCTGCACTGTAATTTGTATGGCCAATTGCTTAGCCCGTGCCCTAAAGTGAAGTGCAACGTATTACACTCAACTTACACCCAATGCGGTAAGTCTCCACAAAACAACACACTTGCAGTACAGTTAACTTTACTATAGGTAAAGTTGACCTACTGTATTATATGCAATACTATTCCAACACTAGCAGCTTTTTAGTTTGTACGCGTACGTTAGTGTGGTTGACTAATCTTTTTCAGTTGTTACTAAATTGCCTCTTCATCAATTGGCCAGATCCCTATCAATTCCAGTTAACTCTCATACTAAATTACACCCAATTGCATGCAAATTAACCCCATTTAACCTTAATTGCTCCGTTGCTCCGAGGTTCGAGTTTATCAACTCCCACAAAAAGTTCTTTCGCTATAGCCTTTCGCAACTTCAACTGTGTTACTTAAACAAGTCGCACAGCCTTTCGCAACTTTAACTGTACTACTTAAATAGGTCGCCATTATTGATCCCCAGGCAGTCTTTCAATTTGACAGCACATCTTTGTCCGCCGTTACGTAATCTGGGCTTTTCGGGCGATCTATTTACGTAGCACTTAATACGTATAGTCAGCTTATTACTATTCACAAACCTTTCTATGGCTTTATTTGACGTAGCTTTCGTTATGACATTTACAAAATTATCTTTACCTTCGATCTATCGGAACTCCTTAATCTCCCTCCCTTCGTAGGCTTGGCGGAGTGCTATTACATCGATTATCAGGCGTTTTTCACTGGTGGTTCCGAGCTTTAAAAGGTATTCGAAAAGGCACATTCAGTCGGTACAAATTACCACCGGGATAAGAGGAATCCATAGCTGCCTGGTAATAGATAGTGCCATACTCACGTCAAAGCCCATTATTATGCCGTAAACCTTCGAAGTTAATACGCTTCGTATAATCTTTTATACTTAGCGAAAGTTTAATAGATTAAGTTGACGATAATATTAAACTGGTTTTCCTGCTTATCTTTATTAACAAGGGTTATTAGAAAGCTGATTCGTAAGGATAAGTCGGTGTTATTTGTAAAAACCCCGTCCGTAAAGATTATTAGCTTAGCTTTTAAAAGATTGATTGGTACTATATTAATTTTACGATCCAGGTTTCGTATCTATCAATTCAACCATTTATTCAATCGGTTAAAGTTTTTATCCATTGGTATTTGTACTTATGCCGTAATGGATAAAGCGTATAAGGCTTTCGGTTAGCATAGGGTAATAATATAACTACCCCTTATACACTGTTTCAAATACCGTTAAGCCTTCACCTTATTAGTTTTATCAATTATCGTAAAAATAACGCCCTAGCCCTTTTAGCGGAAGCTTAGGCCGGTATTAACACCAAGTATGCAGATTGACGATTTATTAAAGTCTAGTTGGTTGTTTTCCGTTAGCATTATTACCGGCTTATAATTTCAAAACTTAAAGTCCTCAATTAATTTTTATTCTAATGCTATAAAACTTGCCGTTCCGATTCAAAGGGTATCGTTAATTTACATACCCATTATGTCAAAGTCCTTTTTTTACGTTATTAACAAATACGTATCATATATTAAAAACTTTATTATTAACCGGAAATTAAATTACAACTGATAAGTTAGGAATTAGTAGACACCTGCTTTAACTAATCCGTATAATAAATTCATATAACGTATTACCATACCTAAATGGTATATAATACGAAGTTCCTATAATAACTTTAACAATATAATCCGTTTTAAATTCGTTATTGACTATATATAGTCTTATGTAATATTACGGTTATTAAGTACGAATTTACCTTTAGACTTGGTCAACAAACTTGTTATTAGGTTAATTATCAGTTGTTTGTTAATTTCCTAAATTGTTAGCGACTATATAAGGGTCTAGTCTTTGCTTTTATCGCCGTATCTTTAAACGATTAATCGTAACTTTTCATACAACCGCTCCGTAATTTTATCCTTAGCCTCGTAGATAATCCTCGATTTAAAGTTCGTAATATTCGGGTCATAAAGGTTAAAGCTAGCTTTCGACACAAATTATACCATATTTCAAGTTAATTAACCGTTGATTTCGACCCTATCGTTTTTCTTAAAATGGTTGCCGGAAATATTGATAATCCTTTATGCTCTAAGCTTTACTGTTAAGTCTTTTCTATTCTTTTCTTTCCTATTTACCCAAGTAGTATTATAAATACGGCCTGGTATTTATTCTTCTTTTTTAACGTTTTCCTTTTTTTTCCAGAAGTTGTTTATACTGGTAGCGTTTTATCATCCTATTAATAACGAGTAAAAAAGGGTCGTATTAATTCGGTTGTTTTGCTTCAAAGGCTTAAGGGTTTTTATTTCTAGTATCCCTAATGTATGTTCTAACTTAGGTGGTCAGAAAGGATATAATGCCATTAGTAGTTTTAATAATTACTTTAAAGTTTTTAATACTTAATATTTTATATAGCCTTTCCCATTTTCCTGACTCCCGTTATACGAGAACTTTACTTTTTAATGGCAAAGCAAGTAAGTCGATTGTTAAGGAACCGTTCCTGGTATTAAGGGTGTTATTGATCTGGCGGCGTGCCGATTCCCTTTGTAGTTCCCTTAAAGCTTTTTTGTAAGCCGCAACACGTTTTTAAGTACTTACCGAAAGCGGAGATTTACTTGTTAGGCATAGGTACGCCCTAAAGACTAAAAGCTTTGGTATTAAGCCATTAGAGCTTATGGTATTATTAAGGCTTTTTACTACTATTTATAGGCATGCCTCCGGATCCGTAAAGCTTTTAATTTCCAATGTAAAGATATTATACGTTCGGCGAAATAGAGCGTATACCCTTTTAATCTTTCCGATACTTTAATAGGTTTTTACAGTTACCTATTCATACTAAATACTTATTATCTTAGTGTTTTCCTAAAACTTGGTCGCCATAAAGTTAGTGCTGGTATCGTAAACGATAACGTTAGGTAGTCTTAAATACTTGTAAATTTATAACATCCTTAACGATTCTTATATATCCTTTCCCAAAAGGGACTTTAAAAACTTAGCCCCGTAGAAAGAGGTTGCGGAGTTAACGACGTAAAAAACAGGTTTGTTTTCCAAATAAAACATATTAATAAAGATCTTATAGTTAAAGTTTTTATCATCTTTTAATGTAAACTTAGATCTTGAAGGAGATTGAGCATATGTTTAATAGTGGTAACAAAGTCTTTTAATAGCTTTTAAAGCAAAGTATTCTACATTATTATACCTTGCTGACTTTAGGACTTCATATAGCCTGTTAATAATTAGGTAGTTAAAGCGCTGGTATAGTTAACGTATTTCAGGCTTTATTACGTTTAACACTACTATTTCTGAGCCTTAAAAATAAAATTATAAATGCTTCCACTTAAAGTCGAGTGAAAACCTTTAGCTGTTTTCAACCAGCTAGTCTACGTTAATTTTCACATTAATGTCAAAGATTTTTATATCTTTTAAATAAAAAAGGAAAGAGGTAGGCGACTTAAGGATATAAAATGTAATCGTTTTTATAACAGTTTAAATTACCGTTATTCCTATTAACGATAGTTATTTACCTAAGCTGAAACCGACTTTAGCCTTATCAGTATCGTAACGATCAATCTCAATGGTTATAGTGCTTTTCCTCCGTAATACCACATACTGCGAATAGCCTTTTATTAAGTACCTTGCCGCCCTAATGTTTGACATAATACCTTAAAACGTGTGATCCGCGTAATAGTCGCAAAGGTTAAAGGTATGTAAAGGGTTAGGGATATAGTTAGGGTAAAAGTAAGTGTTTTTACCATCTAAATGGTATAAAAAGGCATATTCGGCTGGTTATTAGGCTATCGTATTAAAAGTGGTATTCTTATATCACTTAATTTATTTAGGGGTGTTAATGACGTCAATTGGCTTATCTTTTTTAATATTTGTAACCTGTTTTAAGTATTTAATTTCGAAGTAATAAGGTACTAGACGTAGTACACTGTTTTCCCATTATTACGCTTGGCGGAAGGGTAACTAATCGACTAGTAGCCGGCCTTATCATAAATTCAACATCTCTTACCATTATTACGACGATAGTACTCACGGTTAACGGGTCCGCTTAAATTTTTTTAACGTTAACGTAGGTGTTGCCTTTAGTTTGGAGCCGAGGTTAATAGGTCTGACCTTGGACGTTATAGGCGCCCGTACTTGCGGTCTACGTAATTAACTACCATAAGGTCTTTTTTATCTACGTTAATAAAATTGCTGGCTTAGGAATATATACCGAACAAATTTGGTATACGTGTCATTACAGTAATAAACGAGGAATGTAACTAGCTAAAAAAGCCTTTATAGGTAGTATTTAGGCGTTATAGAGCGTATTCGAACTTACTAAAGCCTGTAATAACTGCTTGTACTTACTCGCGAAGTATAATTTCACTAGAGTAGGCATTTTTCATTACCTTTTAACATTTTATTAGCTTTTTAAACATTTAATTAAAAATATTTATTGGTAATTCCTCCTTTTTTTTCTTCATTATTATTGTAGTTTACCACATGGTAGCCCAATTTATATGGTATTATGTAAAGTGGACGTCGTCTTCAAAGTAGTCGTTTATACTATGGCAAATCTCGCGAAACGTAATAACGTTTGTTAGGAAAGTTAATTAGTAGTTTTTTGTGTGATCTATAAGGATTTCGGAAAATAATAAGTGAAAATCAAAAGGTAAGACCTCTATTTACTTGCAAATATTTAGAAAAGACATTATCTTAATGTCGAGAAAGTTATAAGGCTTTTCGTCATACTTTTCTTTATTATTTCAGATCTTAGTGAAGTTCGTTATCATTTGGTAATTGATATTAACTATCTTAACAAATCTGAAAGGAAGATCTCGATAGTTATTCTAGGTTGAGTTGGTATTTCCTAGCGGTTCAAATCTTGGAGGTTCCGAGGCCCGGTATTAAGGTTAATTATTAATCGCTTAACCCGAATTTATAGAGATTTTTTCCAGCACGTAAATCCCTCGATATTTAAGTTTTTCCCTTAATTTGGATTTAACGGTCTTTCAAACTCTCTTTTACACATCTATAATTTGATCTTGGAAGAATTTACGGTATTTACAAAAAGCACGGTTACTATAGTTAAGTTTTTCGCCGCCATCTTATTTAATAATATAACAGCCAACGAAATTGGTAAGATATTTTTCCGTTAATCTTTTATTAATATTTATTACCCACAAGTTTTCGTTGTAAAACTCGGTAAAAATAGATTCGAAGGTGTTAGCTTTATTTATAAGTGCATGATTTAAAGCCATTTTGATGGTTTGGTCGGTAAGAGACGTAATGGGGCGTATAGGGCTTAACTTGGTAATCTCAAGCGTGGGGTTTTCGTGTTTTGGCGTAAAGTCGCTTGGGAACTTAGCGATTTGGCGTAGAGTCGCATAACGTAGCTTTCTCGGCGTAACTTGGTATTTTCGCTAAAAGTAGTGAACTTGATGATTCAGGTGACGTAGGAAGTGAAAAGAATAAAGTAAGGCAAAGGTTTGGTATAAAAGGAAGGTTAATGGTCGTTATTAATGGTAAAGAGCGAAGGTTATTTATTATTTGGCTGTAGGACTTGATTGTTTTTCTTACGGTAGTAGTACCCGCAATAGTACTAACTTAGCCGTTTACTAATTTTTCCGTACGTCAAAACTTCTAACAGTTAATTTTAACGTCTTTAAAAAGAATGAATAAATATTCCTTAGTGTTTTTAAATGGAGATACCGTCGCTACCTCTATTCTTTCGTAAAAACCACCGTAACTTAGAAGTCTTTTTTACTTACTGCCGTAAAAACCGACGAAGTAGTAAAGGCCCTTTACAAGAATCTTTCCTCTACCCTAATCGCCGTTATTAATGTAAAGCGTAACTGGAAAGTATCTTTTTTTTTTAACTTATCTGTGCTTAAGCTAATAGGTAGGCAAGCACTGATCAGTATTGGTAAGCCTTAGACGTTGCAACGTTGTCGATTCGATTAGTCGAAGTAACAGTAGTATTACAGTAGTCAGATAGTAAATGTATTGTTCTAGGTTTGGCAGACCGCTAGCCGGTCTGCACTGTAATTTTTATGGCCAATTGCTTGATCTGTGCTATAGAGTGAAGTGCAGCATACTGCACTCGACTTACACCCAATGCGGTGAGTCTCCACAAAACAATACACTCAACTTGCAGTACAGTCAACTTTACTATCAGTAAAGTTGACCTAATGCACTGCATGCAATACTATTCCAACAAAGTTAATAATTGTCAAAAGCGACTACGTTATACGCAATGTACAATTATTCATCCCCCACTCAAGTTAAAACAACTTTTAAGATTACCTAAGCCTTTCTATATGAACAGCTTAAGCTACATTACGCAAATCCAACACGGCAACTCTTTTTTCAAATTAATGGAAGTTTCGAACGCGGATTTGAAGTTATGCTTTTTCACATTAAAAAAGTTTGTTTTTTAGAAAAAAGAACGATACATTCCAGCCACTATTATCAAACCAGTAATATTTTTTGTCGCCGTTTAACTCGAGTTAAACTCGATTATAAACCTTAAAAACATAAAATTTGTTGTCCTATATAGGTATACAAACGCCTGCGAACAACATTAGTTAGCAACTCTTTGCCAATTATTATTTTTACCGACTATAAAGCTACATATATCATTATAAACCAAACTTTATTAAATACAACATTTACCGATAAGGCGAATCAGCTACCTATTAATACGTTAACTTACCTAAATACATATATTTGAAATGTAATTCGCTTGCCGTGATGCCTCAATTTAATACCAAACGCCCTAAATTTCTTGCATTTTAACGAAGACCAACAACTTCATGAAACCAATGTACCAGTATTAGACCAAATTTTAAATAAATTGCTACTCGTAGATCAATATCTACATTATCCTACAATACAACTCGCTAAGAAGCAAATAAATAATAACATACAACTTCGCTTTTAGACAGGTTATCGTCAAAATACAATTTGGTATAGAATTTTGCAAGATCTTATAAGTAACAAAGATTATGAAAACATACCTCTTGATACTTTTAAACTTAGTTACCCATTTCTCTTGGTTCATTACTTGTTATATGATCGCGAAACAAGTGATTACGAACGACTTATAGTTTTTGCAACACTTGTATAGGAACTTTTCGCCGAGGCACATAGTAAAAAGCACTATTTTAAACCTAAGAAAATAATAGCAACCTTAGATAAAGTATTTTTTTTTTTGAAACGCAAGCTTATAAAACTATACGCTGGGGACTACATATAATGCGAAGAACTACGTAAAAACAATGAAAAATGACTTGGTCGCCTTATGCTTATTCTAAACTTCACAAAATAATATATCTAATTTACATGGATTTTATAGTTGTATTACTAGTAGTGCCATCAGAGGGAAAACCTTAACTTTTGTTTGGCAGGAAATCTTTTAAAGTCGTAATACCTATCATATGAAAAACATTCCAAAAAAATACTCCTTATTTCTAGCCATACAACTTACACTATAAAAGATTACGCTACTATTTCGATTCGATAATTTTGATTATACGACTAGCCTCATTCGTAACGAATTATATCGGATGAATATATCAAGTTCGTATTAGCCTTCTAAAAAAAAGCTTATAAAAATTCTAAACGCGTTCAATAATAATAACAGCCTATTATACACAGGCTGATAGATAAAAAAAAAGAATCAAGCAATTAAACTGACTTTACGCCACTTTATGACTAAACATCCTGACTAACATTAAGTTCATGTAATACCGACTTTGTGATGAAACCTTAACAATGTATACCTGTGTACTTTAAAAGTCAATCTTTACAAGTATTTATTCGGATTCAAACTTACAATACCAATAGATATTTTTATAATAATTCTACTACGTAAACAGGCATAAATTCGGTTTATATGGGAACATTTACAACGTAACGCACAGTTAAAGATGGATAATGTCGCTCCTAAGGAAAAAAAACAATATGATCAAAATCATTATTGGCATTAATTTGTTGTAGGCGTCAAAATGTAGCTTAAATTAGGAAAATCTTACAAATTTTTTCACGGACATGCCAAATCAATACCACTGCGTATAAAGCTATACACAATTGTAAGAAAAGTTAATGATTTAGCTTTTATTTTGAACTTTCTACACAATTCACGTATTCACCAACTATTAAAATTACTTACGTGTTACCTTATCGCGACCCTATAAACGATCCATTTAACAATATTAAGCCACATAATTCTGTCAAATACGAGGACGACGTATCAAATGTTAAGAATTTGGAAGTGGAACGTATACTGACTAAACGGGTGGATCGACGCCGTCGCAAAAGAAATCGAATTCAATATCATCTCGAATAAAAAGGCTTAATGGTTCGCGACGACGAACGAAAACTGGTATCAAAATTAAATTAACCTAATTTAATTAAGGACTTTGAAAATGACGATATTAAAAAGGTTATTATTGCTAAATGATAAGAACATCATTCTTTCTTTTAGCCCCCAGCATTTGTTATAACCCAGGGAGGTTACTTATGTACTTGCCTATATCGTGCTTTCTTACAAGACTTCGTACTTATAAGTCATACTTCTCATGAGTACTTATTGTTATGATGATCTGGTGGATTCCTACCTTTAGCTTGATTTTTACCTTAAAATATAGACTGGAATACCACAATACGTTCCTATGTACAGACAGAACAACATCGTATCTACAATATTAACAATATCTATAATATGTACCTTAACCTATACCAAAAAAGCCAGCTATAAACTTGACGAAAATCGACAAAATTAACGAGATAAAATCATAACGATACTTTAAACAAAGTGTAATGATCACACTATATACCCGTGAGTATATAGAAAGTGTCAGAGGGTTTATGTTATCAAGAAGGTAGTAGAGGTGCTGAGTGAACAATATCGCAACCATGCAAGTAATGATCAAAAGCTGTGAGGCTATTCAGAATATACTGAGACTGAATACTTAGATTGAAAACTGAAGAGCTATGAAGGAAACACTATCTATGTGGTGATTACCATGTCCTTATATATCTGTGCCTTCATACTATCTTCAGTACTGGATCCCTTGGATCAGTGCTGAGCCCGCTGATCCTGGATCACTTGGATCAGTACTGATTCCACTGATCCTAATCACGTGATTGGCTTAGTCATTTCCCTGCTAACAAAGAAGAGGTGTTCCCCGCCTGATGTGTTAGACTTCAGACTCTAAATGGCTCAGCTGCATGCTGGCTCGCCATCATGCTTGAGTTGTAACACAAAAGATTATTACAATATGTTAACCGAAGGCATTTTACAATAATTTCATTACGGAACAAGTTGAAAAATCATGAAATAAAAACTTGAATATGTTAAATAAACATATTGAATAGAAAATAAACACCATGGACAGAGGCATTAATATGATACCAATAAACTTAACGATGGTTAAATTGATAGTTTTTACAGACGGTTTTCTTTTACAACCAATACCGACCTCATATTGTAAATCGGATTTCTAATAATGTTCGTTCACAAAGATAAATCCAATAGGAAATTTACAATCACCGTAAACCTTAAACACTAGATATCTGTTAAATGTAATTTTATAATATGAAAAGTACTAGCATCAAAGGTCTATGGCATAATAACAGACTTTTATATCGGTATGGTAACTAAAAATACATTAAGAATTATCATCAAATAGCTGGAATTACTTTCAATACCTATAATGGTATTTATTAACTCCTAGAACCTTACGAGTGCTTTTCCAAGCTGATTGAAACTAATAAAAAACGTTTAATGATAGACGTAATAAATGTGAAGGAAGTATATAAAACCCGAAAAATTAACGAATTCAGGTAAATCAAGAGCAAAGATAATCTCATCGACGCTATAACTAGGGATAAGCTTAATGACACCTCAAAGGAATTATAAACAGCAATAGTCTCACCGGACGAATAAAGGGTTATGTGGACCACCCAGCACATAACGTAGAGAAACGGGAATATCCTGGAAAACTAAAGAATGTGGGGATAATAATATATAAGAAAAGTATACCGAAATCTATTGGTAAATATTACTTGATTGGTAACATACAAGTCTGTAACAAGTGTAAGTCAATAACAAAAGACTTGTGTATAGAAGTTAGTAAAGTTATTACCAGAAAATATGGGGCGAAAGGTAGTAATTACACTTAATTTAAGTACAAAACAAATTGGAATTGATATAAGCTTAGCTAACGGAATTGAAAGAGACTTTGAAAATTATTATAAATTAGTGATTGGCTATACTAGCGTAAACGCACAAAACAAAAGGTTACTAGTATTGAAACAGCAGTTAATTTCAGTACAATTAAGCTAACTATATTAACCGTAACTTAATTATATTGTCCATAAGTTGACTCTATGGTATAGAGGTTAACTGTATTAACTTCAAGTCAAATACAATAAATGTCCATTTTAGACTAATATATAAGCCAAGCGATTAAACGAACAACTTAATATACAGACCAGCTAGCAGTCTGTCAAACTTATAAGTAACACATTACCTATTGGAATAGTACTACATACAGTGCAGTAGGTAAACTTTACTGTAAGTAAAGTTGACTATACTAACTGCAAGTTGAGTATATTATTTTGTGTGGGCTTACCGTATTGGGTGTAAGTCGAGTACAGTAGACCACACTTTACACTAGAGCACGGGTCAAGCAATTGGCCATACAAATTACGGTGCAGACCGGCTAGCGGTCTGCAAAACCTAGAACAATACATTTACCACTTGATCATGTAATACTACTGTTACTTCGACTAATCGAATCGACAACGTTGTAAAGTTTAAATCCCTACCAACACTGATCAGTGTTTATTGAATCAAGTATAGATAAGCTAGGTAAACAAAAAAACTATTTTCTGGTTACACTCTACGTCAACAACAGCGGTTAAGGTAGAGGAAATATTCTTACGAAAGGCTATTATTAATAATACTCTAGTCCATAACGGTAGGAAAACAAAAAAAACTTTTAAGTTGCGCCAGTTCACAACGGTAATCTAGAAGTAAGCGACGATATCGCTATTAAAGACACTAAAAAATCTTTATCAAATCGCTTTTAAAAACGTTAAGATTAACTGTTAAAATTCTTCAAATTCGGAATGTTAGTAAACAGCTAAGTTAATACTACTACGGGTACCATTATTATAAGAAAAACGACTAAATCTCACGGTTAAAACAACAAATAAGCTTTACCACCAATAACAAACGATTGCTGACCTTACTCTTTACACTATACCTTTGCCTCTACTTTACTTTTTTTTTACTTCCCTACGCCAATTTAATCGTTAAGATCGCTAATTCGAACGAAAACATCAAGTCGCGCCGAAAAAGCCACGTTACACGAATTCAAATCCAAGTTTCCAAATTCACACGCGACTTTACACTAAAACACCAAGTCTCTACGTTTAAAACCATCAACTCCCTCGCTCTGTACGCCTATTAAATTCTACGTAAGCCGGAACCTTAAGGTGGTATTTAGCTAAAATCAAATAAAGGCAATTAAAACCTTCGGCTCCCAGTTTATCAAGCATTTCGATAAAGAGCT
Organism: Anisogramma anomala; assembly: GCA_038502455.1. Lineage (NCBI taxonomy): Eukaryota > Fungi > Ascomycota > Sordariomycetes > Diaporthales > Gnomoniaceae > Anisogramma > Anisogramma anomala. The sequence continues at coordinate 15,618,535 of JASMMZ010000004.1, read as the reverse complement.
TTATGGTTATGATGTCGACGAAAACTTAACGGAATGGCATTTGTTCAACTTTGTTAAATCCTAAATTATTAACTATGACAGAGGCCAAAAACTTAATCGTGAGGAACGCGCCTTCCGCAAGTATCGTAAGTTCTTCTACAACTTGATTATTAATATATGGAAAAAGATCTAAAAGGGTATTAAATTAATGTTAAAGGAAGAACTATAGCGAAAAAGGGTTTACGTGTTAGAAAAAAAGTTTACTAAGTTGTCAAAAACTTTCTTTGATTTGGTCCAGCTCTAAAGATACCTTTAAAACTCACGGTCTCAGGTAAAGGGTGTTGAAAAACCATAACGCTCTTATATGCGATCCAAAGAACTTCTCCTTTAGCCTTCATTAAATTAAGCCTTTTTACGCGCTAACGATAAAAAACCTGTTAATCTTTTCGGCAGCCTAGTATCTTTACGCGAAATTGTGGAATACGCGCTTAGTAGCGGTAGAGCACGTAAATCAGTGGCTACCCACGCGGTTAGAGGAATTGACGTCGACGCTTTACACAGGTTAATTAAATAAGATCATCAAGTCCCTTAAAACATCTAAACACCTACCGCCCCCCAGCACTTTAATTGATGGGCTCTTTAATAAACCTTGTATGGTAGGTTTATCTACACACGAAAACCTACTATAGGCCTTACCACAGAACTATACCCCTCGGGTTAAACAACTAGCAATTACTTTTAAAACCATGTTTCGGAAGTTTGAAGACTTCAACTATTAGGAAACACTACTAATAAAGACTGGAATAATCATCGCAGCCTACCCTTAAAACCTGTTAAGATAGTTAATATTAACTATAAGCTTTTTACGAACTTCGTTAAAATTTAAACCGATTCCAAAAAATATAACGGAAAGCTTTACAACCTCTTCGATACAAAGATGATACCCTTTTCAAACATTTGCAAGTGAATGGAGGTTCTCATTTCTGATGTTCACTTACTATTTCCCGGAATCTTTTTAAGGCACGCCAAAGACTGTTGCCTAAACTTTTTAATTCAAGTACTTACGTTTCAAAAAAATTATAACAATATAAAGGGATACTTCGAATACGACATCCACCTTACGAAATATTATATAAATTGGGTTATTACGATGTGGGCGACGATAATAATTTAAAAGGAAGAAGAAAAAACACCAATAGATTTGCTTAACCAGATGATTAACAAGTTGATATTATTCCAAAAAGTAATAATGAAAGCCTACGCTAGCGAAGCCACACTTCGTAAACAGGTATGAGTAGTAATTACGGGTGTTAATGAGTTTAAATACGTTCTATAACGCCTAAATACCACCTGTAAAGGCTTTTTAGCCAGTTGCGCTCCTCGCTTACCACTCTAATGACGCGTACACCAAACTCGCTTGGTATGTACCTTTAAGCCGGCAACTTCCCTAACGTCAATTAAAAAGACTTTGCGGTGGTTAATTATGTTGACCGCAAATACAGCTATGTGCGCCTTTAATGTCTAAGGTTTAGCTTGTCAACTGTAAATTAAAAATAGAAATTAAGTTAGAGCTACTAGGGTTAAGATTTGGATGAACCTATTAACCGTAAATACTATCATCATAATAATGGTAAAAGATATTGAATCTGAAGCAGATATAGCTATTGATTAACTCGGACCCCCCCTGCTAAACGAAATGATAAAAAGGTAATATATTATATCTAGTATCTTACCACCTTAAAATAGAATTACTTAACCTAAATCACAAACTTCGAAGGCGACGAGCTATTTAACAGCGATAATACCCCTAGGTATATTAAGTAATATAAAGATACTACTTCTAACATGGCTTCGTAACTAGTTGACTACACTTTTCTATACCTCCTGAGTGGTTAAAACCCTTACCTTTGCCTTAATTAGGCTCCTAACCCCTTATATATCTTTAATCTTCGCGATCTTTACGCGGATTATACGTTTTAAGGTATTATGCTAGATATAGAAGCAAAAAGGTACTTAATAAGAAGCTATTTGTAATACGTAGTATTGCGAAGGGAAAACACTACGGCTATTAAAATCAATCTTTACGATAATAATGAAAATAGAGTTAGCTTTAAACTAGTCGAATAACTATCGTTATTAAGGATAACGGTAATTTAAATTATTATGTGAATAATTACATTCCATATATTTTAGTCTATTACCCCTTTCATTCTTTATTTAGAGGATATAAAGATCCTTGGCGTTAACATCGATACTAACGTAGATAAACTGGTTAAAAATGGCTAAAGGCTTCTCTTCGCTTTTAAGTAGAAGTACTTATAGTTTTATCTTTAAGGGCCTAAAGTAGTGGTATTAAACCTAAAGAAGTCGGAAATACCCCAATTACACCAATGTTTCAACAATCTTACTATTAATAATCTATACAAAGTCTTAAAGTCCGTAAGGTATAAATACGTGGAATACTTTGCCCTAAAATACATTAGAAGGTTTTATCACCATTATTAAACGTATACCTAAACCCCTCGAAAATTGAAGTTTATATTAAAAGACGATAAGGATTTCAATTACGAGGTTTTTATCGATATATTTTACTTAGATAATAAGCCTGTTTTTTACTTTGTTCACTCCGTAATCTCTTTTTACGCAGTAAAATTTTTAAAGTCCTATTCGGTAAAGGATTCGTGGGAGATACTCAGGATGTTGTAAATTGGTATATATTTAGACCAACCTAATATTGTTCTTTACGATGCCAATACCAACTTTATAGCGATAGAGTTTTAGGAAGATGATAAAATGATAAGTATCTAATGTAAATAAGTGTTTGTAAAGGTTTATTAAAGTATTAGAAAAGTAAAAAAGACATACACTTTAATTCGCCATACATATAATATCCTTACACTAAAAATTGGAAGCTTTACGGATTTGGAGGCATGCTTTTAAATAGTGGTAAAGAGCCCAAACGATATTGTGAGCCCGGATGGTCTAATGCCAACGTTGCTAGTCTTTGGAGCATATCCACGTTTAACGAGTAAATCTCTGCTATTAACAAGTACCTAAAAGCGTGTTATAGCTTACGGCAAAGCTTTAAGGGAATTACGAAAGGAATAGGAACACCGCCAGGTTAATAACACCTTTAATACCAAAAACTGTCCTATAACAATCGACGTACTTACTTTTCTATTGCAAAGTAAAGTCCTCGTATGGTGGAATCTGAGTAAATAAAAGGGTTCATTTAAGATTTTAAGTATCGTAAACTCTAAACTAATTGTTAAAACTGCTAACAGTCCTGTATTATTCTGAATTAATTAGGTTAAGCCTTATATTAAGATCACCAACAATAAATACCCTTAATTTAAGCGACCTAGCTAATACAAAGCTTCCTTACTCGTTATAGATAAGCTGATAAAATACTGCCACCGCGGACGACTCCTGAAAAAAGAAGGAACGTTAAAGAGAAGGAATATATACTAGGCTGTATTTATAATACAGCTTAATAAGTAGAAAATAAAAGATAACAAAGACTTTGTATTAAAGCTTCAAGTATAAAGAATTATTCAAACCTTCGGTAAACCTTTTAGGAAAAGCGATAAGGTCTAATTTAACGACTTACTAATTAGAGGAGTTATACAATGAGTGTTAAAAGCTGATTTAAATATTTAAGACCTAAACGTTACGGTTTTTAAGTCAAGGATTGTCTACGAAGTTGAAGGTAAGACTACAGGGCAGCCGTACTAAAAGTTACGTCCAATCGCTTGAGGATATGGCGATAAAGGCAAATATTAAATCCTCACGTAATCGCCAACGATCCAGAGGATTATCTATCGTTTAGTGGTTGTTTTTGGCAACCAATTTATTAACCAAAACTCAATGCAAGTTTACACTTAATAGTTGTAATATAACATAAGCTTACACGTAATTAGCAACGGATTTACAACGGATTATACTATTGGAATTACTATAGGAACTACAGCCTATTTACCCTTCAGGAACGGTAATACTTTATATTAAGCTATTGTAAAGACTGATTAAAGTAAGCGTTTAATAATTTTCAACCTATTAGTCGCGTTTTGAATTACAGCTAGGTATAAAGTTTTTAATATACGACTCGTACTTATTGGTAACGTAAAAAAAGTACTTTGGCCTAATGGGTATACAGACTAACGATACCCTGTCGTTGTAACAGCTGGCTTTGCAGTATTCAAATAGCAGGCGATTAAAGGTTCCATATTTTGAAATTAAAAACCAGTAACAACGTTGGCAAGGAGTAATTAACTTGACTTTCACGACTTATTAATCCGCATACTTGGTATTAATATGGGCCTTAACTTTCGCCAAAGGAGTTAGGATACTAATTTAACTATTATTGATAAAAATAGCGTAGATAAAGCTTAACTTTACTTGAAACAGTGTACTCATAGCAGTTATATTGCTACTTTATGCTAACTGAAAGGCTTTTAAGACCTAACGAATAATAACCTTAACCGGATAAATAAAAGAATTAAGTGGTAAATATGGAATTGGAACTGGAGAATTAATATGGTTTTAATCGACCTGTCGAAAGCTAAGTTAAAGATTTTTACAGATAAGTCTTTCGCAAATAATACCAACCTATTTTTATAAATCAACTTTCTAATACCTTTCATCAAAGAAAATTGGCGTAAACATAAGTTAACATTATCGGTAACCTAATTTACTAGACCTTAATCAAGTGTAAAATAATTACATAAAATGTGTTAGCTTTAAAGGTTTACGAAATAATAATAGGCTTTAACGCAGGAATAGCATTATGGGAAACTCTTAACTTCATTACCAAATAGCTCAATATTCCTTCAATTCTGGTAGTAATTTGTACCGACTCTAGAAATTTATTTGAATACCTTTCGAAGCTCGGAACTACTAGCGAAAAACGCCTACAAATCGACTTAATAACACTTCTTAAAACCTACGAAAGGAAGGAGATTGAAAATTTCCAATGAATTCACGGTAAAGATAATCCTACTAATGTTATAACAAAATTATCTCCGAATAAAGCCCTAGAAAGGTTAATGAATAGCAACAAGTTAACTATACGTATCAAAAGCTACGTTAATAAGCCGCCCAAAAATATTAAATCACGTAATAACGGTTAGGGATATGTTGGCCAACTAAAAGACTTCCAAAGAAATAGAGGAATTAACGATAGCAATCTATTTGATTAGCATAGCTAAAGTGGTGGCTTGAAAAGGCATATAGCGAAAGAACTTTTTATAAAAGTCGATAAAGTTGAACCTCGATACCGTAAGGTAAATTACAGTAATTAGGGTTAATTTGCATATAAATGGTCGCATTTCAATACGGAGGCTAATTGGAATTAGCAGAGGTCTGGCCAATCGACGGGGTCTCAGTTTAACGCTTACCGGAAAATATTGGTTAACTTCACTAGCGTACGTAGACAAACTAAAAAACTACCAGTGTTAAAATAATACTACATATAATACAGTAAGTCAACTTTACTATAAGCAAAATTGATTATACTAACTTCAAGTTAAGAATATTGTTTTGTATGGGCTTATTGTATTGGGTGTAAGTTGAGTACAATAGATTACACTTCATATTAGGGTATGGGCCAAGCAATTGGCCATACAAATTACAGTGCAAATCGGCTAGCGGTCTACCAAACTTAAAACCATACATCCACCACTTGACTATGCAACACTACTGTTACTTCGACGAATGAAATCGATAACGTTATAACGTCTAAATCCCTACCAACATTACTACTTTTAACACAATATATCAGTTACTTCGATCACAACTTAAATCAATTATGTTGCAACAATAAAAGTCTACTAACAAAATCGCTATTAAAACCAGTACATATATTATTCACCTAATATGTGAAATAGAATTAGATATATTGTTAGCAACGAAATATTGAATTTATAAACTCGCAAAATATTAAAATCTGTAGATGTTACTATATACCCCTACAGCTAGTATACATAGACCAAATGGTAGTGCACTATACTGTAAGGTGGAATCCTGAAGATGGCACGATAACGTGTCACGCTTCAGGCTGCACTCTTGCAAGGCGCAAAGTGCATTATGCGTAGCGTGGTTTGGAAGGGGTATTCCAGAGCGCATGATAAAAAAGTCATTGCCTGGATAAGAGGTTTATAACCTTTTATTCGTGGCGTGCACTCTCTAGAAAACTTCTTTTTAACCTATCATTTATCTTTATTACAATATCAATTTTACTTTTTATTTATATTCACGTGAATAGAGACCTTACCGATACTTATTTTTAGTCGACTAGGTTGAATACAGACAGCTAAGGGAAAAAAAGATAAACCGAAGTTGAATACCTATAACGGGATGCTGTAGCGGTTCCAATCATTTGTACTTTACTATTACACCTTACAAGAACTATACGGGAGTATGGAATTACACGGGAACGCTATTGAAACCCAAAGTATAGCAAGACCGTAAAATCTGGAGTTATTTTAAAAAGGATTACTTTATTACGATATTATTAACTAGTTGGTGTTTTGTTTATTAAAAGCCCCGTTATTTTAATATTCAACTTATTTTAGCGTTTTAAACGTATCTTGGCACTTTTTCAAAAAAAAATCTCATTATGTATTAGGCCATGTAAATTAAAACCACTAAATTTCGAAATCCTTCGTTAGGACCCACCCTATCCAAATACAAGCATCTAAACCGTTTATAAAACCCAAAAGTGGTTACAGACACAATATTTATATCGTTCGCGAAACCGAAAAACGGTTACTAATATAACACATAAACCGCTTACAATTACTAAAAGCGGCCACAACACAAAATTCCGAACCGCTTACTAAACATGAACCAAAACCTATACACCGGATTATATAATATACCTCCCCATACCTACATCCCCCCCCCTCCCCCTTTTTTTACGTTTAACTTGTCCGCTTTTTCAAATTCTCCCTATATATTCTAAGTTTGATACTTACGACGTTTAAGTTTTTTTAAGCTTTTCGTTGTTATAACGTTACCAAACGTTAATAAAACTAATTTAAAAAGCCCAACTAAATTATATTGACGTTTTATTTGCGTATGATTTAAACTTTATATGTACTAGCAAGCGCTAAACACCTTATTTACTTTCATTTACGTATTTATACGATTTTTTTAAGTTACGACCACACTCAAGTTCAATTATGGCGCGAAACCACTAATTTATGTCTCTATAAACATTATAGGTATACATAGAGAACCCACCTTAAATATACGATGTCTTTCCCAGTAACGGATTTAGTAAAAATGAACGAATATATGCTATACTTCTTTATATACACGTATTTTCGCAGTAATATTCTAAAGCATTTAGACCTTAACCTATAGAATAATAAAATCGAGGCATCAGTAGAATTTTTGGATCTTTATGCGGCAAATACGTATGTTATTAACATAATTTTTAACTATTGTAATGGCGAAATTAAAGGATAAGACTTGTTCGACGATTTTAAAAAGTATTTCACAGATTAGACGTTGAATATATAGCGTTTATCCGATGGTATAATTTCAAGAATATTGCGAAAACAACTACGAAATAAAGTTATTAATACAACCGGTAGAAATAATCATCGTATTGTAAAAGCCTTGTTAGTAATAGACTAGCTTATATGAATGCCAAAATATATAAACGATAAAGTGATAAAAGTAAAATTTGTGAAAGGATATTGGTTGAAAAAATATTGGGAACACTTGAAATAACGGACCGAGAACGAGAAAAACACCCGCAAATGAAAAAGAGACGCTTAGCAAGGCTAAACGCCCGCCGCGAAATGGAAACGAAGCTGAAGGAATTGACGAAAAAAGAGGAAATTACGTAACGATTATTTATAATAAGGATTAAATACGAACCCTCCCTGGAACGTAACTTTAAATAAAGACTAAGATAAAACTATACCTTGGATACAGTTAACAGCTAGTTTAGCTACGAAAAAAGCGGCCCAAATAAAGATAACGCCTCGCTTGAAAAATTGATAAGCGATGTAAAACGCTAATACGTACTTCATAAACTAATGCATACCAACTATGACCCTTACCGCGATCTTTTACCGTACCTCTTTTCTATTGATAAAAGCTACCCTATAAATATTACTAACTTTGCCAGACTTTGTGATAAGGACGTAAATTATAACGGTAAACTATACGATATATTCTATAATAAGATACGTATTATACTTAACACGTGTAGAAAAAATAGATATCGTACCATTTTAGTTTTACGTTATTTTACCTGGTATATGGTTTGGGTACGTTAAAAAATAGTATATGTACCACTTTATGTAGGTAGATATATTTATTGAATACTATAACCGCTCAAAATCACGCTTTAATATAGAAATTAACTACGAACTTCACGATAGGAACTGGACTAGTATAAACTTAAAATCAGTAAAATCTCAGCGACGAAACACTGATAAAAACCTATAAAAGGTACTTACTGCCTAATTACCCCAGTTGAGAAAGTGTTAGGCGGCCTTCAAACCGGAATATAGGGGTGATAAACTATTTATTGAAATAGTAAATAAAGTATATCGCGGAAACCTAAATTTCGACCTTATATTATTTAGACATAAAAAGAACCTAAAGACCTTCTATACGAGTTTTAGAATATCGTTTAAAATCTTTATACGCCGATAGGCGAACCTTGGATTGGTATTTATGGCCGACAAAACGAAAAGCAAAGGTCAAATTACCAAAGTAGATCTCGCCAAAATAATTTATTACGTTTTGGATCGAAGGTTGAAAGTATACCTAAAACAAGTTAAACGCCCTGAATGCAGTTATTCAAAATAGAGATATCAGGTAGGGGGGGAGTTATGAAAATAAAAGGTAAAGTAATTATAATCGAAGACGATTTTATAGTTAGGGACGAAAGGTACCGCGGTTATAGTAATACTTACGAAAAATTATACGAAGCCTTATAGGTTTGTAAAAGCATTGTATCGTATACGATAAGATCGGCTACTGGTTTATTAATTACCTCGCTTATAAACAAATTCGGATTGAACGATAGTTTTAAGCTGATTACACATTTAAAGAATGGATAAAATCTATTTTTTTAATATACGTAACTGAATACAAAATGTAAATAATAAGCTTAATTCCTACCCCTATAAATACACCTTCAGAAAAAAAAAACTTGAAAAGAGATAATACTTACTTAACAGCTTAAGATGACGAAACCATCTAACGCATTTTTACAAACCTATAAAACGCCTCCTTCCTATATATTATAGGTATGAATTGCATGAATGGAGTGTTAAACGCCTATATAACATCGTAATTAACGTTTTGAAACAGATACAGAAATAGATTTTAGGGTATTATACCTAATACCGACGTGGGCGAAATCTTAACGGCTGGAAAACTATAATTCGACGCGTTTATGACAAAGTATTCGAAGTTTCAGTTAAACCGAACAGGGAAATACCGAAAAGTCTTGTTTAATAAAAGTAAAACGTTGTTATTGAGAACTTTCATTGTAAATACGAGATTCAAACTGGTTAAGTTTTACTTAATAGATTTCAAAATACTATTCCTACTTTTATTATCTAATGTAAATAAGTTCGAAATTAAGTTCCGGAATACGATTAATCTACTTATCCGCGTTCCGGATAACGTATCTGTATCGCTTTAACTTAAGTTCGGTTACTTATAGTTTTCCCACAAAACACTTATAATGAAGGTTGTTTACTTAATGTAACCGGATTTATAGATATTATACCGCCGATTCGGATACCCGGTTGTAAAACTTTTTTTATGACTACTTTATATTTTAGGTTATACGGATGTAGAAAAGAACTTATTTAAAGTTATTAAAAGGTTTTACTAAAAGTATTAGTGATACTTATAAGCTTTACGATGGTTTAAGTTTTGTTTTTAGGACAACATAGATTTTAATTACAAGGTAGTTATCAATATTATGTATTTAAATAGCTAACTGGTATTTTACGTCGTCGACGCGATAATATTATTTTAGGTTTCCAAGTTTATACGAAATGTTTTCGTTACAAATTATTAGGATGCTTTAGTTAATTGCTAATTAAATATCTATTTAGAGCCTCTGGATTGGATGACCTGCGACGTTAACACGGCCTTCGAATTTATAGAGTGGCTTATTAAAGCTAGGATAACCGATAACAAATGTAAACAAATACTAGTAAACGTACTATAGGGTATTAGCAAGTGTAAATGGTAATATATACTATTTAAGAGTATATATACAGTTTTGTCCAAAAAAATAAATGGTATTAGTTTGAAGGAATTAATCTCATAAATAACGGTTAGCGCCGTTAACAATATTTTCAGTCCAAATAGGCTTATTGTTACGCTCCTCGTCTTTAGTATTTACCTAAGAATTTATACAGATTTTGTACTATCTCCAATTACAGTGTAAAGAGTGAATGCTATAGTGAAAGCTATGGTAACGTCACTTTCCTTACGAGCTAAAAACGACGTTTCCAAAGCGCTAGATATAAGGAATGGTCCACGTCAAACTGTCGTTTTAAACCAATTGATGTAATTTAATGTCTTAGTTTGGAAAACTAAGGACGAATAAGTTAGCCTCTGAAAAATTAATGGGTTTAGAGGTTATAATTTGTTTGTTAATTTACTCAACGGTACGAATTCGTTTCGTTTAATAATGGTACGAAAGTATAAAAGGGAAATAAATAAAAGCAGCTCAAAACCACAATCCAACCAAAACCACCAACGGGATACCTTTTAAAACGACGAATACAAACCGTTCTCAATTTTAAACCACCCCCAATATTATACTTTCGGCCCGTTTCTATTAAATAAAAACGGTCCGTTTGTATTAACCCCGCTATCACCTTGTTGCCGAAACCGCTCTTTTAGCTCGAGAACTAAAAAATACCCCCGAACTTTTATTATAGGCTATTTTATTATTTAAAAGGAGATAGCAAACCGCGATCTTATCTTGAAACTACGTTACAACGGTATTATTATTACCCTAAGTACTCTGTTCAAATAATCTACCCAAATAGAAATATCTGCTTTAATCGAATAAGGCGTATTTCGCTTTAAATGATTTGACTCAATGATTTACAGCGCCTACAGAATTTTTTCTACTCGTTTCGTTTACGAAATTAAAGATAAGACCAGAAAGCTTTACGAAAAGACCCGTTTAATTGAGAAACGTTATAATGACGACGGCAAAAAAGATATTATAACTTAATCGCCTACCTTATAACGGGTTATCCACTATTTTATTTTTATATTTATAGCCTCCTATAGTACACCTTATAGATTATACATTGAACTTCGTAATATTACGTAGGCATATACCCGGTTTAATAAGCGGATTGAACAATGCATTTACACCAATATACCTATGGATTTTAAAGAATACTATTTACCTAAAACGATTTTACATATTATAAAACAGTGTTATGGTCTGGATAAAGTTGGTATTTACTAGTATAATACTAATTGAAAGCACTATAAAGAACAGCTCAGGATAACTAATTTAACTTTCGACCTATGCCTATTGGTATTAACGTCCCGTTTTAAAATCTTTATACTAACGGGTATGTAAATGGAAGACACATTAACATTGTGTGACGTATCATTTTCCGTATTTGAAAAGAGGAAACTTTTGGAGGCCAGCCTAAAGATAAAACCTAAGATGTATTTAATGGATGACTATATAATTTACTTTAACAATATTACTAGTATCTTTCGGAACGGCGGTTTAAATCCTTGTATAAAAAGAGTAGTTGGATGAAGTTGCATTTCTAGTTTTGAATAGCGTAAAACGATCAGACGAATATAAATGCTAACGCGTACGTAGCGCTTAAATCGCTTTAGTAGTACAATCGGAAACGGTATTTAACCTTTTAATAGTTGTATAGCATTGAACTATTTCGTTAAACAACGTATATAAGCCATTTAATAAACGTTTTATATAGTAAATATATAATTTAAAACGCAGTTTTCAGTTTATACCGTTCAATATACGTATTGTGAAGCTATTTGTTTTTACTAACGACTTTTTTATCAATAATAACGATTACAATTTGTAAATAGGCTTCGTTTTAATTTTCGGTAACGAAACTCCAGCACGAAACGGCTTTGCGTTTTGTGGAAACCTTATTTATTAAAGCTTTACCAAGTATGAACGGGTTATGAAAAACGTTTTGGTTTCGGAAATTTATGGCATAGTTGGAAGTTTCGATTTAGGTATTACCATAGTAATAACGGTTCATATAATTATTTTTAACTTCAATTTACGCCTTATCCCTTTCGTTATATAATGACTTCTTCTCATTCTATAAATAACTCGTTAAACTTAATACTACGAACGAAAAACGTTTAATAATCGATATTATAGCCTTACGCGAATTATATAAACGCCTGGAAATCGAAAGGACGAGGTAAATCGATGGAAATTTTAATTTAACAGATGTAATAACTAAGATTATCCCGAACGAAGTACTGGAAACGCTTACATCGATAAGTATATTATTTATTAGGGTTATTCAAAAGGTTTTACAAACTTAATAAACTATTACACCACTTTTACCGACTTCAGGCAGTTAGAAACTATTTATCCGCGCCGTTTGCTAATTTGTACTAAGGTACATAACTTATATCTGTAGCGGACTTGCGAATTTGCCTCTGTTTAAACTTACCATTCCGTGCTACTCCTAATATATTGTTACACTTTGTTTTACGTACTTCGTCCCTACTAGGTATTTCACCATCTTCCCTTCTCTATTTAAATATACGATATCGCACCGCTTTTGACATTTTATCCCTTTATTTTTATGTATTTCAAGTTATATTTATTATTTATTTTACGTTTATATTTATAAAACGTGATGATATTACTGTAGAACGTACTATATTATAGCCGCGCGCATCGGCCTGGCTGTCAAGTGCAGCTTTTTAATGTTAGAAGAAAAGGGAAAAGATAACGCCATCACGTTTCCACTATCTTTTCCATCACCCTCCACTTTTGTATTAGCATCACCGCTATTACTGTTATCGAAGTCATCAACGTTAGCGAGGATATAGCCCCGCGCCTTGGGCCGTATACCATTAGGTAAAGGCTCGGGGGGGGTTTTACCCTTCTTATAGCGACGCAAAATAACGATGTCGAACTCGCCTGTGTAGTATATACTTAAGCCCCGTTTCCAGGCGGTAATAGCGGCTGCCGACTTTTTGATCCGCCGGTTGGCGTTTACTGCTAATTAGTATAGGTTTGTTTTAGTTATTTTCGAACGCGGTTCAACTTATTTTAGTTATTTACGACCCCAGTTGCTTTTTTTCCGAAGCACTTCAAATATTGTTTTTCTAAAAGAGGGGATTTTTTGAAATTGGTTGGGATTTACTGTAGAGCTGGCGGGCGCGTAGCACAGCTTCGGCCTAAGACTTTAGAACTAACGAAACGGGGGCATATCCGTTGCTAATCCGTTTATAGCGGTGGTAGAGGGCCGAACAATCCCCGTTTTTATAGCAATCGCTAATAGACTTACTCGTAGCCTCGAACGCGATACACAGAACATAAGGCGTATCCATTGGCGACCTGGGGCTACGGACCTGAGTACGCCGTTTTAACGCCTTACGCGTTAGAAAGGCTTTATAGCGTACTCTAGCGATACGAAGCTCGAGGCGGCGGAGCAAATCTGCATTATGCTTCTTATCTAAAGAAATATCAAAAGTAAATAAACGGGTGGATTTAGGGAATACAAACCGTGGTAAAGCTTTGTCAAGTTGCGTTTACGGCATCAAGGAGCTTTCACAGGTAAGGGAGTTTTCACCTACGGGGAGAGGGTAAAGTTTATAACTTTAGGAGCCCCTCGTTTCTTCCCTTAGAAATTGAGGGAAAAGGAGAAGGGAGAGAGAAGAAAAAGGGGGGTAGCAGCGGCGATGGGGGAAGGTGAAGCCGAGGGAGAGATAATGGCGGCGGCGGATAGCGAAGCCGGAGGGAAGACGGCGGCGGTGGTGGCGGGATATGGAAAGGCCGGGAAGAAACCAGTTATGGATAAGATGACGCTCGACGAGGGCGGATTTCTGGTAATAGTGGAGGTAGTGTTGATGGTGGCAGTGGCGGCGGCGGCGCAACAGCGCTTACGCATCAATAGGCACCTTATAGACCTATTTTTACACGATATTTATTTAAAGGCAAGGTTAATATATAGGCACTAATCGAATAACTTATTTATCGAAGCGGTTTAGATTATTTAATGAAAATAAAGGTTAAGTTAAGTTTAAATAGGCAATTGTATTAACTTTAGATACGTGCTTTTAAACGAGGGGGGGGGGGTTACTTAAACCAATAGCGATGTATCTTTTTATACTAACTCAAAATACGTGATGGCTTTATTACTCCTACGTAATCACCCTTGTAGTACTTATACAATTATACCCCTGTCTAAAACAACAAAAGACGTCATTAATAATCATATTGTCACCGATTAATTATATCAACTAAAGCCTCATTACAATTATTACTGCGGCCAGAAATTACTAATTTAAACTTTTGTAATTGGTACCATAACCATATTGTTATTACAAAAGCTATTAATATAAACCTTTATAATTGGTACCGTAACTATACTGTTATTATAAAAGCTACTGATTCGAGTGAATCCTCGTTCTTCTACATGGCTTCACACGCTGCATGCAGGCGTTGGAGGAGGTGAGCTTGCCGTTCCAGTTGGTCACTCCCTCGGCGGGCGAAGAGGGCCACTTCGTTTCGAAGGAAACACGCAGAGAGAGGGTGCTTGCATTCGTGAAGGGGCGTCTGCAGTAGAGACAGCGCTAGCTCATGTAGATGCCACGAGTCTCGTGGGCGTTTTGGCGCGGCAGGGGCAGATGAAAAATCGAGGCAAGAGAAAAATGACAACCAGCCTTGCGCCACATGGCTGCTCGTCTCAGAAAAGCGGTGGCGAGCGATCCCATGGTGCATGGGGCCTGCCAAACAGAAGCTTCGGGCGTGCTTTGCGCCAAGATGTGTGCACGCCGAGATCCACATCGTAGCGCGGCATAGACGCGGCGTTTCACCAGTAGATGGAGAGTGTGTCGGGCCAGATGAAGCCTGTCCACCATAGAGTAGTCGGATGGGGTTGAGGTCCAGTGAAGATCCAATGCTGCTGCGAAGGAGACAACACCATGCTTTCTTTGGTATGAGTCCTGGCAGGGGACACGCTGTTCAACGTCAGTCGATGGTCCTAGTGTCGTTCTAAGCCATGGGAAGCTCACCTCTCTTCACTCTTCCACACTCTCTGTGACAGTCCAGATTTGGGAGACGCTGCTCCTCAGCCGCGAGTGCCTCTCTCTCGAGACGGACTTCTCTCTTGCGACCGAGGGCTTGGCCTGAGCGGGCGACGGCAGATCGAAGCTCTCGTGCGAAGGCGTCTCGGCCTGCCATGCTGCGTAAGGACACCGGCCCTCGCCGACACTCGAACGGTGACTGTGGAACGAACACTGGCGGAAGCCGAACTGCCGCTCCTCGTTTCTGAGCCTGTTCCTCGGAAGCCGCAGCTGCGGGTTCTTGACGCACACGTCGGCCCGGCTGCTGTCCATCGCGTCGGTGTGCTTTTCGTAGTCGGACTGCAGGGCCGGGAACTCGTCCAGCAGCTCGTGGAAGGCCCGCGGATCGGCGCCGTTGCTGAGGGCCCATGCCAGCATGGCCACGGCCCACTTCCGGAGGCGGAAGGCGTGGTCACGGGCGCAGTCCTCGTAGAGATAGCGGATGAAGTTCATGGAGACGTCCCAGTCGCAGCGCAGGTAGAGGTCTTGGATGGCATCCATGGCGACGTCCTGGAGGACCGGCAGTCGAATCACGGAGGCGAAGAGGTGCAGCTGGACGAGACTCCAGTGCAGTTGACGCCTGTCGTGGAGGACCTGGGCCTGGTTGGCGTGGCTGGACTCGGCCGTCGTGGCAGCGACCATCTGCTCCAGCGTGGCGCGGAACGAATTGCGCTGGTACAGCCATAGAACGAAGAGTTCTACCGTCTCCGGATTCTCTTCCGAGAGCCATAAGAGTCTCTCCGTGGGAGTACTGGACTCCGTGCTTGAATTACTCTGGAAGGAGCTGGGAGAGCTGGGCTCTGAAGCGGCCGACTCCAGACAGGATCGGAAGAAGGAGCTCGAGGCATATAACAACGTCTTGTGAATAGTGAACAGCCTCCTCTCCGGGCCGACTAGCAGACGCACCATCTCGGTGCCAGGCAGACTGAACAATGGCCCATGTTAGCGTTGCTGGACTGCACATGGGGCGTGGTGTGTCTATCTGGCGTAATTGACTTGTACTCACGATTCCCTAGGCGACATATGGTAAGATTAGTGGAATGATGACCGGCGTGGAATCATAGAATGAATGAATGTATGCGGGTTGGTTATCTTGTGAACAGAGCACAGATCCGAGCGCTCCATCGCGGCATGTCATGAGAGACAAGCCGGAGGCGAGTCCGCAATTATGTACTTTGTCTGAAGACGGGCTCCGTCCACCTGGTCGGTCCCATGTCATGATTCTTCTTCAACGCACGAGCGGGAATGTTCGCCCGGAAGCTGTGCTCAGAGCAAAGTTGAGCTCACGACCCCTCCATGTGTCAGAGAGTATGTTTGTCTGTGGGGCCTCCGTGTTGACCGGACCCCACTTTTCAACCAGGTCCGGGCGGGCGTGCAATATCACTCGCGTATATATATATATATAAAAATAAATATATATATATATATAAATAAATATATATATATATATAATATACATGTGCTCCTTGGCTTGCCGCACGTACAGAGAGGTCGTTGATATCCCAGGGTTCGTTGGATATCAATCGTGGCTTTTGTCGTGATCAGGTAGTACTCCATAACCCGGTCGACATAGAACGAGTCAAGCGGACATGTTCTTCCTACAGTACTCTATCTATATCGGCACCGAAGTTTCGAAATTATTTGCATTGGTCGACTTGGTTCCAACGAATATACGGGAGCCGAAAACAGATCGTCCTCTACCGCCGATCACAGAATCTTCCACATGAATAGTTGCAGGCACAAGATAGAGAGAGCCGTTGTGTGCCCAGGAAATGAGGAGGTCCAGCCACCAACAGCGGCACTCGTGAACGTTTCGACCGCGAAAACACTCCCATGCTCAAGCACCACAATGCGTCAGTGCCTTCAGCCATGCTTAGGTCAGTCCAGTCATGTATCTGTCACGCCGTGTCTGCATCAACACATGTCGCACGCAAACCTTGAGCAACTTGCACGATTTCGTTCTTGTTGCCGTATTTTCTATAGTGAACTAGCGTCCAAAATCAATCACCAGGAAGCATCATCCCCGTCAAGTTGCCACAAGAGCCTTCAGCCTGGAAACTTTGATGTAAACTCCCGAACTCTCCGACCAATTTCGGTCTGCTCTCAAACGCGCACTTGAGATGAGCGTTGGAAAGATAAGGACGGCTTCTAGTGCCCCTTGTTAGGCGCTCCCTGTCGGTGCATCGCCAGCCTCTTTGGTGCGCCGCTGACCCTGCACATTGTAAACACTTGAAATGCCTAACTTGATACTTCGTTTATACCGCGACCTTGCTGGCTGTTGGGGTGTTGCAAGAAAATCGCGGAAGGGTTCGCTTGCAGAACCCGGCTTTGGAAGCAAGGTTGCGGGATAAACATTTTTTTCTGTTTCATCACTCGCGTGGAGCCCGTGCTAGTAGGGCGATGCCGAGACGGCTGTGTAAAGTTACGTGAATGTTTGAAAAGTACAAGAAGTAGACGATTGATCATGTATATTCCTGAGTATTGGGCTGTAAACTATTTTCGATCCCTGTAGTCATCCGCAAAAAGATACAAACTACTCAATCGATGGTTACATAGCTGTTAACCCATTACACATGCAATTGGCTTGTTGACCTTGTTGACTCGGCAATTGGCTTGTCAACGTTGTTAACTCAAGCTAAGGCCAATTGTCTCGGCTTGAAATACAAAGGAGACAACTGTCCACTTTTGCAATGAATGCATACCAGCGCTGTCACACAAATAATTAGGTGGAAGCGGCTAACGGTTCCTGCAACTTAAAAAACACTTTGAATCGTTCATTTACTTTTCACTGCTATTATTACTTTGACCAAAGGATTCGATTCCGTTACATAGCTACAATTAAAGTCTTATTAACACTAATTAGCAATTCATTAGGTAAACTGTGTGACTACTGTCGATTGAGTTGAAGTAACATGGTGGCGGTTGCATGCCAAAAGTGGAGTGCCCATTCAACATAGGGCACCGGCCAAGCACTGGCCCATAGTAACTTAGGTGCGGTCCGGCTAGCGGCCGCCCAATTTAGAACTTGCACTCTACCAACTTGATCAATGCTACACTGTATTATTTCGACTACTTGGGAATCGAACCGACAACGTAGTAACAACAAATACCTTCTACATAAACAACAAATCAACAATATAAAAGACAAAATACAGTTTTCTAAACAATCAAAAGTTAGTAAGTAGAAGAGTTATTATTAAATCAAATTTGTGAATGTTTGTCTTACTTTCCAATAAATACGCTTAAATAGATAATTTAAAAAGACATTGGCAAACCATAAACATTTATCGACCATATCTAAATATATACAAAATTAACCGAAATAAAACCAAAAATCCGTTGTGTTAAAACAGTAGTAATTGTAGTGCAGTCAATCAACGTAAGTTAACTATACTAACTGCAAGTTGAGTGTATTATTTTGTGGATTGACTATAAAGTTAAGTACAGTATATGCCTACTTCACACTAGGGCACGGGCCAAGCAATTGTCCATACGAATTAGTATGCAGACCGGCTAGCGGTCTGCCGAACCTAGAATAATGCATCTACCACTTGACTACACAATACTACTATAACTTCAACCGATTCGAATCGACAACATTGCTACATTTAAAGACTTATTAATAGGCTAAGCCTATCAATACTAATTAATGCTTATTAGGTTAAGCTTAGATTGACTAGGTAGAAGAAGGAGCTATTTTCTGGTTACGCTTTATGAAAGACTAAGGTAGAAGAAAGATTTTTGTGAAGGACCCCTATTACTGTGTCGGTTTTTTACGGTAACTAGTAAAGAAGACCTTCGGATTGCGTCGGTTTTTTTACGGTAATTAAAAGGTGGTGATGGTATTTCTATTGAAAACATTAAGAAATCTTTACCAGATCCTTCTTAAAGATGTTAAGATTGACCGTTAAAAGTCTTAAAGATTGTCAAGTTAACGAACGGCTAAATCAGTACTATTGCGGGTATGATTATTACGGGTATTACAATTACGGGTATTATTATTGTAAAAATTACTAAGTCCTATAGCCTTTAACTTTTAACTACAAATAATAACAACAAACAATATTTGTGTTACAGGTTAATACCTGGCTAGCATTTACTAAGGATCCAACTTTGGAAGTTCTATACGCTCTTGCAATGCTCTAGAGTAGGGAGGAAACCGTATGAGGACACGCTTTCACACGTTACGAAACCAGAGGTTACACCATCTTAGCTCTATAGCAGCTCTCTAATAGGGACTTATCTTTTTTTCTTCATCGAGGTTTATAAATAGAATCCGACTACTTTAAACCATAGCTCCAGCCTTCATCCCTTTATATATAAACCTTGATTTTTTTCCCGACAGTGTTTTAACTATTTATGAACCGTTATAGTTTACGGCTATGTCTTTATCTTTCGACTTATCGAATTTAAACCCCTAAGTTCTTGAACGATTCCTTGACGTACGCGTTAAAAAGTAATTTTAAAACGTTTTAGCGGCCTAATATAATTATTTCATGGTTTAATACAAACGTTTTACCGACACCTTGCCTGCAAAACTTATCAAACGGAATTAAACCGTTTGAAAGTACATTTTGCACTTAAAATAACGAAATATCAACGTATTAAACGCTTTAACGAATATAATCCGATAACTTAAAGTTATTGGCATACTTTTGTTTTCGGCATAACTTCCCTTTAAAAAGGTTTCCCCTACGTACGATACGAACGATGTTATTATTGTACCGTTTCCTACCAGAGACTGCGTTAACTCCTTAAACGATAAAAACTCAAACTCCTTTAATTTTAATTACGATACCGGCGCCCTTTTTAATGAACGTTGATAACCTAAACGTAACCCTTTTTATTAATGGGTTAAATTTTGCGATATTAAATTACGATTCCCCGTATATAAGACTACAATAATACGTAAATTATGTTGAAACCGAAATTTTATCGGTATTAAAAAATCACTTTTATACTATCTTTTAATGGTTAAAAAACGTTGCGAAAACTGTTATAAAAATTTATTATACCCGTAAAAACGACAGCGGTATTAACGACTCCGACGCCTTTATAACTACACCTTTCTCTCATTATTATAACCTTAATACGGCTAAAATAGCTATCGTTCGGCTTACGAATATGAAATAAGGAGCTTGCGAACGATTTTACGTTTTTTTTAAACGTTTAAACAGCTTTATTCGCGAAATTTAACGGTATAGCTTGAAAATCCGCCGCTAAACTCGCTATATTTAAGGGAGCTATTCATAATATATTCGCCAATACATTACTCACCCTCGATATATCAGCGGATTATAACGAATAGATCGCCTGCGCCTAACATACCGATGGACGCTTTTATAATCTCTGCACTCATTACGGCGGTATTAGTATTATTACTATTAGGGACGTCTCGCGTAATGGGAATAATAATAGCAATGCGTCCGTTTGGGATAGCTAAAGCGATATCATTATAACCGGCGTAAACGCCTTTCGAGTCGTTTTTAAACGGCGCCACCTATATTAATTACTTAAAAATTTTCCGTCGTAAAGACCTCGGGTTATATTTACATTATAACGCGGATAACTATCGTATCTGTATCTACTCGTGGGACTCGACGTAATTCCCGAACAGATTTAACGTTAAAACCGGTATAAAAATCTATTTCATTTTAGGCGAAGATTTTATCAACCTAAAAAAAGAAAATGCGTAACTTTTATATATAGTTGCGTATAAAAGCTAATAGGACTTTAATTCGACCCGGTAGCTTCGTTTCAATTTTTTTAATAGCTTTCTATTTATAATAAATTTACTTTATAATTTTATTCGTTTCATTTACATTTTGATAAATATAAGTTATAAATATTATAACGTTATAAATAAATAGCTTACCAATTATTTAAAGTTATACGGTTTTTTATCTCATTATAATGACTCAGTGAAGTTACGTATTATATACCCGGTTTTCCATTACAACTTATTTCCTTTATAATCTTTTTGGATATTGACTTCGATAAATACTATTACCGAATATAAGCCTATATCGTCTCTTTCTTATTATATATCGTTATTTTAAGCAAATTTTAAATAAAATATTAATAGGTTATTTATGATGCCTCGAAGTATATATTATTTTTCAGGCAAGCTGGTATTTATCTCGTTTAGGAATGGGGACTTATGCACGTTTAGAAAACGCCGAAAGGAGTTGATCTCGTTACATTTTACGTTATTTTACGAAAGGCCCATAAGGATAGAGACGCTATTACATAGCTCGCCACCGTCTCCCTCGAAAATATTACCAAAATACTCGCCCTAAAACCACTCGTTTTCGTTTAAAGAAAGCTCCCCACCGACTTCAAGAAATTCGCCTCCTTATTCGATAAAGCCCTTAACGATAAACTACCTTTTTACGACCCCAAAGTAAATTATGAAATCGTTTTTCGTACCGATAACCAGAGCTAACCTTTAAAAGTCCCGTAAGGTTCTTTATATAGTATATTGCGTAAAAAGCTTTTTATATTACGTAAGACGTTAACTGAGTTATTTCATCAGGGTTATATTTAAACGAATAACTCCTTAATGAATACCCCTGTGCTTTTCTTTAAAAAACTCGAAAATAGGTTACATTTTATATCGATTATCGTTACCTTAATACTATTACAAAAACGGATCGTTAACCGTTTCCTTCTATTAAAGAAACGTTCGTGAATTTTTATAAGTTAAATAGTTTACTAACCTAAATATTAAAGTTGTTTTTTATAAACTTCGTATTAAAAAGGAAACCGAATAAAAAACTACATTTCGTACATGTTTCGAACTTTTCGAATAACTTATTATTATTTTCGACTTTTTCGGCGCCCTCGTTACCTTTTAACGATATATTAATAATTTGTTGCGTCTTTTCCTCGATATTTTTCACTTGTTTTACCTCGACTATGTCTTCCTTTACTTTTACGGGACCTTTAATAACTATATAGCTAAGGTTAAATAAATCCTTAACGTTTTAAACGCTGCGAAACTTAACCTAAATATTTCTCAATACGAATTCAAAGTTTAAAAATCCCAATACTTGAAATTCGTGACCTAGACTAACGTTAACGTACGTATAAACCTAAAAAATCTACGCGTTATCTGGGAATAGGCGGCTTTTACGTCGGTTTTAAAAATATGAAGGTTTTTTTGGATTCGCAAACTTTTACTAGTATTTTATCTGCAACTATTCGATGATTATTAAACTATTACTTAAGCTAACCCATAAGGGCACCCTATTTCGTTAAAATACTGGAAAAAAACAACTTTCGAATGGCTTAAGCTTAACTTTTCTTCCGAATCCGTGTTCACCTAATAAAATCCTAACCGCGACACCTTTTTAAAAGCGGACTATTTTAATTAGGTCTTAAAAGTATATTTTTTCAACGCGACGACTAAAGTAACCTACACCTAATAACGTATTACTCACGTCACTTTTTTCCCCTAAATATAATTACGAAATTTAAGATAAAAAGCTATTCAAAATTATAAACTATTTAAAAACATAAAATACGAAGCTTCGGGGTACGACACACCTGTTTATGATTTTGATAAATTATAAAAACTTAAAGTACTTTATAATTATATGACGGCTTTATAAACAAAAAATCCACTTATTTAAACACCTTTCGTAATTTCGTTTTCAGTAAATTTACAATTCAGCGGTGAATCATATATGACACGATACTTTATTATGACGAAACTAAAATATTCCTAAAATCTTTCCCGATTTACGTCTTTTAAGTCGAAAACTCCAATTATTACGTTTCTAATAGTCCACTTTTGAACTACTCACACGTACGTATTTCTTCCAGTTATCTGTCACCGGCTAATTCATCCTGAAAGTCCGGAAACATTTTACCAACGTAGACCTTGAAAATTATTTAAACGTTGTTATTACACGTGATATTACTTACTCCCGACTAATACGCGTAATATGTATAAGCGACTGATATTTTCCAGCGGATATTCGTATCGATGACAATCGTACGTTAAAGGTTTCGATTTAAAAATGTTTAATAAACGACGATAGGGTTTTAAGGTTAAGCAACCGTAGTTAAATACCTATTTACAAGCGGATTACTACCGCGTTAATTTAAGTTACTTACAATTTACTTTTTACCGGCTACCCGGGCCGCGATGTTACTATTGCTATTCTTTTTTCAAACATACTTTGAACTCGGCTCTTATCGCGCGATCCTTCATTTTTACCGTAACTACAACGTTTATAAACGTATAATTTATTAAAAATACCGTCCAAAAAATCTTTTCAAACCCTTTCCAGTTTTCGAACGACTTTGAAGCAAACATTTTATCAACTGTATAATTAACTTATCACAAAAACATATTAACCACCTATTTTACCTTATGATTATTATAAAACTCACAAATAAAGACATTACCCTCGAGGCTATAATTATTATAAATACCAAAGCTTAAACGAAACGGTTTTTAAATTACTATTAACGATTTTATATGTTTTCTTATACACTTATTAACGACTGTAGTTTAAATTAAACCAATAGGTTTTAAAAGCAACTTTACAATTTAATTATGGTAAAGTAACACTTAAGTACTATTTTCTACCCCGAAACCAACGGCGTAATCGAACGTATAAATTAAAAAGTTCTAATGTACTTACGTTTTTTCATTGTTTATGCCTAATTCGACTAAAACCATTTATTACCCAGTTATCAACTAACGCTAAAGAATAAGGATATAATCATTATTAGTATTAATTCTTTCTTTATAACCTACGGTTACTATGTTAATTTTATATAACCCATATAACTTTTTTCGTCTCAGTTACAATATTACGCGTAAAGGTCGAAAATTTCATTTAATGTATCTGTAAAGATACCAAATTCATATAAACCTTAAGAACGGCTACATAATAACGAATAAAAAAAGCTATTAATAAACGGTTTTCTCCTTTAAAACGTTTCTAAGTCGGCGGTAACTTTTAACTTTTTTTAAAAAAAATTATCAGCCAAACAAATTTTTGAAAAATTAAATGAACTTCAAGACAAATACCGAGTAACACATATAATCGACTTTTATATTGTTAAACTCAATGTATCGGGCGGAAAACATCCACGATTTTATATAAATTAACTCGTATAAGCCGCTTTAAATCCGCTTTTAAGCTATTAAACTCGAGACTTTTTACCGTAAGCTGTGAATATTATCGGCAACGACGGCGAAACGAAATAGAAGTACTACATCGAAAATATATTACGAGCTTATAACAAACTTTAAGTTAGATGTACCTGACTTCATAACCTATCAAAATGATAGGTTTTAATTAAGTAAGTAAATTATATAAACGTAACCTAAAAGTTGCTTTTAAACTTTTTTAATACCATGGTACTTAATAACTTCGAATCGCGTTACGGATTAACTAAATATAATAACGGGCCTTTACACTTAACCCATGAATGGATTTAATATTTACACTTTACTTTATAAAACGAAATAGCATATAAACAGTTAACGAATAGAAAACAAGTAAACATTTCAATATTGATAGAAACTGGAAACTAAATGACGACGACTAAACTTACTTAAATATATCCTAGAAATACTAATTTAATTATTTACCTAATAGCTTTTTGCTCATCTCGACCAACTAGCTCAACTTAGTGTTTATACGTCCTAACTTGGTATTAATACGCTCTGATACCTTAACAAGCTTTCATATCGCTTTTAATAACTGTTGGTAAGGTCTCAAGCCTATAAGGTTCACGTGAGCTAAGGTCTTTGAAGAGTAATCAGAATGATTGGTATTGTAGTATAAAAGATGATGATATATGTTCCAAGAAGAAGCATCCAGAGGTGCACGTTACAGGTAAGGGCTTATAAACCCTCACCTAGAACGTACTACTCTAGAACGCCTCTTCTACATCGCTCCACGCATTAGAGTATAATCTACAGCGTGTTACGTTATTATATACGCTGCAAGAGTACAGTCTGTAACATGACACATAATCTTGTATACTTATAGAAGTGTACCTTACAGCGTGATGTACTGCCACCTAAATATACTATATATGAAGGTATATAATAATATCCACAATTACGCTTCCTAACTGCCCATTAATCGCGTTTTTCACGTTTTCATCTTATTACTAAAAACTTATTTAAACACTACGTTTCTCATTTATTAGTTGTATAACCCGTAAGCCACCAAAACATAAGGGGGTAACGGGGACAAAACCCGCCTCACTCCAGATATTAACCTTTTGCTACGTAACACGACGTACCCTTATAGCCTTTTTTACAACGATCACTTAAGTTTATACGATTTTAGCCGCTCGTTAGCACTTATAAAGCAACTTATAAAAATGTGGACTTACCATAGTCTTAAAAATTAAACGCTGAACACGCCTCCAACAGCTTCTTTATAACCTCGTTTATCTCAAGATTTAAATCCAATAGCGTATAAGAATAGCCAAAGCTATGCCCTATAACCCTGACGGAGAAAAGACGACACCGAATACCAGTATTTAACTGTTTGTTAACAGCTCCCTCGCGGCTATCTAAATCACTTACCCTCGATATCTTAGCAGAATTTCCTTGGATTATACGTCATCCTATAAACACACTCGAAATACGTTTACTCCCGCATCACGTCAGAATATATATTAATAACTCGTAAGGCAAGTAAATTTATATTCGTTAACGAAATCCAAGTAACTTTAGAGTAAGCAATCTATATCTTTAATAATCTTATCAACCTTAATAACGAGTTGAAAATTCATTATTAGATTAAGATAGGCGTAAAAGAAAACTTAAAAAATTAATATTAATAACAAAAAAGGCTACAATACTAATACTACACGGAGGGTTAAAGGAAGAGGGAAACTTTTATTTTAAAACTGGAGTCTAGAGACTATTTATAAGGAGGAGAGAGTGGTAAGGGCGCTAGGGTACCTTCCACATAACGTTCTGACCTAATACCTTCTACATGACACCACGACGTTTTAAAAGGCGCGTTTACCTTACTTCATACTTTCCACATCACGCACAAAAAAAAGGGGAGGGGGAGAGGGGGGGTATCTTTGGAGGTGATGTTATAGGCTAGTACCTAGCTAGCATTTACCAGGGATCTAACCCTAGTAGTTCTACACGCTTTTACGATGCTTCGGAGCAAGGAGGATACCGCATGGGGACATGCTTCCACACGTCACGTGATCTGAGGTTGAACCATCTTAGCTCCATAACAGCTCCCTAGTAGGGACTTATCTTTCTTTCTTCATCGAGGTTTATACACAGAATCCAACCACCTTGAGCGACAGTTCCAGCCTTCGCTCTTTTATATTGACCCTACTTCACATATTAAACCTCACCCTTTATACTAATATTTTTCCTCCCCCTATATTACGATATCATCAATCGTCGAAATCGCTACTTTGAGCGAAAATATTAAGAATCGTCAAATTGAGTCAAGAAAGCCACATCGAGCGACTTCACGCTATATTGCCGAGTTGCATAACTTTACGCCAAATCAACAAATCCCTACATTACCTAAATCATCAAGTTTCTTCACATAGAATACCAAGTTAAGATAGCATTCAATTAAGAACAAATGAAGAAAATTAAGTATCGAATATCCTTATTATCGCCTACTTTAATTAGAAATTATATGGAGAAAATTTCGACGACAAGTTTACTTAAAAATATTTAACTGATTATATTGGTTAGTATATTTTTGAATATAATACAAGCAAAAAGTTTGGTCGCAGCGTCCGCTTTTTTTTAGAACTATTGTAAGTTTTTTAACTACTAGACGATTAATATATGGAAGATGTTCTAAAGGGGTATTAAAGATGGTTAAAAAAAGAGGTCAATCCATGTGCTATTTACGTTCCAGAAAAGACTATATTTGAACTGACAAAAACCTTTTTCGAATTGATATAACTTGAGGATTTCCCTTAAGATTCTCATTTTAGATATTAATATTTAAGTTAGATACTATTATAGTAAATAAGTGTGAGGGATCACGTTAATAGAGTGAATAGTAGGGGGTTACGGCTCAGATAATAGTATATAAGCTCTCATCTGAGGTGTGTACTCTTTAGATGCTTCTTCACCCTCTTACATTTTGCATATTTCTACTACTATCTTTAAATACTATATTATTTTATTCATACGTTGACGTAAAGACCTAACCGACACCAATACTAATTCTCAAGATTTACGAGGAAAATAAAAGGTCGTTAACGATCTTTAACGCCTTCATACACGTTTTAAATGGCTATCACCTTTAACTCTCCTGTTAAGTTAAGCCTTTTACCTTCTTATTAGCAGCAGTTTTTATATGACTATCAGGAATTTGTTGATCTGTTCGGCAGTCAAGCACCTCCCAACGATAATATGAAGTACGTGTTCAGTGGCGGAAAGATATTTAATTTAATGGTTACTATTGCAGTAAGAGGAATTGACATCAACACCACCAATCGATTAATTAAGCAAGTTTGTTAAGTCTCTCAAAACCTTTTTTAGAATCGTTAATTTCCCCTTACTTTTTAAAACTGTTTTTCAAAATTGGTAAAAGTTTCTCCAAAATCATGAAATTCATTAAGGCGAAACTTCACACAACAGATACGGCTATATGCGCGAACTTATCATAAGTGATATTATAGTACTTTTCCCCTCAAGTTAAATAAATAATAATTACTCCTATTATCGCAACTTAAAAGTATTAGGAAACATTATAGACGACTGAGACAATTATCGCAACCTTCCTCCTAATTTTGTTAAAATGGTTAATATAAATTATAAACTCCTTATAGATTTTACGAAAATATGGAACGATATAGAAAAGTATAATCGAAAATACTACAACTTTTCTAATATAAATGAAATACATTTTTTAAAATTTATAAGTGGATAAAGGTTTTTTCTTTAGTTTTTTTATTTACTGTTTCCCAGAATCCTTTCAAGTTACGCCAAGGATTACTATCTAACTTTCCTCATAAAAACTAAAATTTCCCATGAAATTTATAATAACATAGAAAACTACTTCGAATACGAAGTCTACCTTATATAATAACATACGAATTAGGTCACTATTTGTTGGATATTAATAATAGCTAAGAAGAGAGAAGATGAAATACTAATGGATATCCTTAACCAAATGCTTACAAGTTGATATTATGTTAGCAAGTAATAGGGAAAGTTTACGTTAACGAAGCCACATTTCACGAATAGGTACAGGCAGCTATTACGGGTATAAGATAGTTCGAATATGCTCTATAATACCTAGATACTACCTATAAAATATTTGAAATCAGTTAAGGTTTTTGCTTACAATTGTAGTAGCCCATATGCCAAACTCAGTTAGTATGTATTTTTAAACTTATGACTTTCGCGATTAGGATAACAAAAACTACACAATAATACATTATATTAATTGTATGTATGAGCGACTTCAACATTTAAATTTTGGTTTAAAACCTCTGAATTAGAAGCTAAATTAGCGTTAATAATGAGAATAAAACTTAATCGAACCTGTAAATCGTAAGAATTATCGTTGTAATAGTGGTCAAAAGCGTTGGATTTATGGTAAATCCAGTTATTAGTTCATTTTCCACCTTTCTGTTAAACGCTACAAATAATAGGGGATGTATTACACCTAGTACCCTATTATTTTCGGGTAAGATTACGTGGACCATATCGTCGACGTTAAAGGTAAAAAGACTGTTAACGATAATGATACGCCAAATTAAGTTACGTGATATGAAAATACTATTTTTGAAGCAACTCAGTATTTAGCCAACCATATTTTTCTGTATCTTTTGAGTAGTAAAGACCCCTATATTTTCCCTAACCAGATACATAACTCTTTATATATTTTTAACCTTCGCAATCATTACACGAACCATACGTTTTAAGGTAATGTTTCAGATATAGGGGTAGTAATGTATTTAATAGGGAGCTATTCTTAATTACTAGTTTTGCAAAGGGAAAGCATTATTTCCATAGAGATTAATTGTTAAGATATTGGTAGAGTAAATGTTGATTCCGGTTTTGGTGAATAATTGTCATTATTAGGATTAACTTTTATTTAAACTATTATTAAGCCGATTACGTTTTAAATCCCTAAGTTCCCTACCTTGTTCCTCTTTTATTTAGAAGATATAAAAATCCTTAGCGTTGACGTCGATGTTAACGTTAATGAATTGATTAAAAACAGCTGGTGGTTTTCTTTCGCCTTTAAGTAGAAACATTTAATGTTTTATTTTTAAGACTGAAGGTTACGATATTAAACTTAACTAATTGAAAAATACACTAATTACACTAGAGTTTTAATTATCAAAACTTTAATAGGTAATATAAAGTCTTCAAGTTTATAAGGTATAAAGATGTGGAATATTTTACTTTGAAATTTATTGAAAAACTTTGTTACTATTGTTTAACGTATACCTACGTCCTCCGAAAATTCAAGTTCATATTAAAAAACGATTAGATTTTTAATTTCGAGATCTTCGTTAATGTGTTTTACTTGGACAATAAGTTGGTTATTTATACTGTGGACTTTACAACCTTTTTTCATTGAGTTAAATTCTTTTAATCCTTGTTGGCTAAGAATACGGGGGAAATTTAAAATATTTTATGTATTAATACGTATTTAGGCCTACTAAACGTCGTAAATGCCGATACCAATACCAACCTAACGAAAGAGAGTTTTTAAGTAAATTCTAAGATAATAGTGATCTAGTGTAAATATATATTTTTCAAGGCTCACTACAGTATGAAAAAGATTCAAAGAGCACACCTACTCCTTCGCATGCATTTGATATACTCAAGTCAAAGATCAATAGTTTTACGAACCAGGAGGCACGTTTTTAGATAGCGGTAAAAAGCTTAAACGATATTATAGGCCTTGATGGCTTAGTGTCAACGTTACTAATTCTTAAAGTATGACCTCATTCAACTAGTGAATTTCTATGATTAAAAAGTACCTAAAATAGAGCTATGACGTACGGAAAAATCCTGAAGTAATTACGGAAGGAATTGGCACAACTTCAAATCAATAATGCCTTTAATACTAGGAATGGCCCTACAACAACTTACTATTTTTAATATTGTAAAAGGAAGTTCTCGTAAAGCGAAAACTAAGAAAATAGGATGGCTTATTTAAGATTGTAATTTTTTCGAACTCTAAAGTAATAGTTAAAACTGCTAACGGTCCTGCAAAGTTTCACATAACTTAGTTTAAACCCTATATTTGATAGATTAATCAAAAAATAACGATAAAAATGTTTGAGCCAAGCGAATGAGCTAATACAATTTTCATTCTCCAGTGATTAACGAGCCAAGGGAATATTGATAGCGCGACGAATCACTAAATGAAAGAAACGTTAAATATAAGAAATAAACACTCGACCTGATTTACAATACTACTTGGGTTAATAGAAAAGAAAAGGAAAATTAAAAATAAGCTATAAGGAATCAAGCATAAAACATTATTAAGGCTTTGGGAGAGCTTTTTAAAGAAAGAGATGAGGCTGAAATTAATGAACTTTTAATTCCAAGAGTCGTGTAATTTTTTTCTAAACGCGACTTTAACCTCCAAAGTCCAATTTCTACAATCTTTAAATCGAAGATTATGTACGCAATTAAAAATAAAACCACAGAGAATCTATACCAAAAATCACGCCTTATCGTTTGAAAATAGGGTAATAAAGTCAAAATCGGAATCATTAAGTAATCGCCAACGATTGAAAAGATCATCAAATATTTGATAATTGCTTTAGGAATAAGTTGGTTAGCCAAAACTAATAAAATATTCATATTTAATAACTGTGATATTACGCAAACATTTATGTGGTCAGTAACCAATCTATAAAGGATCATCTTATTAAAACTACCATAATAATTTCGTAATAAATACCTTCTGCAAATAGTTATACGATGCATTAAGTCATTATACTAATTGATTAAATAAGATATTTATTAGTTCATAACATACTAATCACACATGAAGTTAAAACTAAATATGGAATTATTGACCTACAATCTGTGCTTACTAATTACTTAAATTGAAGATTTTAGCATCATAAATATACAAATTAACGATATCATTTTTGTCGGAATTGCTAGCTTTGTAATATCGAAATAACAGGCGATTCAGGATTCAAAATTATGAAACTGTAAGTTGGTTGCAACTGTGTCAGAAAACAAACATTTAAACTTTAACAGATTATCAATCCGCAAATATAATATTAACGATACCAATATCTACCTAAGTTTTTGTCAAAAGAGTTAAAGCTTTAAGTTGACCATTACTAACAAAACTAATGTAGCTAAAGTTCAAAGGTATCCATAGCAACGCATCCGTAGCTATTATATTGAGACCTTATAACAATCAAAGGCTTTCTATGATCTTTCCAATACAATGAAAACTTAAAACATAATGAATGAAAACTATAATTAACTTAATAAAAAATTGAACTAGTAAATGAAAAACTTGGACCGGGGGATTCATATAATCTCAATGAATTCATCAAAGGCTAAATTAATATCTTTACGAACGGCTTCTATATAGATAATGCACATTTGTCGTTATGAATCAGATTCCTGATGAATTTGATTAATAAAAACAAATTATAATAGAACTAGTTCGGAATCACCAGAAACTTAATCTATTGGATCTCTATCAAATACCAGAAGATTATTTGAAATGTATTGGCTTTGGAGTTTTACGGCATAATAACCGGCTTCGATATAGGCATAATAATATGGAAAACCTTTAATGTCGTTACCAAGCAGCTGAAAATTCCACCTATATAGGTGGTAATTTATACTGACTCGAGAATCCTGTTTGAATGCCTTTCGAAACTCGGAGTAATTTGAGAAAAACACCTTATAATCGACGTAATAACATTTCGCGAAGTCTAGGAAAAGAGAAGGAGCAAAGAGTTAGAGTGAATTAACGATAAAGATAATCAAGCTAATATAATTATGAGATCTATATTATACAAAGCTTTAAAAAGTTTGTAAATAGTAATTAGTTAACTATTTGTATCGAGGGCTACTTGAAAGGCTATCGGGCAAGGTTAAGTCACGTACTAATGAGGAGGGAGGGAAGTAAAGGTACCTCGCCAAACTAGAAAACTGCCAAAAAATTAAAGCCGGTGACTTGATTAATTAGCACGGTTAAATTAAACGTTTTTACAAATCTACAACAAAAAACTTATGTGTAGGAGTTGATGAAGTCGAAATTCGGAACCAAGGGATAAAATGTGGTAATTAGGGTCAATTTGATTGCGTAATCGATAAGGTTCTAATTAGTTAACGAGGAGATTATTCGGTAGCTACCAGAAGTAATTAGTCGACAACACTAGTTTACATGCAGAAAATAAAAATCTGCTAATGTTGAAATAGTAGTAATTGTAATACAATGATTTAACATAAGTTGATTATACTCACTACACGTTGAGTGTATTGTTTTATAGATCTATTGTAAAGTCAAGTACAATATATGCCCACTTCACACTAGGGTACGAGTTAAGAAAGTAGCTATAAAAAGTATTATACAGACCAGCTAGTGGTCTGCCAAACCTAGAACAATATTACTACCACTTGACTACACAATACTGCTATTACTTCGATCGATTCAAATCGAAAATATTGCAATGTCAAAAAGCCTATTAATAGGCTAAGCATATCAACACGTTGAAATTATAAACATAAACCTATAACACTATTGAAACGGTAATATAGATTTACAAAGTCATTTGAAGTAAAAGAAAATCACTAATAACATAATATTTCATAACTTCGACTAATAAGACATATAAACTCTTGAAAAACATTCGGATGATGCGTTATACACATTTTTCTGGAAAAATATATAAAATAACCCTATAAAAAAACCTTGTACAATCAAAAACTTACCAAATGACATCGCCAAATTCTTGGTCGAAACTAAAGATAACAAGAAAAATAAATAGCTTTTAATAACTTTGTAAAATTATAAGAAACCAAGAAAAAACATGTTGAAACCAACGAATCAAAACATAAAAAAAATGAAAAAAAATTAACTTCTAGACCAAAACATATACATTTTAACAATTAACACCATTTCAATCAATATATTTCTTATTTATATAACAATGTTGACACATTGAAAATAATCCAAAATGAAGGATATTACTAAGATAATAACGATCAATAACGATCAAAAAAAGTTCATATGGGCAAAAATTATCTAGTAAAATGTGAAACCACCTAATGGGCAACAACATCCTAAAAGAGTATGGAAGGAACAAATTAAATATATTGTAAAAAAGAACGCCGAACGATGATGAATAAAAAAGAACTAATAAATATATAAATATTGATCTATAAATAAACACAAAGGATAACTCGATTAGAAGCTAAATTTACAGCGTTTGAATGTTAGCAAAGGGAAAAAGATACAATTAATCATAAATACGCCTATTCAACTCAGAGATAACAAACAACCAGAAAAAACACCGAAGAGGTACAAAAACCCTTCGGGAAAATTTTCAAAATAGTACAATAAACTAGAAAACAAGATTTTGAAAGCAAGATAATAAATTAATGTATGGATGCAATACTAGAATCAACGTTAAATAAGTATGTTATACCGCTAATACAAGTATAATTCCCCAGAATTATTCATCAAAACGAATCAATATGTACATAGAAACCTATAATAAAGTGAATGAATAATGTCATAAGTTAAACGGATTTGTACCCCGGTGAATTTTTTTGATAAAATATGTTTCTACAAGGTAGTTTTTCAACAGGAAGCCTATAAAGCTACTCTTATCGAGTTTTCCACCTTCTTACTTGTGCACACCGATAAACCTCTTATTAGAACCTAACCCTGGAGCACTTATGTTATCTACAGTATTGTTTTTTTTTTCGACGCGTTTTATCGCGTACTAATCTAATTATTTTCAACTATTATCATCTATCTTTATTCAATCAACCATCTCATCTTACTTATGGTTATTCTAACTTATCTTTCAATTTATTTAATGCGTTAAATTCTGTCTTTGAACGTAACCACCACAATTTTTCCTCAGCGGTGAAAAGCGAGGATGTCTCCCTTAAAACAATAATAAAGATACTATAGTACCTTCGAATAAAAGAGGAAAAACTAGCAAAAGTTCTTCACAAACCTTCCTAGTTACTGGCACCTAGCTTTCGCAAATAAAGCTGTTATCGAGTACTATAACACTAGAATTATTTCAGATAACATAATTAACTACAGCTACAACAGCAAACCCTTTAAATAAACCTGTCAAAGTCTATTAAAGTAGTAGAAAGAGCGGTCTTTCTTTTTAAAACAAAAACAAAAATACTACCAAATTTATGAATAATGGGGAAAAGACCTATTAAATCGCAGTTAAGGATTTATGCTTGTATATAGAAAGCGATTAAGCTTATTGTTGAGTTTACTATACAAAAATATGTTGCATAAAGTTGTAGATTCTGGAATGCATAGAATCTATCTGGAAAATCTTGAGATATATAATCAAAAACATCTTCATATATGTTTATAATTATGATAAAACTCTTAAACTAATAATTACTATTAATATCAACAAATAAATCTAGCTGAAATCCTCATATCGATACCTCTGTTCCTTTGAAAATACTTTTTCCTGATTATCCGGTAGAAATCATTATCTTTGGAGCATTCTTTATCTCCAAAGTATTCTTTATTTCTGGTATTAAGTTCCATGTATCGACTATATTTATTGTGTTGAACTACCCCCCCCCCCCCATCAAAAAAGTTACTATTCATACCGTCTTGATAATGAAACAAAAAGTCAGGTATAAAGTAAAAAATAAGTAGTGTAGGTAAAAGTAGATACAAAAAGACAAATCACATGCAAAGTCTTCTTTGAACCAAAAATCTCTAGCATTAGTCTTTTTTCAAGACTTTCAAAGTTGAAAGTCGCAGTCACAATCACCTAACTATACCTCACACACAATACCAAAAAATAATGTGAAGCATCATAATATATAAACAGTGAATTATCAAGTTCGTTCAGTTCAACTAATTTAAGCCTTTGTATCATCAAGTAGTACTTTGCTCTCGGAAATAGTTTTATTGAACCGTTAGCTAATGATTCCTTTATATGGAACCACTTCATTTGAATTGTATTACAATCCAGTTAATTCCTTACCAAGTAACCCTTCAAAGGAATATATTATATACATTGGTGAAATTCATGGTTTTTATATAGTTTTATAACACCGTTATTGGCATAGAGAACTGTAATAGTAATGGTTAAACAAGGTTTCATAAAAAGATTCCTTATCTAAAAGGTATTTTGAGTTATCTTTTTATCAGCTACAGATTTAAAATCCATAAAGAAGGCATATTTTGAATATTCGCTTAGAAACTTGGTTAATCATATTGTTGACGATTTGAAATATGTATCTGTAAAAAGACTTTTTCATAGCTTCATAGTACTTTTGATCGGAATTACACCAATTGTAATTTAAGATCTATTCTTATAATCTTCTCGAGTAAAACTGGTATCATTTCAATACAGTACTATCAAATACACCTTCTATCGCAATGATGATTCGTGAGCCTTGTAATGTTTGAAATATTTCAAAAGGTAACTGATAAAGGTGACATTTTTATAGAAAGAGTTATATACCAATCATAAAATTCATGATATAAGGAAAAATAGATCTGTCCTAGTTTGGAAAATAAATGATTAATAGCTTCAATATCTAATCAAAGCTTTTTCGTTTGTAAAATATCAACTTATTCTTTTAAAGCTATAGCTATTCGAATAGAAGTTAATTTCAGTACAATAAAGTCAACTATACTTACAGTTGATTTTACTGACTGCAAATCGACTTTAGTTTGTTTTTTGACTGCATTGACTGAAATTCAAGTGCAATAGGTACCCACTTTAATTTGAGGTACGGGCCAAAGCATTTGGTCATACAAATTAGTGTGCAGACCAGCTAGCGGTCTGCCAAACTTAGAAGTAACACATCACTATTTTCAATGCAGAATCAATTGCTTCGACTACAGAGATTCAAATCGATTACGTTATAAAGATGAAGTCCTACCAACAATGTCATAAATAAGTGATCAATTTTCAATGTATATGTAAGCTAATATTTAATATATTTCGTCAACTCTAGGGTCCAAACCTCTTTGAATGCAGGCGTCTTAAGCTAAAACGATAATATGCTAGTCTATGTTCCTCAAAAGACGCACCTCTAGGAAATATACTAACTATCTCAAGTTTTTATACTTGAAATATTTACTCATATCCAACTTAAAGGCTTTGATAGACTTAAAATTACGATCTATAATAAAAAATTCGTTAACTTAACTACAATGAATAAGCCCGTGGCAATGATAAATATATATTTTATTATCGTCATTCAAACTTTTGAATTGAAATGTATTAAAAACTATTATCAATATTTTGGGCTATTATTTTAAAGCTTGTTTAAGTCTATTTAGGCAATCCAGAAACTAGAAGACTTAGTTAACTAAAAACTCACATTATTCTCCTATGAATATTTCAAAAGAAGAATTGAGTAGTACTTGAGGTTTCAAATGATATCAGTACCTCAGCCCCCCATGAATAAATGATAAATTAATGTCGATCTGGTAAATATATTAACTGTATAAAACGTCGAAAGTAGTAAGGATTCTGTACTTGCAAGACTTTATAATAACGATACACGTTTTAATATAGTTAATGTCACAGCATTACTAAAATTATGTTATAAATATTTTTATCTTATGCATTTCGATCCAACTATTAACATCAGTCTTAACCTTAGTAAATTCATTGGTAGTCATAACATAGACATAACTGTTCCTTTTAACTTCTTTGAAAAGCTTCAGTAATAGCAGGCTTCATATTTCACTATATGGGGTCTTTTTCCAGTATTCTTCATCACAGGCCTTCAAAACTTTCTCATAGTTAGTTATTTATTTTGATTACTTACAGAAAGTACAAACCAAATAAAATCAGCATCAACTACGACATTTGATAGCTGTCTGTTTCCTGTTTTTTCAATTATTTAGCGGCGTATTCTTTTTGGTTTCAAGTTCAAAACCATTATTGAAATACTGTAAAAAATATTGAACTCGATGAATTCAAAAATGGTTTCTTTTTTCACATTAATTGTTAAACCTCAACATCTCTTGATAGTCCACTCAAAAATTATCAAACATAATATACTAATAATTTCTCTAGTCAAGACTCCTAAAAAAAATTAATAAGTGAACCGTGAAATATACTACGGTTTTTTAATGTTGAAGAACTAAGACAGAAAAAATATTCTATTTTCTTTTAAAAAAATCAATCTTTTCACCCTTTACCTATCTTATACAAGGTATATAAATGATAAAGACAACGCTGGTGGTAACATTAAATTTAATATTTAGTTGATTATTTCTATATCTTTTTACTTTTGAGTAAAAGATATTCTAAGAAGTAATATAATGAGTCCAGATCCTGTCGTCAACCGTCAAATTGGATATAGAAACACCTTTTTGAAAATAGTTAAACTAAAGATAAAAAAATCATTTTTCAACGACTGTTCAAATCCATATCTTTTCCAACACAAATTAATTGGGACGTTTAAAGATCACATTCTTATCGATATAATATAATAAGGAAATATTATAGGCGAGTATATATTTGGCAGCTATCGGTCTAAACAAATGGTGAAAAAGTTTATGTGTTACGTCAAAAATCGAAAACTTGATTATATACCTAATAAGTTGAAAATTCGTTTCATATATAACAGACGACTTTTAATCTCTTCCTTAGGGAAATAGTTACTATATTTAAAAATTTAAGGCTGTATATAACTTTTATAACCATTATACTACGACATTTATCTTTTATACCGGGAATTTCTCTTAGAGAACTATCAAAGATTAAAATTGACCACTCTTTATCAAGGTTTCTATAATGGAAATTTAGTCGACATAGAAAGTGTTGGAAAAGCTTACAAGCAATATAGATAAAATTCAAATAATTTTCATTTTCATCCTTCCTAAAATTATGGAAAGGTATTCTTTTACTTGTTTTAAGCTATTATGAACAATACTGGTATTTGAAAAGAAAATATTGAAAAGATTTCTAAATGCTACAACAATAAATAAATAACCCAGTAATAATGAAACAATAATTTAATCGCTGATTCTTGTAATAATTATTTCCTAGGTTAACAAATTAACCAAAAATAATATCTTGTCTTCAATAACTAAGTCATCAAACTCTAAAAGGCTCATCAACTTCATATTAAATTCAGGGTAATATTATTTTTAAAAGTTGAAGTTTTATAACCATTAGAAAATTTTATTAATATTTTAACTGTTTTTTTATATTGTAGATTGAATTAAACTAACTGATATTTAAAATACAAGGTAATTATTACTTTGTATCTCGTGTTAATGTTGGGTAGTATAGGGGATGAAATTGAAGGTTGGTATTGCAGTGTTCAATTGTAGTATAAAAAGTAAGAAAACAGGTTTAAGATTGGCCTACATGTCCAAACAAACAAAAAAGACTAAGTATATACATTACTCAAAGACCACCTACAATGCTTTCAGAGATCCTTGCCATCAATCAATTAAACTAAACATTCAAGCCAATAAAATAAATTCCGAACCAACAGAAAATCACAATGTTCTTATTGTAAGACTCGTGAGCAACCCGTCTCACGAGAAAAAGTTCTCACGAAAACAAATTCTCGTGATAACCATTATTTAATAGTTTTTTGTACTCATCAATTTTTTTTTTGAAATATTCTAAGTCTTTAATATGCCTCCACTCATCATCTTAATTTCCAAAACCTTTTTATCTAAGCAAAGATTTTACTTTATAGCCGAAATGGCACCTACAACTCAGGCATTGATCGAATATAAGTTTCATCTTCTAATTTTCTACGTTCGATTTAGTGTCATCGTATTATACTAGTTAAAAAGGAAAGGCTAGGAGACAAAATAAATCCTCATATTCTCCGCAAATAAGTGGTAAATATTATATACTTACAGTAAAATCTTCTCGTAAGTTTTACGGAAAGTTTAAAATGTAAGCCAAGTTTTCAACGGCAGTGATAATCATGTAGGATCTTAGTTTCTATCATGTTAATTTTCTTTTGGCGATACATTGGCTAATAAATTTTTCAAATTTTGAACTAAAATTTATTACTACCCTTGAATTGGAATTAAATATCATTAATAGTATGGTTTTTCTTTACTTTTACTACAAATATATTCACAATGACATATGTATCTTGGTATAAACATTACCTTTAAAATCAGATTTCGCTTTATTATTTAGGAAGATATCACCTTATATGACTTACTAATATATATAACTTGAAACGAAATAAAAACTTATAAAGATTAATATTGATAATTCATAAGTATACGTTGTTTAGATTTTATTGTAATGATAGTTGGAAATAAATATATAAGAACTAAATGTTGGTAGGCTTTTATCATTGCAACGTAGTCGATTCAAATTTTTAGTAGAAGTAACTAGTATTGCATTGAAAGTATTGATGTGTTTCTTCTAAGTTTTTCTGGCCGCTAGCTGGTCTAAAACCCAATATTTATTGCTAATTTCTAGGCCCGTTTCATAATCTGAAGTGGCCACCTAAGTTAGTATAGTCAATTTACTACCAGTATAGTTAACTTGACTATACTGCAATTGATTGCTGTTCCAACAATTATCTTATTGGTTGACATGCGTTGTTTCAGTTAATGTTACGGCAGAAGCCTTATATAAACAGTTGATATATAACTTATTATCAGAATCATTAATTCACTTCCTTAAAGGTACTCTATGTAATCTTTTTTCGGTTTATTCGCTCATAATTTCAAGAGTTTGTGAGTTTTATATTTTTCGGTTTGTGATATAACATCCTTTCGTATTCGCCTGCTTTATAGACTTAGATAACTATTCACAATCATATATTGATATTATTTGGTTTACAAGTAACGCATTTAAAATCAAACTACATATTCAACCGCTGGTAATCATATTACGGCCAAACGCTTGTAGTTTTGCTAAAAGGGTATAAGAGGATGGTTTAGTATAGCTATTCAAGGTATATGATCGTAAACTAGATGAGAAGGTATATAAAGACTAGTAAGTATGTCGATTGTAGGTATTCGTCTTTAGCTCAGCAAATAAGGTACTGTTTGATTTTAAGCCCTATACTAGACTTACTTGTATACTGTTATTATTTGGAATAGATAACTGTAGGTTTTATTTTTTGGTTGTAATAATGGCAATGATGTATACGGCGGCTGTTAATAAGTTTGTTGGATTGTTTACTGCATAATTATATCATATAATTTCTTTATAAAGTGGTTTATAATCACCTTACTATCCTAATGTATTTCTATTGAATCTTTAAAGATTAGTCATTTATTGACTTTAAGAATACAAATATCATTGATAAATTGTTTATATATCTTTAATTTGAACGCCAAATGTTTTATTATAGTTAAATTGAAGTGTTTTTCGCGGGTTTATACGAGTAAACATTGGTTTATAGTTAGGTTATCCATTAAACTAGGCACAGTATCTATAGGTTTCTGTCCTCCTCAACCGTCGCAACTCTCTTTTCAATATCATAGCAGACTTGAAACATTCGGAACCTTAGGTTTTACTCCCTTTTATAGGCCAAACTGGATATACCTTCTCCATTTCATAGTTATATAGTGAATTAATAAAAACACCTTCAATTTTAACAACATACATTATTTGGTTTTAGAGGCTATTCCTTATATTTTCTTTGATACTTTTGATGATAATTTGTGGAATATTATTCATTACGATGAAAGATTACTCCTAGAATATACTTAAGACCATTTTGTTCTGGTTTTCAGAGTTCATTTCGATAAAATACTACATGATATAAGACGTTGGTTGTATAATATTCGATTACTTTGTAATAGCTGTATTGTAAAACTCTTCCATAAAAATTTGCATGAAAAGCTATTCTGGATTGCAAAAGGCATACTTATCTACAGGTTTATCATCAAATTAAGATATTGTTTTTGGTTATAAAGAAGTTTTTTGTATGGAGATATGGCGTATGTATATTTATAGACTTTTTAAGGCTAGTTTGTATATTTTGGGCTTTTCGATAGGCTTAGTAGAAAGGTTTGAAGCATGAATGGCATTTTTAACTCTCTTTCAAAACTATCTGTAGAAACCGCCAAATATTAAAGAGTAATCCTTTCAACTTCTTTTACAAAAAGTCGCAAGCTGAAAACCTTTTGGTGCAAAACCCAAAAATAACTTTAGTAATCAAATCTTGATCGTTGATTGATAAAAAACACGACTGAAACCCTTTTAAAACTATTTATAAAAACATGTACAAATTTAGGAGTCTTTTTTTCTCTCACTGCTTGGAGAAGTAGACACATTTTGAAGAGGTATTTGGCTAAATGTTTCCCATTTAAAGAGCTGAAGTTTCATAAAAAGTTTCATCTATTTCTTTTACATAAATTATATAGAGTAACCGAGTTAACTACTAATTAGTATTGGTAAATCTTTATCTCTTGGTCAATAATATATTTTTAGTCTACAATTGAAGTAAAATTACTCGGGCATAAAATTAATAGTAACAAAATGATGCGCTATTTTTAATTATGGGCTCCTGGTAGTATACTCTTATCTATATATTTATGAAATGGGCTTAATACGCACCTCTTGACAAAAGAAGGTGGTTATTTCCCCTCTCCCTTTTATTGCTACTAGAATAGTTGACAGAAAACTAAAGTCGACTTTTTAAGTTAATAGTATTGGTATTAATTGGATTCCAATATAGTTGGATAGTTTGGTAAACAGAGTCAACTATAATAATTATAGTTCATATAAAATATGATTATAATATAAAACTATTGATTGAATATTGGAATGAAATTGAAACGCACTTTCGAAACAGAAATTATCTGCCTCAAAACAATAATTTTTGAGATTGTAGATTCCGAGAACGGTTTTAAAATGACAAATTTGTATGCAAACCAATTTTCATATAAAATGATACATTACGAGTAGTATAACAAATACTTATATAAATCCATACGTTTTTGAATAATAACTAGAAATAACTTTCAAAAAAGTACCTTATCTGTAATAATCTCAGTTACAAGTTTAGAAACCACGCTTCAGAACATATATTAACCGATGAATCGTGATTCTGATTGAAATTCGTGCCGCAGAATGTGATAAAATAGATTTCACAAATTAAGCGACTATATTTAGACTTACTCATAAAAATGTTCAAGACTTTATCACATATTATAGCGAGTGAAATACGAA
Organism: Anisogramma anomala; assembly: GCA_038502455.1. Taxonomy (NCBI): domain Eukaryota; kingdom Fungi; phylum Ascomycota; class Sordariomycetes; order Diaporthales; family Gnomoniaceae; genus Anisogramma; species Anisogramma anomala. The sequence goes on along the minus strand of JASMMZ010000004.1, from coordinate 15,575,899 downwards.
TTCTGAAAAGAACGCATAGATGTAGGAACATATAACCTACCAATTAGATGGTAATGAAACATCTGATAGGCTTATTTTCATTAGTTTTGAAAATTCTGCATTATTTTACAACATGAGTTTAAATCAAGATACAAGGTTATGACAACCTAATAGTATAGTGGAAATTGATACTAGTAAACGTTACTTTGAAACACTGATAGATGAATTTAATGAGTAACTGAATAATATTAATGCAATCACTTACAAATTAATTATAATGAGCGGTGTTTTTTCTCTACTTCTAATTAACTTTTCGCTATATATATACATATGCTTTTAATGCCTAAAATTACTATTTTTATACTTATTTTGTTTATATGCCTTGCATAAAGTAACTTTCAATTGGTAAACACGGATTTATAGCAAACTTCTCAGAAACTTCGAAGTATAAAAGCAGTTCTAAATTACAAAAACCACTTGAATCCAATGAAAATATCCTAAAATTTCAAACGTAAAACTGAAACTCACCGATACTAATATAACCATATATAGCAAAAGCTCTCATATTATATACTACGCAACAATGATACTTTATTATTTATATTCGTTCATACCACAACTAAAATATGTACTTCTACATTATTATACTTATTTTTATAATCTTTGAAAGATATTGATAATCGAAAAAAGACTGTCAATCCATTCTTTTCGTTCGAAAGTTGTTGAGCGCAACGTATCGTTATTATTATCATTATTGTATGATGTGTTATTATATTTATTATGAATTCTATTCGCCTCGTTTTTACTGGATTCCTCTGTATTATCTGGAGAATTACAAGACGATTATTCTTTGAAAACCTTCATTTTAAATATCTTCAACTTGGGCACTTTTCTTTTTTTATAAAAAAAAAAAGTATGATCAACGTTGCGCTGCGTGTAATTTTTTTGAAGGTATATACAGTTATATAAACTCAAACTATATAGCTGCAAACACGCGTTGAAATGTAGATTAACTATATAGTTTCAGCGTTATGAATGTTGTGATCTATTGACTGTAGATTAACTTCTACCTCTCAAATATAAACAAAACTCAATATTCCTTACAATGGTATGTTCGGTTTTAAACAAAAGTTCTTTAACAGGTAGTAGCACTAATAACGTATCAACATAAAAGTTTCTATATTTCTAGTATTTGTTGGAACAATATTGGCTACTATTTTTAGCAGGTTAATTGCAGTGCAGCCAGTCAACTTTACTTACAGTAAAGTTGACTATATTAACTGCTGCTTGTGGTACTGCACCGCAAGTATAGTGCAGTAGGTGCCTACTTTAAAGTGGGGCACAGGCCAAATCGTTTAGCCATACAAATTAGTGTGCAAACCGGCTAACGGTCTGCCAAACTTGGAACTTACACACATCAATCAACAATATCAACGCAGCACCAGTTACTTCGACCACGATGATTCGAATCAACTACGTTGCAACAATAAAAGCCTACTAACAGTATTAAATATATTTATTACCACCGCTCTTTGCATCTAACTATACGTTTACGCGTTTTTTTCGAGTACAACAAAAATAATTCAGGTTATACAAGTACAAAAATCATTTAAATCTTATACATACTCCTTGATCTATTTAAATAAAACTCGCTTGAAATCATAGTCCTCGTTTTATAGGGATTTAATAAGCGTGCAAAAAATTTCAATCCCTGGTTTCTTTTTATTTTCCTTAGTTACTTTATCAATTTTTATTTTAAAGCATGGTTTTCTTCAGTTCAATATAGTATTTCAATCGGGAAATTTTCTTTGAATGTTTTCAAAATGAAATGAATTAGTCAACAAAGGGTGTGATGAATATTATAAAAAGAATAGTTTCAAATACGCTATTTTTATGTAAGCGCTTGGAAATACGCTTGTAAATGCGTTTATAAACTCGATTGATACACCAACACATAATACTTTAAGTTACAAGTAGGACTTCGGAAGAAGAATAACTAATAGTATATTGAGGGAAAAGATATATAGAAAATAGTTCAAATATTGACACGCTTCAAAATAATATATATACAAGTGAAAACAATATCGCGTTTTATATGGAGGAAATGTTGTTACGGGCGCAATAAAATATTGATTTAAATATAAAAAGTTTGTATTATTTTAAAAGAAAAAGAAACTTTATTTTCACTATATAAAATACAGCCTAAATTGTTGTATGGTGTTTATGTAAACATGCTTAACTAATCGCTTAGCTAGCCGGTTAAGAGCATCAAATTTTGAATAACCCTTTAATATAGTATTTAATAAAGCGTATAATGTGTGCAAACGAATTATAATATGGAATTTCGGGATTCGTAACATATTTATTAAGGGAAAATATAAGATTTAAAATTCCAATATTTTCAATGTTAATACTATTGCTATTAACTTGGATTAATACTATCACTATTGAATAAATACATATAATATATATTAAATATTGGTTGAAAGTACATTATAACAGAAGTTTGTGTCAATAGTATTGTAAGTAACATACAACATAAGGAATTTACATAAGATACCAACTGTACACTAGTAGACTTTAAGATAGTAACACGCTTTGTTGTAAAGTATAAGTACTCCAACACAAAAGCTATGCTTTTCTAAATCTTCTATTTTGTTTCACATTGAATTATTAGTACTCAGTTATCATAAATTAATTATTTTCTTATCGCTGCAAGCTGACATTAAAGATTTATACAATACAAACATCATTATATTGCAACCAGAAATGAAAATAAATACCTTTTTCTTACCCTCATTAAAATACTAATATTTACGTGACAAAAAATTAAAATTCTATAATTTTAGCTAAATATCCTACAGCTCACCAAAATTCGAACTATTTACCTAGGCTCTTTTACAACATAACATTATAAATACTTTGTATGCAATATACTAAAGCTTATATATAAAAAGCTAGCTTTGAAATTAAGGATTCCAACTCTATTTTACATAGTTAAATAGTTTATTTAAACGTAAAATATCACAAATAATATAATAATGACTAGTTATACACAAATTCAAAGTAAATATATCCAGGTAAACAAATATATCTAATTAAATATTCAATAAAAATATAGTTTTCGTTGACAACTGCATGCAATACTAAATTTCATTTCATCAATCACTATTAGTAGGACTTTATCGTTGCAAAGTAGTCGATCTAAATCAATGGGGTCGAAGTAATTGGTGCTGCATTGAAATTGGTTCTAATGCTGTGAGTTATAAGTTTTGCAGACCGCTAGCCAGTCTGCACACTAATTTGTATGGTTAACTGCTTTAGCTTGTGCTCCATTTTGAAGTAGGCACCTAATGAACTTGACTTACAGTTAATACAGTCAATTCCACAAACTGTAGTCAATTTACAGTCAATACAATCAACCAATTGCAAGTATAGTTAACTTGAATTTAATGTATTTAACTGCTATTCCAATACTGACGGCTTTTCATTTTATACCTACATAACAGTGTATCTGGATACTTATTAGTAGAAACCTTTGAAATCTCTCCTCAATCTACAAGCCAAACCTCTATACATTCCAGTTAATTTACACTAAAACTGACATCCATTACGGCCCTTTATTTCACGTCTCCGAGCCCTCCTTTCCTTAACTCCCGTACACAGGTCTTTTTCTACAGACTTATATGTATCACACATTTCACCAATTGCGTACCTTTTGCCAATAGTTCCAACTACTGGCACTATTACCATTGTCACCACTACTATTACCCTGGTAGTCTTCGAGTTTGCCAGGGCATCCTTATTCCTCCACATCATATGCTGAGCGGTCCACGTAACCCTCGATTCTTACAGTAAGCGTATTGTTATCTAAAAACCTTTCCAGGGCGTTATAAGGTGTAACTTTAATTATAACGTTAACGGGGTTATCTTTTCCATTAATTTACCGAAACATATTAATTTTCCGGGTCTCGTATACCTCTCTTCAACTTATTTTATCTATTATTAAAAGTTTTTCATTAGTTATACTTATCTTTTTTAGGTAATCTTAAAGGTTTCTGGAGTTTATATACATCATTAAAGGTATCAAAAGCAATCTCAGTTATTTATTAATAACTCTTAATATGCTGTTAGTTACTATACCGATATTAGACTTTATTATTATACCATAAACCTTTGAAGCTAGCATGTTTCATATTATACGTTTACACTTGACGAATATCTAGTATACGAGGTTTCTCGCAATTGTAAACTGCTTATTAAATCTTTCCTCGTTGACGAATATTATAAGAAACCTAATTTGCGATAGAAGGTTAGTGTTATGAGCAAAAGAGCCATTCGCAAAAATCATTAACTTCGCCATCATTAGGTTTACCGAAACCATGTAAATACCTCTTTTTAAGTTGTTAAATTACCACTGAAACATTTTATTAACCTATTAACGTTATTGTTCTATAGATCCTATACTTGTACCGCAATAAATAAATTGTACGATAAATTCGGTTGGCATAATGTGGTAATATAAGCCGTATGAGCCTTTCAATTTAGTTATCGTTATAATTCTGTCTCGTTGGCCTTGTTAAAGATCGTTAAGCTTGTAGCTTACTCTGTTTTACGTAAGCTAATATATGTGTTGTTTTTGGCCTTAATACCATAAATACGGATTAATAATCTATTAAAGTTAAGTTGTATACCTTTAAGTAACGTTTTAATCGGCTTACACATTTTAAGGCCCCAATTTTCGATATTACGTTATTCCGCCGTTATAAACTCAGTGTTTTCGAGGAAAAGGGTATTGTTAGTTTTTATACCTACGATAACGAAATCATCGCTTTACGTGATTAAAAAATACGGGTCGAATGTTGAAATCTCACTATCCTGCCTATTTTGAAAGTTTGTTTTATGAGTTAAAACACAAATACGTCTACTATAGATAATACATATAAGGGCTTAATATAAATTATTACCGTATCTGTTGGAAACTTATCCTGTAGGTTTTTTTTTTTTTTTTTTTTTTTTTTTTTTTTTTTTTTTTGCCAATTTCAATGATATAATTCGCTTAAGATTAGTAACAAATTATATATAAGTTTATGTTATATCAAGGCTATTAAGTATAAAGTTACCATTTACACTTATATTTTAGCTAATATAGATTATGACAATTTAATGCCAGTAAATGTTTTGGATTATAAACAATTAAATAAAGATCAAACTCATACCTTCATTACCGTGTTTTTAAATAATTCATTGGGAGTCATACGACAGGTTAGTAGTTATACCTTTTACTTCGTAAATTACCCTTGACTTCAAAATTATAACATCCTAGCTTCTAAATTACATTAATGGTATAAATTAAATAACTCTTCGTATAAAAGGCTGTTGATTTCCACCCGGTTGCTTTCCTTAAGAATTCTGTCTGATATATTAATAATGCCTTTAACACTCAATTTAAAGGTAAGTTATCCGTTAAATTTCTCCTTTCAAAACACCTACACCGTTATATATACCCTCTCAGGCTTATAATCTTCGTCACCATCCTCATCTTTAGTTTGTATCCTAATTTTAGGTAATCTTTTACGTTGTTGACGTTCCATTAACTTGTTAAGGATTGGTTCGGAAGCATTGTATTACCTAATGCATTCGACTCGAGGGTTTTCGACGTAGGTATTTTTATCAAATTTAATTTTTTTTTATACGGCTCAATTTGTATAGTTTGGAAGGAAATGAGGCTATTAGAATTTTTAACCCTCACGTTTGAATTGGTAAAATTTAAGATTTTATGCGGCCTATTCCATTTGCTTAGCTTTCGCTACGCAAAAACTTTACTTTAAAAAGGTAAAGATAGCTTGTTTAGTATTGATAAACCGTTTCTGGTATTAGTGGTATTTTGAATCTAGAAACGTGACGATTCCTTTTACCATTTTCTTAAAGCTTTAATATATATTACAACATATTTTTGAGTGTTTAACAATAGGAACAACATAATCATTATATGCAGATAAGCTCTAAATATCTGTAAAATTGATATAGAACCGTTAAGGCCAATAATATTGTTGAGACCTGTTACTGCTATCTAGAACCATACTTTTTAATTGGTAAAGCTTTCAATTTACAAGGTAAAAATATAGTAAACTATTTATACAAAAGCGTTAACCTTTTTAACCTTAATAATGCCTTGATAAGCCTTAACAGAAACAGGTTTACACTAAATACTTATCGATTTAATATTAATTTACAACTTTATCATAAGAAAATTAGTATCAGCATTATAAACTAATACGTTTAGTAATACCAGACGTGACTTAATCTATAAAATACGAAATGTCTCCCATATTTCGTTTGCAATAATAATCTTTAGAAACTTAGCATCGTAAAACGCTGGAACGAAATTAACAACCAAAAGTACTAGCTAACTATTTAGGTAAAATACATGGACGAGAATTTTAATATTATAACCCAGACAGAGGCTAGGCCAAAAAGTAGGCCAGTATGCAACACTGCGCCACTAGAAAGCCTGAAGTCTTGAATCAGGCGAGGAACTTCTCTTATGTCAGTAACCCCAGACATGGAAGGACCGATGGAACCGACAGCGACTCCAGCGGTCCAGTACTGAAGATAGTATGAAGGTACGAATATATAAGGACACGGTCAGCACCACATAGATAGTATTTCCTTCATAGCTCTTCAGTTGTTAATCTAAGTATTCAGTCTACACACCTGAATAGCCTAACAGCTAATGATCATTCTACAACACGAACAAATATCTTCTGATATTGCACCTTTGTTACCTCTACTACCTTACTACTAACATAAACCCCCTAACACCTTCTATTTACTTACGGGTATTTAGTGTGATCATTATATTTAAAGTTGAAAATTTGATTTTTTTTAATATAAGCCTAAACCTTAAGGGGGTTTGTAAGTGTTTTTTACAATAATAACAAATCCGTTGAATTATTTTTAACGCTAATATGGTCATATCTTCGTAACTCACTGCCTTTGAAACCTTATAAAGTTTATTCGTCACCGGATAGTTCAACCGGCGATGTAGTTAACAAATTTCTGACTCCGTCAAGTCTAATACCACTATCTTTGGCCTTTGAAAATAAGAACAAAGGTACCCCTATTTAAAATCATTTAATAGCCTTTTACCGCCCTTGACTTAAACCAATTTATTAATCTAAACGTTAACGTTAACGCTTAGGTTTTTTTTGTATTGAAGGCAAAATGAAAAGTGGTTAATTAATTTCAAAATATGGAAAATAATGAGACTAACGATGGTAGTAACAATTTTTAATTATAATAAATAAAACTCTTTTCTAAAGCTAAAGCCAACTTTAACTTTACCGGCATCCGTATGGTCAAGTTCCGTAATAATATTAGTATCTCTTCGCAATACAAAGTATTAAAAATGATTTTATATTAAGTACTGTATTACTCTAATGTCTGGTATAATATCTTAAAAGACTTTTTCTGCGTAACGGTTGTGTATAATAAATAAATGTATAAGACCAGCGTTTTTATCGTTATGTCGGCGATTAAGGTCTTTACTTATTCGGCGATACAAAAAGGCGTGATCGATGAGTCATTACGTTGCTTTAAAACTAGTGCCGGTATTTTTGTGCCAGCCGATAGCTTTGAGCTTATTTTCCTCCTTTTTGGATTCTTTCGCTTCAAAATCTATAATGTAGTCAAAGTAATCTTTTTTAGAAGCAATGTAGTATTAGAAGTAATACAATACCTGTTATTTTTAGTGTTTAACCGGAGGGTAACGAGTTAACTAAAAACCGGATTTGTCATAAATCTAGTATCTTTTTGTATTTTGAGTAAATTTATGTGACTGGTTTAAAGATCTTGAGAAAAGAGAATACCTTTTTCGATTCGTAACTTAGTAATATTCCCAGGTTCGGGCCTTTTATTAACCGTATTAGCCGGGCGTACCGTACTTACGATCGACATAATACATATAGAAAGGGTCTTTTTCGATGTTGTCAAACTCTAAAGTTTAGGAATACATACTATTTGAGCTTACAACTCGAGCTATCATAGTTGCAAACTAAAAACGCAACTGGCTAAAAACCTTATATTGGTAGTGTTAAGGCACTATGAAGCGTATTCGAACTATTTATAGCTTGTAAAATCTTGTTGAACCTAATATCATAATATACTTTTCCAACTTCCATGTTCCTCATTACTTGTTAGTAAAGCATTAGCCGGTTAAATATCTAATAAACGAGGTCTGGTTTAATTTCCATTTCTTTCATTATAATTTCATTTGTAAACGCACTTAATAATATTCTAATTTTGGTAATTTGGGTGAAATTAACGTCGTATTCGAAATGACTCTTGAAATCGTCACCAAATATTCGAAAAATGAAATAATTCGTTGAATACTAAAGGTAACAGTCTTCGGTTAAGCCGGTAATAATACTGGGGGAAAAAAAGTAAAAGTCTAGCAATTCAACCCTTATCCGGCAGTAAATGTTAAAAAACGGGCGCGATTTAACGTTGATAAAGTTATATGGTTTACTGTTATACTTCTCTCTTTCTCCCCAAAACTTAACAAATATTATAATTGCTACGTAATCAATATCCACCATTGGGACATCTAGAGGGGAAATGGTAATATACTGGTCATAAAAACCTTACAAATCCCTCGACCGGTACTAGAAAAGATACTATTAGGTAGGATAAATAAGATAATTACCTCTAGATGAATTGAGAGTAAAAAAGCCAGTAGTTGTACACATAATAGGCTCACACGTAAAGCCGCTCCTTCCATAATTTGGTTATTAAAATTAAACGTGTTAAGGGGCCTAGAGAAAGGAAACTTAAATGTTTTCACCAGTTGGAACTTGGTAATACTTCTCTTAGTATTAAAGGGTACGTATAGGTTCCTATTCAATTGATTGGTAAACTGTTATGACCCAAGAATATCGGAGGATCAGAAAACAGGCCAGTATAGGGCTAAGCCACTATGAATCTGATGTCCAACACATTAGGTGGGGATATCTCTTATGTCAGCAACCTTAGGGCTAGGGTTACGCACTAAGGATCATTGAGATCATGTTTCGATCCAACAGATCCAGGATCATTGGAATCATGTTTCGATCCAACATGATCCAGCACTGAAGGCGTATGAAGGATTAAGGATATAAGGACACGGTCAGTACCACATAGATAGTATTTCCTTCATAGCTCTTCAGTTGTCAATCTAAGTATTCTGTCTCAGTATATTCTGAATAGCCTCACGGCTTTTGATCATTACTTACACGGTTGCGATATTATTCACTCAGCACCTCTGCTACCTTCTTGATAACATAAATCCTCTGACACCTTCTATATACTCACGGGTATTTAGTGTGATTATTACATAAACCTAAACGCTTACGGCGTATAAGTTAATCAATTACTCACGTCCAGTGCCACTCAATTGTTCAACTTAAGCAAAATAGTCTAAGGAACTCATCTAGGCTTGAGTGTAACTTTGCTAAGGTGTATAAGGTTGTTAAGGGATACTGTTGTCAATAATCCCTTTATCTTTGCCCTTGTCCTTCCAAATCTATTGAGAGTCTTTATCGGTAACTTATTTGTAGAATACGTTTACCAGGTTGCTCTCTTTTCCTTTCTTTATAGGAAGGCTGAAGCCTCGATTTACAAGCTTAGTCTTCAACCTAATTTTGACATATTTATTTACTATATTCTACATATCCAAATTCCATTCTCTAAAACAGTCTTAAAAATCATCATGTTATTTTAGACCTCAAACGGTTCCAGTAGTATTTAAACCAAAAATGTAAAAGCTGACTACGTTATTAAGGTGCTTAATTAAGGAGTCTTTATTAGCTTCTATAAATCAAAGGTCTTCGTCATAATACTTCTCAAAAACAATTTCAAAACACATAATTACTTCCTTCTTAACAGGATTGGTAACTACATCAATTCCAACGCGTTATAAAGCTACTGTAACGAAGATTTAAATGTAAAAAGGGAAAAAAAGTAATGTAAAGTGGTAAGTCATAGGTTTTCCATGAAATTTGTTGGTAATTGAAAGTTTAGAAACTCAGTCGTTTTTATTATTTAAAAATTTCAGTAACAGTACCCTAAATAGTAATGACTTGACCGTTTATCAACTTAACAACTTGGTAATCTTTAAAACTTTCAGGTGGTCAATCTCAACGATTTTCTTCAAGACTGGTTCAATAAAAGTTTTTTAGTGTTTTTGATAGTACTAGAGATACTGTCGCCACTTATAGACTGTTGCGAACAGTTAACAAAGCGTATAAACACCCTTCAAAAAAAATTTAATCTACCCTAACCGCCGTTTAACTTAAAGCGTAACCAGAAAATTGCTTCGTCTACCTAGCTTATTTGTACTTAATATAATAAGCAATAATCAGTATTGGTAGGCCTTTATAGTTGCAACGTAGTCGATTCTATTCCCTATAATCGAAGTAACTAATATTGCATTGAAATTGGTAATAATATTGTAAGTTCCAAGTTTGGCAGACTGCTAGCCGGTCTAAACACTAATTTGTATAGCCAACTTCTTTGACTTGTACTTCACTTTGAAGTAGGCACCTACTGCACTTGATTTACAGTTAATACAATTAATCCTACAAACTGTAGTCAATTTGCAGTCAGTATAATCAACTAAGTATAAGTATATTCGACTTCACTGTACTGTATTTTACTGCTATGCCAACAATCACTTATTTTAAAAACATCCAGTTATTCGTTTATAATACTAGAATTTTTTTTTTTTCGTGAGTTTTAACCTTTAATATATTTTATCATCGTTACCTTAATCAGTTGATAATTCAACCAATTCATTCATTTGTATTTTCGATTTCTGATATACTCTCATCTATAATATTAAAATATTTATAAAAGTATATATTGTTGTAATTACACAACTAGTTTACGTTCTGTAATGTTATTGATTCAAATCTTACTGCACCCACATCCTATTATTTTTGCAAAAAAAAAAAAAATAGATTTCCTCCAAATTTTACAAATAGGGTTGGACAACCCTATTGTTTTTATTTTTACAATATCTAGCCCCAATAGTTACTTATTTTTTTGTTTTTCTATATAAATCTCGAGGAGGTATCATTCTAATGATAAATTGATTACATGATATCACAAAGATTAACTCATAGGTTTTTTTATATCTATAAACTCTTACTAGCTAAATATTAGAATAGCAGTCAATTGCAGTACTATTAAGTCAAATATACTTGTAGTTAGTAGATTGAACTAACTGCAAATTGACTGCAGTTTGTGGGATTGACTGTAAGTCCAGTGCAATAGGTGCTCACTTGAAGTTAAGCAACAGAACAAAACAATTAGCTATACAAATTGGCGTGCAAACCGGCTAAGGTCTACCAAACTTAGAAGTAATATGTAACCACTTTTCAATTTCGTACCAGTTACTTCGATCAAATATTCGAATAGATTACATTAAAACGATAAAGGTCTATGAATACTAATTAGTTCTTATTAGATTAAATACAAATAAGCTACGAAGAAAAAAAAAAATTCCAGTCCCTATATTCTGTTATTGTTTAAGGTAAAAGAAATATTTTTGCGCAAGTCTCTAATACGTTGTTTTCTGTTTACTGGTAGCAAAATAGAAAACCTTTTAGATATATTTGCGAGTCACAGGTACTTTAAAGTGGCGACAATATTGCTAACATTATGGAAAATATCAAAAAACTTTATCAAACTAATCTTGGAAGAAAGGTATTGATATTAACCGCATGAAAGTCTAAGAAATCGTAAAGTTAGTAAAGAGCTAAATTAGTATTATTACGGGTATTATTAGTGTAAACTTCAAATTAATAAACAACTAAATCGCACGAACTTTAACGGTAAACAATTTATAAACTACTCTTTTACCTTATTATTTTTACTTTTACACTTTCTAATCTTCGATATAATCGCTTTGAAATACGCTGAAACTAATATAATTGCCGATCTTGTCAGAAAAGAGGTAATTAAAAAACTCGGTGTTACCTTTTTCAAATATTGCAATAAAAACTTTTAGTTTGTAGACATCAACAGAGACTTTTCCATTGATAACCTAACTAACGCAATAAGTTATTACATCCCTGATTCGAAACACATTGGCATTAATCAAAATCCGAAAACATTTTAAATTTTTTAGAGGTGATTCAAAAAAATCAATTTTAAAGATATGGAAAACAGTAAATGAACAATTTAAAATTCGGTTTAATACTAAATTATTTTATATAGACGTCGACCTTTTTGTAAGTAAAGGGAAAGAGGGTAATCGAGTAAACAAATTATGCGAATACGCTACTGATAAAAACTTCGAATAGATATATAAAGGTAAAAATAAAGGTATTATGAAAAATAATATCCTTTAATACCATTAAACACGTTCCTAAAGTTAAGCTTAAACTTAAATAAGTTTTGAAGAATGAGTTACTTTCCGGTCAAAATTTACATTAAACGGCAGCTAGAGTAGAGGAAAGATGTTTATGAAGGGCCCCTACTACTGCGTCGGTTTTTAAGGAAGTAAGTAGAGAAGACTTTTCGGTTGCGTCGGTTTTCTCGGCAGTTTAGAGGTAGCGACGATATCACTCTTGAAAACACTAAGAAATCTTTATGGATCCTTTTTGAAGAAAAGGGTTGAGATTCACCGCTAAAAGTTTTAAATCAACAAGTTGGCAAATGACTAATTTAGTATTACTGCAAGTGTTACTACTATAAAAACGACTAAGTTCCACGGCTTATAACTTTCAACTTTCAACTTTCACTAATAGCAAACGACCTTCAACCTTACCCTTTATATAACTTTTTTCTTTAACACTAAGTTTTCCCTTTATATTACATTTTCTCCCCTTACGACACTTTAATTATTAAGATCGTTACATCGAATAAAATCACTAAGTTGCGCTAAGAAAGTTACGTTGCGTGACTTAACGTCAAGTTTCCACAAAACTTTACGCTAAATCATCAAGTTCATTTACCTAAACCACCAAATTTTACGTCTTACGCTAGTTAAAACAATAAAATAGCTACCGTAAGCATTCACTTTAAAGTCATCACTGACTCTATCAGAAAAGAGGCAATCAAAGCCCTTGAACACCTCTTTGTTGGAAACTATAATAACGACCTTTAGGGACAAGATGTTGTTAAAGACTCAATCGAAGAGTACTTGACCAACTTCGTGGGCAGCTACATTCGTAAGTAAGATGGCAGTGAAGAGCTTGACCATAACACTCGCACCTTTCGCAAATATCGTAAGTTTTTTGACAACTAGATAATTAACATATAGAAGGCGATCCAGAAACCCGTTAAGTTTAAGCTGAAATCAGAACTTGAACGATAAGGAGTTTACATGCCAGAAAGAACTCCTTCAAGTTGACACAAACTCTTTTTGACTTGGCACAACTCGAGGAATACCCTTAAAACTCTTACCTTCAAGACCCTTTTGAAAACAGAGACCCTTCCGAAAACGAAGAAGAAGACCCTTTTATAAACGCAGATGAAAACCCTTCTTAAGATGAAGCCGAAGACCATCAAATTTAAGAGGCTAAAGTATAGGCATAACAGGCGCCACAGTGTAATGATCACACTAAATACCCGTGAGTAAATAGAAGGTGTCAGGGGGTTTGTTTATGTTAGCAGTAAGGTAGCAGAGGTAACAAAGGTGCAATATCAAGATGTTTGTTCGTGCTGTAGAATGATCACTAGCCATTAGACTATTCAGGTGTATAGACTAAATACTTAGATTGACAACTGAAGAGCTATGAAGGAAATACTATCTGTGTGATGATGACCGTGTCCTTATATCCTATGGCCTTCATACCATCTTCAGTACTGGACCGCTGAAGTCGATGTCGCTTCCTTCGGTCCCAATGTTGTCGACTGGACCGCGAGCGGTCCTGTCGGTCCAAACCCTAACCCTGGGTGCTTACATAAGAGAGATCCCTGGCTTGATGTGTTGGACATCAGGCTTCTGATAGCGCAGCGGACCGCTGGCCTATTCCATGACCTGCAGTTGGTCCTTGGGTTATAACACACAAATCCAACAGATGCCATAGGCTCGGCAAGCCTAGCAAGTTCAAGAGGCTGAGGTACAGGTGCAACAGGCGCCACAGGCCCGGTAAGCCCAGCAAGTCTAAAAGGCTGAAGCATAGGCGTAACAGGCGCTACAGGCCTAGCAAGTCCAAAGGGTTGACCTATAGGCGCAACAGGCGCAATAGGCGCAATAGGCTTGGCGAACCCAGTAGGGCCGGCAGGCCTGGCAAGCCTAGCAGGGCCGGTAGGCTTGGCAAGCCTAGCAGGGCCGGCAGGCCTGGTAAGCCTAGCAGGGCCAGCAGGCTTGGCAAGCCCAGCAGGGCCGGCAGGCCCGGAAAGCCCGTCAAGGTCGAGATATACACTCCAAAGGCGTTAGTTGATTGAAACGTTACGTGGAAAGGCCACCTGGCAAAGCTAAGTCACGTGCCAGCGAACAGGGGTACCCTGGCAAAATGAAAGACTACCAGGGAGTTGGAATTGAAGTCGGCGACTTGATTGACTGGTATGGTTGAGTTGGAAGTCTGTACAAGTCTGTGGCGGAAGACTTGTGTACGGGAGTTGATGAAGTCGGAACTCGGAGCCGTGTGGCGAAGGGAGGTAATTGGGGTCAATTTGGCTGCGAAATTGGCAGGGGTCTGGTCAGTTGACGAGGAGGTAATTCGGTGGTAACCGGAAACGATTGGTCGACCACACTGACGTGCGCGCACAAATCAAAAAGCCGTCAGTGTTGGAACAATATTGACTGCTATTTCTAGCAGGTCAATTGCAGTTCAGTCAGTCAACTTTACTTACAGTAAAGTCGACTGTACTGACTGCAAGTCAGTTGATTGTGGAGTGCCCGATTCAGACTAGGGCACGGGCCAAGCAATCGGCCATACAAATTACTGTGCAGACCGGCTAGCGGTCTGCCAAACCTAGAACAATACATCAACCACTTTCAATGCAGCACCAGTTACTTCAAACAATACGAATCGACTACGTTGCAACAATAAAGTCCTACCAATAGAATTTGTCAAAATCGAGGGCGGTAAAAAGTTTCAACTCAGATTAAAATTAAAATACCTTTAATTTTATCTTTAAGTGTTAAAAGCGATTGTCGGAATAGTAGTATTTGCAGTGTATTAGATCAATTTTACTTACAATAAAGTTGACTATACTGACTGCAAGTTTAGTGTATCGTTTCGTGCGGGCCTACTGTATTGACTTCAAAGTAAATACAGTATGCGTCCACTTCACACAAGGGCACGGGCCAAGCAATTAGCCATACAAATTACAGTGCAGACCGGCTAGCGGTCTGCCAAACCTTGAACAATACATTCACTACTTGATTAATGTAATACTACTGTTACTTCGACCACGATTCGAATCGACAACGTTATAACGATCTAAGGCTCTACCAATACTGATTAGTGCTTATTGAGTTAAGTATAGATTAGCTAAGCAGAAGAAAAAGTTACTTTTCAGCTATGCTTTGTGAAAGACCAAGGTAGGGGAAAGATTTTTGCGAGAAGCCTTTACTGTTACGCTGGTTTTCATGGCAGTAAGTAGAGAAAACTTTTAGGTTGCGTCGATTTTCACGGCAGTTTAGAGGTAGTAACAGTATCACTATCGAAATCAACAAGAAATCTTTACCAAAGATCTTTTTTAAAAACGTTGAGATCAACTGTTAGAAGTTTTAAAGTTTGGCAAGTTAGCAAACGGCTAAGTTAGTACTACTGCAGGTGCTACTACTATAAAAACAACTAAACTCCCACGCCAAACAACTTTTACCACTAATAAACGACTTTCGAGCTTACTCTTTACGCCAAACCTTTGCCCTTACTTTACTCTTTTCACATTCATACGCTAATTTAATTGCTAAGATCGCTGCCTTAAGCGAAAAATAACAAAAATCGCCAAGTAACATTAAGAAAGCTACGTCGCGCAACCTTACGCCAAGTTACCAATACTAAGTCGCCAAGTTTCCACGCAACTTTATGCCAAAATACCAAGTCTCTACGTAAAAAATCACCAAGTTCCTCAACTTACACGTTCTATATAAGTTAAAACGTTAAGATGCCTACCGTAGGTATTTACTTTTAAGTTATTACCGATCCTGTTTGGAAAAAAACAATTAAGAACCTCGAAATAATTTTTGTTAACTACTATGATGAATAACTCTGAATCACGGATGTTAATGAAACCTAAATTAAAGCTTATTTAACCAACTACATTGGCTAGTACATCCCGAATTTGACATCGGTAAAGAGTTTGGTTGCAGTGCCTACGCTTTTTAAGATTTTCGCGAATCTTTTAATTATCAGACATCAGGGATATGAAAAATAATATATTGTACGGTTAAAATTAAGTTAAAAAAGGAGGTTATTTGCCGTAGTATTTATAATTTGAAAAAACTCTTTTGGGATAATTAAAAACCTTTTTTAAATTGGCTCAATAAGAAGACCCCCCTTAAGATCCTAATTTCCAAGACCTCTAAAAAAAAGGGAAAGGCGTTAAGGGATCTTAACGCCTACATATATGCTTTGGAGGACCCCCCTTTTACCTTTAGCTAAGTTAATCCTTTTTATGCGCTAGTGATGAGGAACCTATTAACCTATTCGGTCACATCACACTATTACGTAATAGCATGGAGTACGTTTTTAGCGGTGGTAAAGCGCGTGATGTAAAGTCTGCTAACGTGGTCAGAGGTATTAATGTTAGCGCTTTACACCAGCTAATTAAGTAATATCGTTAGGTCTTCCAAAACCTTTAAGTATCTATCGCCCCCTAGCAATTTAATCGATAAGCCCCTTAAAAACTTTCCTTTTTTAGGTTTGCCTACACACGAAAACCTACTACAGGTTCTATTACAAGACTTTATCCCTCGGGACAGGCGACTGGTAATTACCTTTGACATTATACTTTAAAAGCTTTAAGGCTTAAATTGCTAGAAAATATCATTGAAAATTAGGATAACTATCGCGACCTTCTCCTAAAACTTGTTCAAGTGGTTAATATTAATTATAAGCTTTTTACGGACTTCGCTAAGATTTGAACCGACATAGAGAAATATATTGGGAAGTGTTGGTAAGCCTTAGACGTTTCAATGTTGTCGATTCGATTGGTCGAAGTAACAGTAGTATTGTAGTAGTTAGATGGTAGATGTATTGTTCTAGGTTTGGCAGACCGCTAGCTAGTCTGCACTGTAATTTATATGGCTAAGTGCTTGACTCATGCCTTAGAGTGAAGTGTAGCGTACTGCACTCGACTTAAACCCAATACGGTAAGTCTGCACAAAGCAATACACTTGCAGTACAGTCAACTTTACTTTCAGTAAAGTTGACCTACTGCACTGCATATAATACTATTCCAACAGGAAGCTTTATAATCTTTTCTATATTAAGATAATATCTTTTCTAAATATTTTCAAATAAATAGAGGTTTCTCCTCTAGTTTTTTACTTATTATTTCCCGAAATCTTTTTAGTACACACCAAGAACTACTACCTAACTTTCCTTATTAGAGCTATCATGTTTCGTGAGTTTTATGATAATATAAAAAGCTACTTTGAGTACGATGTTTACCTCGCCTAATACTATATAGATTGGGTTACCACGTGATGAACTAGAATAATAATAAAGAAAAAAAGGAGTTGATACTAATAGATGTTTTTCATCAGATGCTTAATAAGTTGATATTATGTCAAAAAGTAATGGGGAAAGCTTACACTAGCGTAGCTACATTTCGCGAGCAGATACAAATAGTAGTTATAGGTGTTAGAGTTCGAATATGTATTACAACGCTTAAATACTACTTACGAAGGCTTTTTTAGCCAGTTACGTTTCTCGTTTGCCACTGTAATAGCACGTATATTAAACTCGTTTGGTATGTACCCCTAAATAAACAACTTTCTTAACGTGGATAAAGAAAACTTTACGGTAGTTAATTATGTTGACTGTAAGTATGGCTATAGGCGCTTATAACGCTTAAGGTTCGACCTACCAGCTATAAATTAAAGGTAATAATTACGTTAACGCCAACAAGACCAAGATTTAGGCGGACTTGTTAGCCGCAAGTATTATCGTTGTAATAGTAGTGAGAGATATTATATTTGTAGTAAGTTCATTTGTTGGTTAATTTGATACCCCTTCGCCGAACGTAATAACAAAAAGTATTAGTAGGCCTTAAACGTTGCAACGTTGTCGATTCGATTGGTCGAAGTAACAGTAGTATTGTGTGGTCAGATGGTTGATGTATTGTTTTAGGTTTGGCAGACTGCTAGCCAGTCTGCACTGTAATTTATATAGCCAATTACTTGGCCCGTACCCTAGAGTGAAGTGCAGTGTACTGCACTCGACTTACACCCAATGCGGTTAGTCCGCACAAAGTAATACACTTAACTTGCAGTACAGTCAACTTTACTGTTGTAATGATCACACTAAATACCCGTGAGTATATAGAAGGTGTCAGAGGGCTTATGTTATCAAAAAGGTAGCAGGGGTGATGAGTGAACAATATCGCAACCGTGCAAGTAATGATCAAAAGCCGTGAGGCTATTCAGATGTGTAGACTGAATACTTAGATTGACAACTGAAGAGTTATGAAGGAAATACTATCTATATGGTGGTAACCGTGTCCTTTTATCCTATGGCCTTTATACCATCTTCAGTACTGGATAGTTTGGATCGCTTTGCTATCCTAGCGATCCATTGGCTAACCCTAATCCTGGGTTGCTTACATAAGAGATGTTCCCCGCTTAATGTGTTGGACATCAGACTCTTAATGGCGCAGCCAACCGCTGGCCTGTTTCATGACCTGCAGTTGGTCCTTGGGTCATAACAGTGGGTAACGATAATAGTTAAGAAGAAAAAGGAGGAAACACCGATAGATATACTTAACCAGATAATTATTAAGTTGATGTTATGTAAAAAGTAATGGGAAAAGCTTATGCTGTTGAAGCCACACTTCGCTAGTAGGTACAGGTAGCAATTACGGGCATTAACGAGTTCGAATACGCTTTACAACGCCCAAATACTACCTACGAAGGATTTTTTAGCTAATTACGTTCCTCTTTTACAACTGTAATTACGTGTACACCAAACTAGCTTAGTATATACCCCTAAGCCGGCAACTTTCCTAACGTGGATAAAGAAAACCTTATGGTAGTTAATTACGTCGACCGCAAGTACGGCTACGAACACTCATAACGCCTATAATCTAGCTTAACGACCACAAACTGGAGGCAGAAGTAGCAGCCACGTTAACGCCAACAAGGCCAAAATTCAGGAGGATCTATTAACCGTAAATACTATCTTGATAATAGTGGTAGAAGATATTAAGTTTATGGTAATTCTGGCTATTAATTAACTCAATATCTTCCTGCCGAACGAAATAACAAAAAGAAAATATATTACATCCAGTACCTTACCACTTTTAAGTAGGACTACCTAAATTAAATCGTAAACTTCGAGGGCGACGAACTAATTAACGTAAATAATGCCCCTGAGCAAATTGATTGAAATGAAAATACTACTCTTAATACGGCTTAGTAACTAGCCGACTACGTTTTTCTATACGGTTTAAGTAATAAAGATCCATACCTTTACCTTAACTAAGCCCTTCACTCCTTATACAGCTTTAATCTTCGTAATCGTTACGTAGACCAAACTTTTTAAGGTATTATATCATAAATAGGGGTAGTAAGGTACTTAATAGAAGTCTATTCGCAATATGTAAAATTATGGAGAGAAAGTATTATAACTACTAAGATTAATAATTACGATATTAATAAGGTTAAAATTAGCTTTAGACCAGGAGGATAGCTATCGTTACTAGGGACAACGGTAATTTAAACTGTTTTAAAAGCAATTACATTCCATATACTTAAGTTTCCCACCCCTTTTTATTTTATTTAAAGAATATAAAAACCCTTAGCGTCAATATCGACATAAATGTAAACGAACTGATTAAAAAAGGCTTAAGGTTTCCCTTCACCTTTAAGTAGAGGTATTTATAGTTTTATCTTTGAGGCCCGAAAGTAGTGATGTTAAATTTAAGGGAACCTGAAATATGTTAATTACATCGACTTTTTAATTAACTAGTCGTTAACAAGCTATTCAAAGTCTTAAAGTCCGTAGGGCATAAAAATGTGAAATACTTTACCCCAAAAGCTATTAAAAAACTTTGTTACCATTACTAAACATATATTTAACCATCAAGAAAATTTAATTTATATTAAAAACGATAAGGATTTTGATTACGAGATTCTTGTTAACGTATTTTACTTCAATAATAAGCCTATTTTTTACGTCGTTAACTACGTAACCTCTTTTTAAGAAGCAAAGATTCTAAAGTCTCTTTTGATAAAAGATACGTAAAAAAACGATAAGGATATTGTAAATTGACACTTTACCCAGCCCACTTAACTTTATCGTCCACGATACCAGTACCAACTTTACGGCGGCGAAATTTTAGTAAAATGCCAAAATAATAGGTATTTAGTATAAACAGGTACCTGTAAAAGCCTACTAAAATATTGAGAAGGTTAAAAAGGAATACGCCCTATTTCGCCGAGCGTATAATATTATTATGTTGGAAATTAAAAGCTTTACAGATTCGGAGGCACGCCTATAGATAGCGGTAAAAAAATCTGAACGATACTGTAGGCTTTAACGGCTTAATGCCAACGCTTTTGGTCTTTGAAGCGTACCCACGACCAACGAGTAAATCTCTGCCCTCGGCAAGTACTTAAGAATATGTTACGGTCTACCGTAAAGCTTTAAAGAAACTACAAAGGGAATCAATACGCCGCTAGATTAATACTTCTCTTAACACTAAGAAGAGCTCTATAATAATCTACGTACTTATTTTATCGTTACAAAATAAAGTCTTCGTGTAGCGGAAGCCGGGTAAATGGAAAGACTCGTATAAAATATTAAGTATCAAGAACTTTGAAGTAATTGTTAAAACTGATAACGGTCTTGTATCTTTTCAAATAATTTAGGTTAAGTTTTATATTAGGGCTACTAACGATAAAGACCTTTAAGCCAAACGATCGAGCTAATATGAACCTCCTTTACGAGATATCGACAAGTCAATAAAACGCTACTGGTGTAGACAACCCCGGAAAAAGAGGAACAATAAAGAGAAGGAATATATACCGGGCCGTATTTATAATACTGCTTGGGTAAGCAGAAAAAAAAGGATAACGAAAACTTGGCACTAAAGCTTCGAATGTAAGGGATTATTGAGACTTCCCGAAAACCCTTTAAGGAAAGCAACAATGTCGAAATTAATAGCTTATTAATTCGAAGGGTTATATAATTCGTGCCGAAAACCTATATTAACCTTTAAAACCCAAAAGTTACGATCTCCAAATCGAGGATGATTTAAGAGGTTAAGGGTAAAACCATAGAGCGGTCGGACGAAAAATCACGCTTAATCGTTTAAAGATATAGCGATAAAGATAAAGACTAGATATTCATGTAATCGCCAACAATTGGGAAAATCAGCCAACGCTTGGTAATTACTTTAATAACAAGTTTACTTACCAAAACTAAAAAGTTTACGCTTGATAGCTGGGATATAACGTAAACTTACATATAATTGGCAACGGATTTATAACGGATAGTATTGATAAAACTGTTCTAATAACTATATGTTATTTACTCTTTAAAAGCGGTAATACGGTATATTTAACCACTATATATACTGTCTGAAATAAATCTTTATTGGTTTTTAACTTATCAGTCGCACTTTAAATTACGGTTAATGATAAAGTCTTTAACGTACGACCCGTATTTGTTACTAATGTAAGAAAGAGACTTCGGCGTAGTTGGTATGCAAATTGACGATACACTTTTCGTCGTAACTACTGGCTTTGTAGCATTGAAACAATAGGCAATTAAAGACTCCGAGATTTGAAATTACAAGTTATTAATGACGTTAACGAAGAGTAGTCAATTTAACTTTAATAGATCGTTAATCCGTATTATTAATATTAATACTAACCTTAGTTTTCGCTAAAAAGACCAAGGTACTATTTTGGCTATAGTTAACAAGATTAATGTAGCTAAGGTATAACGGTATCTGGAATAATATGCCCGGGTAACTATATTATTTCCTTATGCTGACTGGAAGCCTTTTACAACCTTTTAATCGCGGTATAAGTATAAGACCCGGCAGATAAAGACTTTAAACGGCTAAATAAAAGGCTTGAATAGAAAATAAGAAACCTAGATCGCGGGATTAATATGGTTTTAATCGATTTGTCGAATGCTAAGTTAATGATTTTTACGAACTGGTCTTACATAAATAACACCGACTTATCTTTACAGATCGGCTTTTTGATAACCCTTGTTAACGAAGATATTCGGGACGACCAATTCGGTATTATCGGTAACCTGATTCACTAAACCTCCGTCAAGTGTAAGAGGATTATATGAAGCGTGTTAACTTTGAAGGTTTATGGTATAATAGCGGGAATTAACGTAGGTATAGCTTTATAGGAGACCCTTAACCTTATTACTAAGTAGTGAAAGATTCCTTCTACTCCAGTTATAATTTATACCAACTTGAAAAGCCTTTTCTAACGCCTTTTCAAGCTCGAAACCACTAGCAAAAAACGCCTAATAATCGAGGAAATAATACTTCATAAAGCCTAAGATGGAGACAGATTAAAGAATTCAAATAAATTAACGGAAAAACTAATCACGTAAATACTATAACGAAAACAGTATCAAATAAGGCTTTGGAAAGGTTTATAAATAATAACTAGCTAACCATACATATCGAAGGTTACGTTGACAGGATGTCTAATAAGCCAAAATTATGTGCTGAAGACTAGAGTTATACTGGTAAACTAAAAGACTACCAGGGAACTAACGATGTAGACTTATTTGATTAACACAAATAAATTAGAGGCCTGTAAAAGCTTGTAGTAGACTTTTTATAAGAGTTAATAAACTCGGACCTTGGGGCAACGAATCAATTAAGGTCAAATAGAGTCAATTTATATGCAATTAAGTGAAATTTAGCATAGAAGTTAATTAAAATTAACGGGAGGTTAGCAAGTTAACGAGGTCGCTATTCAGCACTAAACGGAAAAGATTGGTTGACCATACTAGCGTATACGTACAAACTAAAAAGCCGACAGTGTTGGAATAGTATTATATGTAATGCAATAGATCAACTTTACTTATAGTAAAGTTGACTATACTGCAAGTTGAGCGTATTGTTTGTGTGGACTTACCGCATTAGGTGTAAGTCGAGTGCAGTACACTGCACTTTATACTAGGGCACGGGCCAAGCAATTGGCTATACAAATTACTATGCAGACCGGATAGTGGTCTGGCAAATCTAGAACAATACAACCACTACTTGACCAATACAATACTACTGTTACTTCGACCACGATTCGAATCGACAACGTTGCAACGATCTAAGGCTCTACCAACACCTTTTCTGAATGTCTGTAAGTAAATAGAGGTCCTTTTATTTGGTTTCCATTTACTATTCCCTGAAATCGTCATAAGGCACCCTGAAAACTATTATCTAACCTTTTTCATATAGTTAAAACCCTTTCGAAAAATCGACGAAGATATAAAAAACTATTTGGAATACAATATCTACCTCGCGTAATACTACACGGATTGAGCTACTACGAAGTAAACGATAACAATAATAAACAAAAAAAGAGGAAATACCGATAAAAATCTCTAATTAGATACGTAATAAACTAATGTTATACCAGCAAACAATAGGAAAATCCTACGCTAATAGAACCACATTCTGCGAGCAGGTATGAGCGATTGTTATAGGCGTTAACGAGTTTGAATACGCCTTACAACATCCAGATTCCACTTTTAAAGGCTTTTTTAGCTAATTGAAATCTTCGTTCATAACCATAATAATATATACGCCAAGCTTGTTTAAAATATACCACCAAGTTAATAACTTTCGCGATGTCAAGAAAAAAGACCTTGTATTAGTATATTATGTAGATAGTAAGTACAAGAGATCCTAATGCTTAAAACCTAGTCTAACCCCATCGTACTAAAAGCTAAAACCACACTAATACTAACGAAAACAGAATACAAACGAACATATTTCCGTAAAAACTATTGTCTTCATAGTGGTAAAATGTATTGAATTTATAAAATAATCCGGTTATTAATCCACTCGTCAACCCCAGGCCAAGCGTATTAAAAAACTGGTAATATACTACATTTAGTACCCTATGACTTACGGGAAAAACTACATTATATCGTAAGCTTTCATAGTAAAAAAATTTGTTTACAGCGACAATACTCTCAAGTAAATGAAATGGAATGAAAATAATATTTCTAACGCGGTCTAATAACTAGCTAACTACGCCTTTTTATACCACTTAAATGGCCAAAACCCTTATCGTTACCCTAACCAAGCTCCTAACCCCTTATATAAATTTAATCTTTGTAATAGTTATACCGACCACACGTTTTAAGGTATTATATCAGACATAAGGGCACCAAATTACTTAATGAGAGAACTTTTATAATACGTGGCATTACGGAGAAAAATTACTACTACTACGAAAATCAATCGCCAAAATACTAACAAAGCTAAAGTTGGCTTCGTCCCAGGCGAAAAATTATGATGACTAAAAACAACAGTTATTTAAACTATTATTAAATTGATTATGTTCTACATCCTCAAATTCTCTACTCCTTTCCTTTTTTGATTGAATGATATAAAGAACCTTAGTGTCAATTTCAACGTTAACACTCTTAAGTTAATTAAAAATAGCCAGATGTTTACCCTTACCTTTAAATAGGGGCATTTGTAATTCAACCTTTAAAGCCTAAAGGTAACAGTATTAAATCCATCGGAGTCAGAAATACGCTAACTACACCAACGCTTTAACTATCTAACCGTTAATAAGCTATATGAAATCATAAAATTCACAAGGCATAAAAATGTGGAATACTTTGTTCTAAAAGCTATCGAAAAAATTTGTCATCACTGCTAAACGTATACCTAAACCCCCGAATATTTAAATTCATACTAAAACATAACGAAAACTTTAATTACGAGATTTTTATTAACGTATTCTATTTAGATAAGAAGCCTATCTTTTACGTTATTAACTTAGCAAACTCTTTTTATAAAGCTAAGTTATTGAACTCTTTATCAGTGAATAATACGTGTAAATCATTAACGATATTGTGAATTAATACGTACTTGTGCCAACATATCGTTGTTTATAATATTGGTAATAACTTTATGCCGTCGAAATTTTAGGTAAATATTAAAATAATAGAAATCTAATATAAATAAGTGATTATTAAGGTTTACTGGAGTATTAAAAAGATCTAAAAGATATACGCGCTAATTCTCCAAGCGTATGATATCTTTACGTTAGATATTGAAAATTTTACGAACTAGAAGATACGTTTTTAAATAGCAGTAAAGGTCCTAGATAACACTATAGACCTTGATAGCCTGGTACCAACAATACTGGTCTTTGGAACGTATCTACGCCTAACGAGTTAATCTCTGCTATTAGCAAGTGCCTAAAAGAAAACTGTAACCCATGGAAAAGTATTAAAGGAATTGCGGAAGGAATCTACATGACGTTAAGTCAATAATACCCTCAACATCAGAAACAGCTTTACGTTAATCGATGTATTTTATTTTTTCGTTACGGAATAAAGTCTTCGTATTACGAAAGCTGGGAAAATAGGATAACTTTTATAAAAATCTTAAATATGTCTAACTCTAATATAATTATTAAAACCACTAACAGCCCCGCAACGTTTCATACCACCTAGGTTTAACCCTATATTAAAAGGAGTAACGATAGCAATAAAAACCTCTAAGCTAAGCGAATAATCCAATACAAAATTTCTCCTTATATTATTAACAAATTGATAAAATTCCGTCGACACGAACAACTACTAAAAATAAGGAACGTTAAGTATAAAGAATATACACCAGGCCTTATTTATAATAATATTTAGGTAAGTAAAAAAAGAACCCGATTAAAAATTAACTATTAAATTCCTTGTATGAAGTATTATAAAACCCTTTGGCGAACCCTTTAAGAAAAGCGATAAGGTCAAATTAACGGACTTCTAATTCGAAAAATTATATAATTCGTACTTGAAGCGGACTTCAACTTCTACAATCCTAATATCACGATTTTCAAGTCGAAAATTATATATAAGGTCAAGACTAAAACCACAGGGCGACTATACGAAAAGTCACGTTTAATCGATTAAAGATAGAATAATAAAAGCAAGGACTAGATATTTATGTAATTTCTGACAATTCAAAATATTAATTAACTTTAAATAATCGTTTTGGTAACAAGTGCGTGTGCCAAAATTCTAGGGAACTTTACCTTTAATAACCGCGATAAAAAGAAAATATACATATAATTAATGATCGATTGATAACGGATCGTATTACTAAAGCCATTACAAAAACTACGTACCACGTATATTTTGGGGATATCAATACAATATATTATGTTATTATACGAATAAAACAAAGAAACCTTCCATTTGGTTTTAACCTATTAGTAGTCTTTTAAGTTACAGTTAAATATAAAATCTTGAATATAAAACATATATTTACTGGTAACGTAGAAGAAAACCTTCAGCTGAATAGGTATATAAACTAACTGTTGGAATAGTACTACATGCAGTGCAATAGGTCAACTTTACTTACAGTAAAGTTTACTGTACTATAAGTTGAGTGTATTGCTTATGGACCTACCGTATTGTGTGTAATTCGAGTGCAGTATGCTGTGCTTCACACTACGGCATGAGCCAAGCAATTGGTCATACAAATTACTACGCAGACCAGCTAGCAGTCTACCAAACCTAGAACAATACATTCACCACTTGACCAATGCAATAATACTGTTACTTCAACCAAGATTCGAATCGACAACGTTGCAATGATCTAAGTCTCTACTAATACTAATCAGTACTTATTAGGTTAAGCATAGATTAGTTAAGTAGAAGATGAAGCTACTTTCTGGTTGTTACGCTTTATGTTAATGTTAGGGTAAAGGGATTTTTTTGCAAAAGGCCTATATTAGTATTAAATCAGTCCACAACGGCAGGAAAACAGAAAATACTTTTGGGTTACGTTAGTCCACAACAGCAATCTTGAAGTAGGCAATGGTATCGCTATTAAGAAAAAAAACACTAAGAAATTTTCATTAATACTTCTTAAAAACGTTGAGATTGAATATCAAAAGTTTCAAAGTTCGGCAAATTGTCAAACGGCTAAGTTAGTACTTCTAAGGGTATTATTACTGTAAGAAAAACGACTAAGTTCATACGCTAAACAACCTTTTAACATTCGCCCTTTACCAACAATAAACGACCTCCGACCTTACCCTTTACACCAAACCTTTACCTCAAATTTACTCTTTTTACTTCCCCCACGCCAATTAAATCGTTAAGTTCGTTGCTCTAAGCGAAAACGCCAAGAATTGTCAAATCGCGCTAAGAAAGCCACGTTGCGCGACCTCACACCAAGTCACCAAGTAGTTAAGGTTCTACGCGACTTTACGCCAAAACAACAAGTCTCTACGCCTAAAATCACCAAGTTCCTCGCCCTTCACGCCCTACACAATTCAAAACCTTGAAATTTCTACCGTAAGTGCTTACTTTGAAGTAATCACTAACCCTGTCAAGAAAAAAACAATTGGGGCACTCGGAACTCCCTAACCAAGTTTTACGACGAAGACCTTTAAGAGTTGAATATAGATAAAAAAATCAACGAAAAAACACCTTACCAACTTCGCCGGTTATTATATCGTTAAGTACTGTAATGCTAACGACCTTAATAATGCCTTTATTAACTTTCATAACCTCTTTGACAACTAGCCTATAGATATGTAAACCTTAATTGAAAAAAGGTTCAATATAAAAGTAAAGGTAAAAATTAAACGCTAAAGGGTTTATTTCCCAGCTTAAAATAATATAAAATTGGTATAAAAACTCTTCAACCTAACCTAACTTTAGAAATACCTTTAAAACTTATAACCTAAATACAAGGGTATTAAAAAGCCTTAACGTCCATATATACGATTCAGGGGACATCCCCTTTATCCTTGTTTAAATTAAGCCTCTTTATGTATTGGCGATAAGTAACTTGTTAACTTATTCGGCAGCCTCACACCTCCACGTAATAATGGAGTATACGATTTCAGCGGTGACAAAGTGCGTAAAGCAAGGGCCGTCAATAAGGCCAAAGGTATTAGCGTTAGCGCTTTACATTAATCAATTAAACAGAATCGGTAAACCTTTTAAAGTCGTTATGTATTAAATCTCCCTTAGCATTTTACTTAAAACCACTAAGTCCCTTAAAAACCTTTCCTCTTTAAGTTTGCCTATACGTGAAAGCCTACCACAGGTCCCACTACAAGGCTTTATCCCTCGGGCTAGACGACTGATAATGACCCTTAGCACCGTGCTTCGGGCGCTATATGGCCTAAAATTTCAGGAAATACTAATTAAAAGTGGGATAACTATCGTAACCTACCTTTAAAACCTAGAAAACCGGTTAATATCAATTATGAACTATTTACGGACTTTGCCAAGATCTAAAATAACGTAGAAAAGTATAACGAAAAGCCTTATAACCTCTTCAACACTAAGATAATGCCCTTTATAAACACTTGCAAGTGGATAAAGGTTCCCCTTTTAGGTTTTCACTCACTATTCCTCGAAATCTTTACAAGGTACGCTAGGAATTATTACCTGATCTTTCTTACTAGCGCTACCACGTTCCACGAGATCTATAATAGTATAAAGAGTTATTTTAAACACGATTTTTATCTCGCCCAATACCATATAAACTGGACTACTACGTGGTAAATTATAATAATAGCGAAGAAAAAAAAAGGAGAAAACTCTAATGGATATCCTCAATCAAATGTTCAACAAGTTGATATTATACCAAAAAAATAATTTGGAAAGCCTACGCTGGTGAAGCTACACTTCGCGAGTAGGTACGGAAAATATTTACAGGTGTCAATGAGTTCGAATACGCCTTACAACGCTCAAATACCACTTACAAAGGCTTTTTTAGCGAGTTACGTTTTTCGTTTGCCACTATAATAAAGTGTATACAAAACTAGCTTGGTATGTATCTGTAAGCCGGCAGATTTTCTAACGTAAATGAAAAAAAACTTTATGGTAGTTAATTACGTCAACCGCAAATACGGCTACAGACGCCTTTAACGCCTTAAGTTTGGCCCACCGACTATAAACTAAAGGTAGCGATCACGTTAGCGCTAACAAGGCCAAAATTTAGGCGGATCTATTAACCTCAAGCACTATCATCATAATAGTAACAAGAGATATTGAATTTATAGTAAGTTTAGCTTTTAGTCGATTTGGTACCCCCTTACTAAATAAAATAACAGAAAGGCAATATACCATATCCAATACCCCATTGATTTTAAACAGGATTACTTGGATCAAATTATAGATTTCGAGGGTGATAGGCCAATTAATGACGCTAATATCTTTAAAAAAATTTAGTAGCATAAATATACTGCTTCTAATACGGCTTAATTACTAGCCGACTACGCTTTTTTATACCATTTAGGTAGTGAAAACCCTTACCTTTGCCTTAACTAAGCCCTTAAACCTTTATATATCTGTAATATTCGCAATCATTACGCGGACCACACGTTTTAAGGTATTATGCCAGATATAAGGGCAATAAGATACTTAATAAAAGGCTATTCACAATACGTGGCTCTATGGAGAAAAAGAACTATAGTTACAAAAATCAATCGTTAAAATATTAGTAAATCCAAAGTTAACTTTAAATCAGGCGAATAATTATCATTACTAGAGATATAAATGATTTGAACTTTTATGAAAATAATTACGTTTTAAATCGTGAAATCCCTTACCACTTTTTTAATTTACTTAAAAGATATAAAAACCCACGGTCTCAACGTTAACGTTGATGCAGACGAACTAATTAAAAACGGCTAGAGGTTTTCCCTCGCCTTAAAATAGGGTTACTTATAGTTTTATCTTTAAGGTCTGGAAATAGTGGTATCAAAGCTAATGGAGCCGGAAATACGTTAACTATACCGGCGCTTTCATTATCCAGCTATTAATAGGCTATAAAAAGCCCTAAAGTCCGTAAGGCATATAGGTGGGAAATACTTTGCCCTAAAAACTATCGAAAGGCTTCATTATCACTGTCAAACGTATATTAAAACCCCTACAAATTTAAATTGATACTGAAGAATGATAGGGATTTCAATCACGAGATCTTCCTCGACATAATATACTTAAATAATAAACTTTCTTTTTACGTCGTTAATGTGATGATATTTCTATAGGGCTAAATTTCAAGAGTCATTTTCGGCAAGAAATACGTGGGAAATGTTAAGGATGTTATAAATTAACACGTATCTAGACCCACCTAATATCGTTGTCTACGATACTAATACCAATTTTGCGGCAACTAAGTTTTCAAAAGATGCATGGATAATAGTTATCCAGTATAAATAGATACCTGTAAAAGCCTATTAAAGTATTAAAAAGGTTAAAAGAGTATACGCTATACTTTGATAAACGTATAATATCTTTACGTTGAAAATTAAAAGTTTTATGAATCCCGAGGCACGTCTACAAATAGTATTAAAAGGCTTAAACGATATTATGAGCCTTAACAGCTTAATGCTAACACTATTGTTCTTTGGAGCGTACCTATATCTATCGAGTGAATCTCCGCCCTCAGTAAGTACTTAAAAATGTGTTACGGCCTACAACAAAGCTTTAAAAAAGCTACGAAGAGAATCGGCACGCCGCTAAATCAATAAGGCCCTTGACACCAGAAACAGGCTTATAATAATCGACGTACTTACTTTGCTATTACAAAATAAAGTCCTCTTGTAGTGGAAGCTGGGCAAATATGGGAGCCCATATAAAATATTAAGTATCATAAACTTCGAAATAATTGTTAAAACTACGAATGGTTCTATATTTTTATGAATTACTTAGGTTAAGACCTATATTAGGGTTATCAACGATAAAAACCCTTAAGCCAAACAGCTAAGCTTAAACAAAAATTTTCCACCCATTATCGATAATCTGATGAAACGCCGCCGACGTAGACGACCCTCGAAGAAAAGAAACATAAAAGAAGAGGAATACACACCGGACCGCATTTACAATACTAATCAGGTAATTAGGAAAGAAAAAGATAACGAAGACTTGGCATTGAAACTACGAATATAAGAGATTATTAAGTATCGGTAAGGTCTCTACCTATTTTACGTGAAGTAAAAGAGTATAAGAGTAATCGTTAGATTGGTATTTGTAGTAAAAAATAGATGATTTGGAAGAAGTATTCCAGAGAGTGCATGCCACGGATGGGATATTATAAACATCTCATCCATGCAGTGACCCTTTTGCCATGAGCTCTGTAATACACATTCCAGACCACTCCATGCATAATGCAATTTGCGCCTTGCAAGAGTGCAACCTACAGCGTGACACGTTATTATGCACACTGCAGGAATGAAACTTGCAATATAGTGCACTGCCACTTAGCCTATGTATACTAGCTATAGGGGTATATAGTAATATGCATATTAAGACATCCAGCAAACCCTTAAAGGAAAACGATAAAATCGAAATTAACGGTTTGCTAACTCGAAAGGTGATATAATTCGTATCGAAAACCGACTTTAATCTTCAAAACCTAGACGTTACGATTTTTAAGTTGAGGATTATCCACTAGGTTAAAGGTAAGACCACAGGGCGGCCATACGAAAAGTCACGCTTAATCTATTAAGGATACGAAGATGAAGGCAATAACTAAATCATTACGTAATCTTTAACGGTTTCAAAAATTAGCTAGCGTTTAATAGTTACTTTGATAATAAGTTAATTAGCTAAAACTAAAGGCAAATATACACTTAAAGATCGTAATATAATATAGGCCTATACGTAATTAGTAACGGATTTATAATGGATCGGATTACTAAAACTGTTATAAAAACTACTTGGTATCTACTCTTTAGGTACAGTAATACAATATATTAAGTCACTATACGGATTAGCTAAAGCAGGTGTTTATTGGTTTTTAACCTACTAATCGTGCTTTAAGTCACGACTAGCGATAAAGTTTTTAAAATACGATCCTTACTTACTGGTAACGTAAAAAGGGGAATTCGGCCTAGTAGGTATGCCAACTAATGATACCCTTTTCGTCGAAACGACTGGCTTTATAACATTAAAATAATAGGCGATTAAAGACTGTAAGTTTAAAATTGCAAGTTAGTAATAATGTTGACGGAAGGTAGTCAAATTAACTTCAATAAATCATCAATCCGTATACTTCGTATTAATACCAGCCTTAGATTTCGCCAAAAGGGCCAGGGCACTGTTTTAGATACAATCGACAAGAATAATAGAGTTAAGTCTCAACAGTACTTGGAACAACGTACTTGTGGCAGTTATATTACTATCTTATGCCAACCGAAAGCCTTTTACGACCTTTCTATCGCGGTATAAATATAAAACTCAGCAAATAAAGATTTTAACCGGTTAAAGAAAAATCTTAAGTGGTAAATACGAAAACTAAAACGGGGGATTGATATAGTTTTAATCGACTTGTTGAAGGCTAGGCTAATAATATTTACGAACGGGTTTTTTTTACGAATAACACCGACTTATCTTTACAAATCGGCTTTTTAATAACCCTCATTAATAAAGAAAAACGGAAAACCCATTTTAATATTATTAGCAGCCTAATTTACTAAACCTCCGTTAAATATAAAAGGATTACATGAAACGTACTAGTTTCGGAGGTTTACGGTATAATAACAGGTTTTAACGTAGGCATAGCACTATGAAAAACTCTCAACCTTATTACCAAACAGCTAAAGATTACTCCTATTCCGGTGGTAATCTATACCGACTCGAAAAGCCTTTTCGAATACCTTTTGAAACTCGGAACCACCAGTGAAAAACTCCTGATAATCGACGTAATAACACTCTGTAAAGCCTACGAAAGGAGGGAAATTAAGAAATTCCGGTGGATTAACGGCAAAGACAATCCCGCAAATGCCATAATGAAGGCAATACCAAATAAGGCTCTGGAAAGGTTTATGGATAATAACAAGCTAATAATACAAATTGATGGCTACGTTAATAGGCCGCCCTAAAAGCTCAAATCAAGTAACGGCGGTCAAGGATATAGTGGGAGACTGGAAAACTGCCAGGAAATTGATGATACGAACCTATTTAATTGGCACGGTCAAGGCGGAGCCCTATACGGTTAAAGTGAAGACCTGTAAAGAACTATAGCAAAAAAACTTTTTGTAAGAGTTAAAAAACCTGAACCTTGAAGCAAAGGATCAATTAACGTCAAATGGGGTCAATTTGTATACAATCGAGTGCTATTCAGTATAGAGGTCAATTGGAATTGATAGATGGTTGGCAGGTTAACGAGGTTGCTGTTCAGCGCTGACCGAAAGAGATTGGTCAATCACACTAGCGTGTACGCACAAACTAAAAAGCTGCCAGTATTGAAATAGTATTATATGCAATGAAATAGGTCAACTTTACTTACAGTAAAGTTGACTGTACTGTAAGTTAAGTGTATTGCTTGTGGACTTACCGCATTGGGTATAAGTTGAGTG
Source organism: Anisogramma anomala (assembly GCA_038502455.1). NCBI lineage: Eukaryota > Fungi > Ascomycota > Sordariomycetes > Diaporthales > Gnomoniaceae > Anisogramma > Anisogramma anomala. The sequence continues at coordinate 15,542,211 of JASMMZ010000004.1, read as the reverse complement.
TAGTATGCTATACTTCACACTAGGGTAAGGGCCAAACAATTGGCTATACAAATTACTGCGCAGATCAGCTATAGGTCTGCCAAACCTAGAACAATACATCCACCACTTGACCAATACAATACTACTGTTACTTCGACCACGATTCGAATCGACAACGTTGCAATGATCTAAGGCCCTACCAATACTAACGATACCATTTTCGTTATAATGACTGGCTTTAGGGTATCGAAATAGTAAACGATTAAAGACTTAAAATTCTGGAATTTCAAGCTAGTTGCGACTTTAATGAAAGGTAACTAGTTTAACTTTAATAAATCGTTAATCCGTATACTTAGTATTAATATTAGCCTTCTTTTTTGCCAAAAGGGTCAGGGCGCTGACTTGTCTACAATTAACAAGGCTAACGTAGCCAAGGCTTGACGATACTTGAAATAACGCGCCTGTAACAGTTATATCGCCACCCTATATCAATTGGAAGCCTCCTACTACTTGTCGATTACGGCACAAATACAAATTCCAACGGATAAGAACTTTAACCGATTAAATGAAAAGATGGATTAACAAATACGAAACCTCAACCGAAGGATTAATATGATTCCTATTAACCTTTCAAAGGCTAAGTTAATAATTTTCACGGATGGCTCCTTTACAAATAACACAACATTATTGTCATAAGTCGGCTTTCTTATCACCCTCGTGAACAAAAACAAACAAAATGACCAATTAAATATAATTAATACCCTAATTTATTAAACCTTTGTTAAATATAAGAAAATTATATAAACTGTATTAACGTTGAAGGTCTATGGCATAATAACCGGTTTCAATATAATATCAATATTATAGGACATCTTTAACGTCGTCACTAGATAATTTAAGATTCCCTTTATTCTGGTCATAATCTGTACCGATTCCAGAAGTCTTTTAGAATGAATTTCAAAGCTCGAAACCACTAACGAAAAACGCTTAATAATCGATGTAATAATACTTCGTAAAGCCGATAGGGGCAAAGATATTAAGAAATACCAGTGAATTGATGGCAAAAAAAACTTCGCTAAGGCCATAACGAAGATATCTTCGAATAAAGCCCTTAAAGGTTTTGTAAATAATAATAGACTAACTATACACGTCGAGGAATACGTTAATAAGACACATAGTAAAGCTACGTTACATATTAACAAATAAGGATGAGCTAGCGAACTAAAAGACTATCAAGGGAATATAGATGGCAATAAAAACTTTTTTTTAAGAACACGATGAATTTAAAGATAACAATGAGTTAAGTGAAATTTATAGGTAACTTAACCCACTTTGGTTTAGATAGCTAATGATAATAATGGTAATAGTAGGCTAGTTGACCCACGTGTGTCAATTACAGTGGCAGATGGTTTAACCTATATGTGTAAAGATAGCTAATGGCGGTAGTGGGCTAATGCGCATAAGTCTGTAGCGGAAAACTTGTGCACGGGAGTAAGTGAAGTAGAGACTCAGAGTTATGGAGCAAAAGAAGGTAATTAAAGCCAATTTGGGTACGAAAATCAACTCAAATTAACAACGATTTACCTAGTTAATAAGAAAGTCATTTAGTCGTATCTAAAACGGATTGGTCTACTACACTAACATGCGCGCACAAAATAAAAAGCCTCTAATATTAGAATAGTATTAATTATAATATAGTAGATAAACTTTACTTATAGTAAAGTTGACTATATTGACTGCAAATTGAATATATTATTTCATAGGCCTACTATATTGGTTGCTAGTCAAGTACAGTATACGCCCACTTCACACTAGGGCACGGGCTTAGTAATTTACCATACCAATTACTGTGCCGACCAGCTAGTAGTCTACCAAAACTAAAACAATACATCCACCACTTAATCACGCAATACTACTATTATTTCATCCAATAAAATCGACAACGTTGCAACGTTTAAAAGCCTATTATAGGTAAGTTCTACCAATGATCTAAATATATTATTCCTAGTAACGATTGATAGTATATTCAATACTTCGTGATTCAATTGATAAGCACTAAGTTACTATTTCTTAAAGTTAATGGAAGCGGCCAAGAAGGTAGTTTTTATCATCTACCGCCTTAAAAATATGAAATTTAATATTAGTTACAGTTATTATATATCCAACACATATTTTTATAACCTTACTATATATATTATTACGACTTATATAGGTTACTCGGATCACGTATTTGAAACCATTGATCCATTCACTACTAACATACTCTTAACCCTTCGATTGAAAAATATTACGATTTATATACTGAGTATCGCCTTATGAAAACGTATTTTCCGTGTTTTATTATACTATGACAATAGTGAAAAAGAAAAATAATTGGCTGATATTTATCAAACCTTCTAGTAAATAGTTAAAATACTTATTGAAACTTGTTGACCCTTATGACATCTTTCGAAACCGGTTCCTTTAATATAAGATCATTAATGTAAACCGTTGTTATAATTTTTCCATAAAATATTAGTTTATATATCAGTTAATACAACATATTCAATTAGATTTTAGTTTTACTTATGATTTTAGTAATAATCATCAACGTCATTATAATATCATTTATATAATATTGAACCTAATGAACGTTATATTGAAAATACTTCTTCATTATATTATAAATATTGCAAATGTTTAAACCGTGACGAAATCAGTTCAAAAGTAATCTACAACCTTTTTTATAAGTATATGGAGAAAAAAAGTGAAAACCGGAAGGTTCAATCCTTATTGAACGGTAACAGTTGAAAATCAATAATAATTGAGTATTGAAAAAGTTCTAAAATTATTTCTTGTATTTTTTTATTAACACAATAAATATCTATAAAATCAACAATTGATTTTCAATCAATGTTTACTGATTTTGTATATATTTACAACAAAGAAAAATAGTCTTTATACCATTTTCTTAGTGTTATCAATGTAAAAGAATTCAAATGATAAAGGTATATTTCTTACACTTTTTTTTTTATAAATGTTAAACTCTTTCGTAGATTTTATCAATATTTTTTAGGTATATATAAACTTGTTTGAATTATTGAATACGGGTTAAATAGAAATATGAGACGATATGAAATGATTTATCGTCTCTTTCATCAAGAAATTTCAAATTTAAATATTGAAAAAATAGCAAATCATACATTTCATATAGAAATCAACACCTTTAATAATATATTTACAAGATGAATAACAAATTTCAAAACTATTGTGACTTCTTTCCCATCAATTAGTATATAATAATACCTTTTCAAACCTTTCTTAAAGTTAATCGCTTATTAACCGCATAGAAACAAGTACTATTAATATTGTTCTAAACGTTTCACACCGAAAAATCAAATGTTTTTAATTTAACTTCTAGCGATACAGAATCTTCTACCAATATTACGGAAAATTCAACCGATCTATCATTTCAATCTAAATAAACAACGATTAATTGTATAATTAAACATTTTATACTGCTATCTTAGTAACGTTTCTTCTAGTTAATAATCTAAATGCTATTAAGCTTTTATCTTTTCAATGTAATCGAATAGAATCTCTGGTCGAATCAATTGATATTGAATTGAAAGTGGTTGATGTGTTACTTTTAAGTTTGACAAACAGCTAGCCAGTCCGCATACTAGTTTGTATTAGCAACTGCTTGGGCCCTGCCCTACATTGAATTAAGCACCATACTGCAAGTGAATTGAATTTAATACAATAAACTTGACTGTACTAAAGTTGATTGCTATTTCAACAGTGAATAATATTGAGTAAATCGTTCATGAATATATCATCTTCGGGAATATACACTTTTATTAAAGTGAAGTAAAAGTTGTTAACGATGTTATTATAAAAAAGGTCACAGGAAAATATAATAGGTCGATAAAGTTTATTTGTTTTTTATGTAAATTGGTTTTCATATAAAATCGCCAGATTTTTGATTAGAAATATTCGATAGAACGAAAATTTTATCGGGTTAATGAACGATTTGAAAATTTGAACTGTATGGTAATGAAGATCACCAAACTCAATATGAGTGAAATGATTGAAAAGTTACAATATATTAAAACATTGAATAATATTCAACGGCTTCTTAACGCTTACAAAAATCCTTCCATTTGAGGCTCTATTCCTTCAATAACTTAATAATAATTATATTGGAATAGAAGTTAATTTCAGTACAGTAAAGTGAACTATACTCATTATAAGTTGATTGTACTAAGTGAAAATTGACTGTATTGTTTTTGGGATTAACTGTATTAACTGAAAGTTAATTAAAACAAGTGTCTAATTCGTACGAAGGCATGTTCCAAAGAATTGGCCATATAAATTAGTGTGTAAACTAGCTAGTCGTTTGTCAAACTTAGAAGTAACATATCACCATTTTTAATGTAATACCAATTACTTCGATCAAAGATTCGAATCAACTACTTCAAAATGATAGATTCCTACCAATATTAATTATTGATTATTAGATCAAGCATGGATAAGCATGGTAGAAGAATCTACTTTCTCGTTGTTAGGCTTTATTGAGATATGGTAGAGATAGGATTTTAGCGAATTTCCCTTATACACTATGCAGTTATTCTTAGCAGAATATAGAGAGAGATTATAAACAGAGCAGTTGTTCTCAACATTTTATAAGTAGCTACGGTATAGATATTATCAAAAACACCAAAAAAGTTTTATTAAACTCGTTTTGAAAGCATTGAGATTGACCGACTAAATGTCTCAAATTACCAAAGTTGGAAAACAGCTAAGCTACTATTATTACTTCTAGTACTACAACTATAAATTCTAAATTACAAACTATTAAGTCCCAGGACCCATTTGACTCTAAATAACAACTTTAATGGCAAATATCCTATGACCTATGACCTAATTTTTAAATTGATCTTTCTCCTTAAAATACTACCCGATATTACTTTAATCTTTATCCTCACTTGTTAAACTAGTTATCGTAAGATCCAGAATAAATATGGTTATCGATTCCGCCAGAGAAAAGAAATCAAAAGCCTAGAATTTAGATTCATCAAACACTTTAACAACGACTTATCGTAAATAAATATATGCTAAAACTTTACATCCGAGTACTTAAACAAATATATCGGCTACTTTATTCTCGATTCAAATACCATCAGATTTAATTGAGAACTTGTCTCCCTCGACGAATTTTACAAATGTTTAACGAATAGATTTTGGAAATGTAGCAAATAGTAAACAACTTAGTTAAAAAAATAAGAATAGAATTATATCATTACAGGGTTTACCTCCCCGTGAAGAAAGGGTAAAAAGATAACTTAGTAAATATACTACACGAATATTTCATGGATGAAGACCCCTAATAAAAACGTGAAGATGAAGGAAAATGTATCGATAACGATAGTATCTCTTAAAACCCTTACACGTATTCGCAAAACTCTACTTAATCCTAAATACATTTCTTAACCACCACTACCAAAAAAACAACGCTTCCACGCTGCTAACCATGATAAGTAATGCATTCATCCAGGTATAGTAAATCCTCCAGTTTATAACAACCTTCAAGTTTATTAATCGATGAAGTAGATACTTTATAAAAAAGAATTTAACACTGATACAATTATTACGAAATATAAAATAATTTTTAAGGTCTTCAATACGTGTAATCTCAGCAGATTCATCAACAACAGCGAACTAAACTTTGGGGAAAGAGCGGATTTATGCAAGAATCTACTATAAACACAAATATTGGCTTTTTACCCCAAAACTCTACGACACGTAATGATATTACTTATTAATACCAAAAACACCCCCAAGATTATCAGTCCAAAAACCTATAGGGTTTGCATAATCAATATATTACTTTTCCCTCGAAAGATGTTTCTATTGTAAATATAGATAGTGTTAAGATGTCGACTTTCGAAAAAAAATTAAGGAAGCCAGGAGAATTATGATGGTAAACTATATAACTTTTTCTACGTTAAATTTAAACCGTTTCTAAATATCTGTCGTTATATAAGTATTAACTTAGTAGGTTTTCATTCTATGTTTTCCAATATCTGTTGCGGCTAAACCTAAAATTACTATTTCCGGTATTTCATAAATTACTCGTCGGTTCGAGAGATTTACAACATTCTTAAAGCTCACTTCCAATACGACTTTAATCTCATCTAATATCATAAAAATTGGAATATTATCAAGTGATCGTATATTTCGAAAAAGGAGAAAAAAATAAGAAAATACAATGAACTTTTCAATTGGATACTGAATATACTAATACTTAGCCAATAAGTAATGGAAAATATAACACATAGCGAAAGCACACTATATTAACAAGTTCACCAGGCTATTACATATTATATAAAATTTGAATGCGGCTTAAACTTCCTTACCTCTACTTAAAAAAACTTTTGTTTGAAACTATAATAATACGGGTAACTAGTTTAACTAATATACACTCTTAAGTTCCCAAATTTAACGATAACGATGAAATCTTCGCTTACACCTACTACATCGACCGTAAATATGGTAAGACTAAGTAATACGATTAATAAAAACCCTAATCTAGAAGTCCAAATAGAAAGGTATATAAAAAGAAAAATATTCTTCTTCTTTAAAATCTTGAAATCAGGTATAGAAGTTTCCTTAAAACATAAAGATATACTATACTCATAGCAAATAAAGTTATTTGTTACCACTTTATATAATTACTGAACGCCAATCGAAATAAGTAATGCACTATACAAAATACCTCTTTATGTTCAATTTGTAATATATTGAACGATTCATAAACTTCAAAAGTTTCTAAGTGTTGGTATAGTCTCTACCTACTCACGTGAATGTCAAGAGATAGATGAATAATAGTAAGATTGGTAGTATTGATAATAGATAGGTAGAAGGGAGAACAGGCATCCGGATAGTGCATGCCTTATGTGAGAGCTGATAGGCTCTCACTTGGAGCGTGGCACTCTACCATGCACTCTACCAACGTCTTTTCTGGGGAGTGGTACGCTTTCATGCACTCTGCAAAAGTGCACCTTGCAGCGAAGCATGTTACCGTATACTTTGCAAGAATACACCCTACAGTACTAACTATAGGGATATATAATCATGTTTATATAAGAAACTTTATTTTTCAATACAATTCGTATCCGTAATTTAATAATAATAGTATGATTTAGTCGAGCCCCTAATTAATCTTTTAATAATAATGGTATAATCTGATCAAGTCCTTAATAAATCTTTGAATAATAATAGTAATAGTGGTGTAATTTATTCAAGTTCCTAGTTAATTTGGGTAACGATAGTATTATAGTTAGTAATAGTAATATTATAGGTTTTAAAGGGTTGGTTAGAAAGGTTGGTAATCCTTGTAAAGGTGTGATTATGAAGATAAAATTGTCGATATTACGTGTTTTCGGGTTAGTATAAAAATATGTATCGCTTTCGATCTGGGAAAAGCTTTTTTTTCCCTTTCAACGACGTACCTTTACCCGTAGAGTAAGTCCTTATTGAATTACTCAGCGTTTACACGACCAAACCACTTGTCCCTAATTATTTATTCGGATCTTTTGTATAAATTATTTACTTATTTTGTGGATATTACTATATACCCTTATAGATAGTATACGTAGAGCAAGTAGTAGTGCACTGTGTTGCAAGGTGTACTCCTGCAGGATGCACGATAACGTGTCACACTGCAGGCTGCACTTTTGCAAGACGCAAAGTGCTCTATACATGGATTGGTCTGAAATGACTATACCAGACCGAACGGCAATGCGTGGATCAATCTAGAAGGAGTATTCCAGAGTAATACACTCTGGGTGGAGGGTTTATAAGCCCTCATCTGTGGCGTACACCTCTGGATGCTTCTTCTTGAAAAAATCATCTTTTATAATACAATAACAATTATTCTGATTACTCTTCAAAGACCTTAGTTCATATGAACCTTATAGGCTTGAGATATTACCGACATAATTAATGCCATGTTTTCACAGTTTTTAAAACAAATAACCCGTAATCATAAGTCTTAACGACGCCGTTCAACACGTTAACACAAATACGATGAAGCAGCCGCCACCTTAGCCCGCCGCCCGCTTGGCTCTAATCTTTCTAACTTTGGGAGTATATTCTTAATACCGGCCTTTATTTTTTGGTCTCCCGCTACTGTAGCCAAAACCAACGCCTCTTCTTCTCTTTTTTTATCGCCTGCCGCCGACTTAGCCGCCA
>JASMMZ010000004.1:15507065-15533987 GCA_038502455.1 Anisogramma anomala | reverse complement strand
TTCCTATCCTTGTTACACCCCATAATAGGAGGAAAGAAAAGTTCCTAAGGTTGTTAACCTAACTCTTTCGCCACAACTAAAGACCCTATTACGTATAACAACCCCACTTTATTGAAAACGTAGTATCGTTGACTTATAACACAATTTATAACAATTATTTCCTCCTTAATTTATATTATACTAATATTTTTGTAAACGAAGCTGAGACGGCGGAATGAGTCCATCGACTTGAGCTACGGTTCACGAAGGTACGCCGCAAGGCATTTATAATTTGTAAAGTATTAAAGTGGTATACCTAGGTTTACGTTCTTAAGCCATTAATAAATAAGTTTTACATACCGTATGTTACGTCCGTCGCCGCGGGTAAATTTTTTAACGATCACCGCTAAAATCAACGTTACTTGGCCCGTTATTATCGTTATAAACGGATTAATAATCAATACGCCCCCGTTTCAATAGGTTCAAGGCTATAAGTCGATGTTCTATTATATGCCTGTCGTCTCTATAATAAGTTACCTATTTTTTTTTAATTTCTAATTCGAAATACAATTAATTATCATTTAATTTTCTATTATTATACTCGAAATTTCCCTAAGAAAACCACTTTCGTAATATTCGAAGCAAATCGAGGTAAATTAATATTACACGTTTATTTGCGGCTTCAAAACAGTAAATGTTATTATCGCTTAGTGAACGGGCTTATACATATATTACGTAAGTGAGTTCGACGATATTATCGCGTGTTGTTGTAAGGAGGGTAAAATCCCCTTGCGTTCTCTGATTAAAGATATATGGCATAAGGCGTGGGGTTTTCCTCCCGATGGCGATGCTGATTACGGTTTCGACGATAGTGGTGGCGGTGATGTTAGAAGCGATAGCGGTGACGACAATAGCGACGACGGCGAGGACGAGGACGAGGAGGGAAAAAACGTAGCTTCCGCCTCCTCCTCAACTTTTGGCAGCGAATAACTACCTTCTTTTATGTTTACCGGCTTATCTAACCTCAGTAAAAATAGCTGTATAGTAATGAAAGTACTTTTAAAAACAATCGTAACGCAAGTAACAAATAGTAAAGGTAAAGAATAAAAATGTGTCAGTAAAACTGTGAATAGCAAATGCAAATAGTAATAATATGCAAGAAGAGTTGTAAATTATAAATGGAAATAATGATAATAAATTAAAAGCGTTGCAAATTGTAAATAAAAGAAGTGATAATATGTTGGAAGCTTCGTCAATTGTAAATGCAAAGAGTGACTATATGTCATAAGCGTCGCAAATTATAGAAGAATAAAAGTGATAATATATTAGAAGCGTCGTTAATGATAAATGAAAAGAGTAATAATATGTCCGAAGCACAAAAAATAGTCCACTGAAAGGAGAAGTAATAATTATGAGATGTGAAATGATTAACCGGGGTAAGGTTGTAAAACTTTTCTAACAATATTAACGAAAAAAGTGCTTATAAATACGAACGTTTCCAATGCCTTCTTCGGGGCGCTCTTAGTTATTATATCCACTGGGTTTGACTTTCTGTTAATCTACCTTATTTTTTTTATTTTTCGGCGTTCGTACGACTCGCGTAAGACTATAATGTCGATTATGAGACGCTTCTCGTTCGTAGAGCCGAGCTTAATGAGGTATTTGTGAAGAGAGAAAAAATTAATATAAATTACTAAAGGGAGGGGTTTCAAACCAAGGTTCACAACAATTAGCCGGACTGTTTTCGCTATACTAATTTCTGAGTCGAAACCTCCAACTATACTATAAATTTTCGAGATTAAAACGTTCCGAATAACCCGTTTTTATTTCGTAAAAGTTTAATGAATAACGTTATTATAAATGGTATATCGGTTTTAGGTTGGTATTTTGATGTTAATAATAATTATCAACCCAATTAATAAGTCGTAATCGGCATTATTCGTAAAGTATTGATTAATAAAAAAGACATATTACACGTATATCGAATGGTATGAAGCGGAGCTCGTGTTTGGGATCGCTAATTTGATATTCGAGGCGTTTATAAAGCGTTTTATATACATTATCCGATAGGTATATTTAATATTACGCAACGATAAAGAGGTTAAACATCGCTTTCAATTATGTAATCAATGTAATCCAAGTTTCATATATACTTTATTATTTATACGTATCAATTGGTTTTACGTTAATTGAGTTAATAAAGGAAACCCCATTCAATTACCTTTTTTATTTAAACTTTAAAAGATTTTGAAAGCGTACTTACTGTACCCTTGAAATTTATCAAGCGATCTTTTACCAGACATATTTTGGGTTTCTCTTTTAAAGCGTATTTTGAAAATTTCCTCTTTTCCACAACGGAAAACAATATATTATATAATATAAAAATATCATCCTTTCATATTACAATAAATACAAATCATTAAAAACGTATTGATAAAACCGATTAACAAAAGTCTAAGGTCTAGATGGCTCTTTCGAGGCGTTCCTTATATTGACTTTTATGTGTGTTATAAGAATATTTTCCAGCATAAGTAAAGCCATAGAATAGCTTCAAAATATGTATAATCGTTCTGGATAAATAGTGTTTCCGGAATTCCACAGGTATAAAAACGTAAAAACGTTATTTAAAACAATTTTCTAACTATGTATAAGTTTAAGTAATATTTTGAAGTTTAAGACAAAAGTTGAAGGAAATACCTCGAGAGGTAATAAACGCTAAAATCAAACAGTGGTTTACGGATTGTAAAGTAGTCGATTAGGTTATAATATATTATTACTATTACTATTATATGTTTTAACTACAACGTTTATTTTCTATAAAGTTTTCAGGTTTTGGGTTTTACTTTGTGAACCAAACGAGTGGTGAAGATCTTGTAATTTCTGTAAATTACTGAGTTAAACCTTTTAAAACGGAAAAGGCCTTATTCGATTAAGGCGGAAATTTCTTCATAAGTTAGTTTTTCAGAACCAATACCTGGTGTTGTAATGATACCTTTATATCAAAGTTTTATACTTTATTTACGGTTCGTTGTCTTCTTTTGAGTAATAAAGGATTTTTTTTTAAAGAAAAAGTAAAGTGTTTTATGTTTTTTAAATCAATTGAACGCTCTCGGCGACGTGGTATCGGTTTCGTTTATATAAAGTAGTCAGTTTTATAAGGTGGCGAAGGTTATAACGGTTTATTCGAAAGGTATATGAATTTCGGAAGAGATTCGTTTTAGTTATTGCAGAAGTAAAGGTATTAGTATTATTTATCGGATGACGATTCCGAAACTCCATCGTTTGCCTTTTCCTTTTTATATTCACGTACTATCATTGTGCAAAAAAGACTTATAGAGTTTAGTGAGTTTACAAATATATTGTATCCCTTTAACCCATTAATTCTCTCAAAGGTAGTCCTTTTGTCCTTTGTTCTCCAAACCAAGACTTTAAATTACAATGGTAAATTTTAATCGCCAGTTTCACTCGAGTCGTTCCTTGTTATCAATACTTTTGAAATAATCTTCCGGGTTTATAAAAAGCGTAAAATTGCTATAGCCTTCGGTGTAATATTCAATTTTCATACCATTACTGGTAATAGTATGTAATTATTATAAGCTCCAAGGTAAACACTAAAGATAAGGAGTGTTAGAATTAGGTTACTCGGGCTAAAATTGTTATTTACAACGTTCAGTATCATTTTCGAAATCGATTCCTTAGTATTAGTACCCTTTAATTCCTTAGATAGAAGCTTCTACGCTTTCTTAAACCATTCGTAATATCGTTTACAGTTTTTGATTCCTTAAAACACTATGAGTATTATTTGCCTACATTTACTTCCGGTAATCCTAGCTTGAATTCTCTATTAAATCGACTAGGAATTTATATTTATACTTTGTGTAATTTGATCCGAAAGCCGAAAATGAACGTTCGTCCAGTAATTTACCAAAATATCCTGATCATCCGTTATAAAAGCGTTTCGCGTAAATTTCGCGGTTTGAAATAATGTTACGGTTTCGAAGGCATATAGAACAAACTGTCCGTTAAGGCATATTATATCCATAATAACCTCGTAATGAAATTCCATATCATCTTGAAAGCGGAATTTGAACCGCTGCGAAACCTACAAATTCAATTGGCACTTATAACAAAAAATTTCGATAACCCCCAGAGCTTTCTTTCTTACATCCATATAATATGTTATGTGAAAAAGCCGAAAAGAACGTTCTGCAGCTGGGTACCCCAATCTTCGGTACAGTATTCGTAGTTTTAACTATTTTAAATAAATGGTCTTGATTCTATGTGTCTTTGGGGAAAACCTCAAGTGTCCTCATTTCAAGCACAACCGTATAAATATATTATCCAAAACGCGAATGAATTAGCTTATTATATTTAAAAACTTGATTCTAAACTCATTTGTATTGGTCAATAAAAAGAATAATTGTATTTTGAAGTTTATGTAATGATCACACTAAATACCCGTGAATATAGAGAAGATGTCAGAGGGTTTATGTTATCAAGAAAATAGCAGAGGTGCTGAGTGAACAATATCGCAACCGTGAAAGTAATGATCAAAAGCCGTGAGGCTATTCAGAATACACTGAGACTGAATACTTAGATTGACAACTAAAGAGCTATGAAGTAAATACTGTCTATGTGGTGCTGACTGTATCCTTATATATCCATGCCTTCATACCGTTTTCAGTACTGGATCTCTTAGATCAGTGCTAATCCCACTGATCCTAATCACATGATTGGTTTAGTCATTTCCGCTAACAAAGGAAAGGTGTTCCCCGCCTGATGTGTTGTACTTCGGGCTCAGCTGCCACTGGCTTGCTTCCTAACCTACTATCATGCTTGGGTCGTGATAGTTTATTACATAAATTTAACCGAGCCAAATTGTGTGTTTACTTCTATTATGTCAAGTGACGACGTTATACCTTTACCGAATAAAACTTTCTGGGTTTCTTATCCGATCGAATTAAACATGGGGAAACTTCATTATGAAACCGTCGAATTGTTTTTTTCAGGTAATCGAGATTTTCATTATGCCGGTATTTGGTATAATACCCTAAAACAAGTTATCATACTTACGAAACAATGCGAGTTATAACGTTATATAAGCGTTTCGTACGCTTTTTTCGCTATCCTAGCCAATTATATATGGAAATAAGGTAATTTATAGGCTAGTAAATACGCTTTAGTCTGTTTCCCTAATCTAGGTTATTATGTAAGTCAACTCTCTGAGTCGGTTTTCTTTTTTCTAAAATATATTCGTAAGTTAAACGTCGAAATCCCTTTTAACGTTGTTAGAGTCGTCCGTATATATCATAAAATTAATTTCTTCCCGGTATTCAGCTGGTTAATCAGTCCACAATCATTTTTTAATCCAGGTTTATTCATGTACTTGATGGTTAGTTGATTGAATTACCAACTATATAATATATAATATATCATTTTTGAAAATCATAAAATTTTGTATATTTTTTCGTGTGTATAGTAATATATTTAGTTAGTTTTGTGTTTGGTTATAAGAGTGTTCCCGTTAATAACCGCTTCATTATCGATTTTACGGGCTTTTTGCTTAGTGTATGTTACCGTTAAAGTTGTATTTCGAGTTTTTATATTTCTTATACCTTAGGTATATATTGAATCATCTGTTTAAAACGTGATAAATTGTTTCGGGAGGGTCCACTTTCATAATCTATAGGTTTTTATCTTTGAAGTTCACGGTAATAAATACTGATACAAAAATTATATATCAGGTCATCGAGGTTTTAAATAACGTTTTAAAGCTTGTAGAAAAAACCTTCGAATACTTTTCCGATTCAAATAATACAAAGTTAAAGTACGAGTTTCCAAGATATACTTTTTAATTATTTAGATAAATAGTTTATCATCTTTATAGTTTATTTCAAAAGTCGCCTAACACTTTTGAAACTTTTTTAATAGGACTATAAATACTTTTTATGAAGTTTTATTGGTATTTTTCCAGTGATTTCTAAAGTATTTTGAAATATTATTCTTGTAACTCCTATTATAAAGTTTCAAATTGATTTCCGTATTGAAAGATATTTTCAAAAGGTGATAGAATTTTATAGATGCATGTATTTATACTAAATAATATGTATACCATTATTTGATCACTTAGTTAATATACTAGGCAGAATTTCATGGAATTGTAAAATTTTAATATTTCACTTTTCATAAGTATTTCATATTACACGGATTTTGTTATCGAAGATATCGTAAGGTTCTCTATTATAGTTTTCGTTATTAATTCACAACCTGGAAAATTCCTTAAGCTTTATAAAGTTACTCCTATTAATAGGAAATCGGTGTGGTAAAAGGTCGCTATAGGGGTCGTAATTTGTAGGTATCAGGCTATAAAGCTTGTATTGTTTGTCGCCGCTTATATTATCTTAAATTATGTAGTTGTCTTTTTCAGAGCGCTTTTGATACGGTCGAAAGGGGCGTGAAATATATTTGGCAAATGATATAATCTTTATCTCTTTTCACAAATGCTTTTTAAAAATTATCCGTATTCAACCCAAGTAGCGGATAATTTTCGTGGCTTTTTCTCCTCCTCCATCGATTTCTTAAACTCTGTCTACCCCTCGCGGGGCGCAGTAAACCTTTCGAAACGTTTCAAAAAAATTCCACATTTTTTCAATAATATATATTTTTACGAATTCTACCTATAACACTTCCTTATCTTTTCAATTTTGTATTTCGTCGAGTCAAACCGTAGTAAAGAAGGCTTTTACAATACCATTTTAACTACTTAAAGTATTGATTCCTTCGTTCTATAGCTATATCCGTAGTACTTAAGAAATTGAATTATATACCATATACAATATTTCCAACGTTTAATTGGAAATTTCTTTTTCAAAATTATTAAATATACCGAGCCTTTAAACCTTTTCTACCTGATAACAAACAAAAATTATAA
Organism: Anisogramma anomala; assembly: GCA_038502455.1. NCBI lineage: Eukaryota > Fungi > Ascomycota > Sordariomycetes > Diaporthales > Gnomoniaceae > Anisogramma > Anisogramma anomala. Next base: position 15,527,077 of record JASMMZ010000004.1, on the reverse strand, counting down.
GATACGTATTCGCCGCCCAAGGATTCAAATTATCTACCGGTATTTTAATGGTATTATCTCATGTATTCAAGTTAATAAGCTGTAAAACGCTTTTTCAAAGCTTTATATACTGGAACAAAAGGTATATGTTTTTGCTAACCTCATCCAAACTCGTTTACTATTATTTCATAAAATCGAGATTATTATTTACAATTGGAAAGTACAAAACCAAGTAATAGGGTATTTTATACGCTTAGCATGGTTTTTTTTAAAGGGGTCTGAAAATAGAACGTGAAAATAAATCGTATAATAAATGAATGAAATACAAATTTAATACGTTAAAGTGGACCTAATAGAGTTTTGAACGCTTGCTAGTTAGAATGAAATATAAATAAATAGTGACTATAAACTAGCTAAGTGTTTTAAATTAGTTTTTTAGCGCTGTCAAACGCTACACTAGCTAAACGATTGATAAACTTAAACGTCACAAATAACGACTTTAGACAATCAGTATATAACAATACAAACGAAGGAAGACGAACGGAGTAGGGTAAACGGGGAGAAAAAGGTAGGGAGATATATATGTAAAGGTTGAAATAGTATGTAAGAGTGAGTTAATATAGTGTAGGTGCTTCTAATTCCGTATTTGGCACTCGCTAAATATGCTGAAACGCTTAGAAATATTCTTTCAAAGCTTGGTATATTTCTATGTAGGTACTTTGGATGCTGATTTCGGAGCTTGGTATGATCGTGGAAGCGTTTTAGAAGCTAGTTTGAAAGCTTTCTAAGTTTACTAAAGCTTTGAAAAAGTGGGTTTTTTTTTTGGTCGCTTTCGAAGTGTGTTTAAGCGGTTGGGATATTGCGTTTTATTCGGATAGGTTTTAACGAAGGGTTCCGAAAATCGATCGCTTACGTGGCAGATACGTAATAGGATGCTCTCTAAAAAGTGACCTGATATGTTTGAATCGCGAACCCAGTTAACAGATAGCGTAACAAGGCTTTTAATAGTTAAAGGATGCCAACGATTTTATGATTTCGTATTAAAGTAGTCTTTTTGAGAGTCACTCTGCTTTATAGTTTTTTGACATTCCCATATATTTATTATAAAGCATAATATTGGAATACGGAAAATTGGGACCGTTATAACATCCCAATATAGTTATTTCATTAAATTCGTCTTTTTTTACCCTAAGTTGTTTATAGTTGACCAAGTCGGCTACTAATTAGTATCGTTAAGGTCTTTGCCCATTTACAAAAATATAAGAAAATTGAAATATAATTGTAAGATTAGTAGTATTAATAATAAATAATTAGGAGGGAGAAGGGGTATTCGAAGAGTATACGCCTCGGGTAAAAGCTTATAAGCTTTCACCTAGATTGTAGCACTTTGCTATACACTCTGGCAACGTTCCTTACGGGGCATGATACGCTATCATGCACTTTGCAAGAGTGCAACTTTCAGCATGGCATATTATCTTGCACGCTATAAGAGTGCATCTTGTAACGTAGCACATTACCGTGTACACTGCAAGAGTGCATCCTACAGTACTAACTATAAAGATATATAATCATATCTATGTAAGGTATAAGATGAGGAAAATAGATTTAAGGTTATCGACTGGAATAAAAATACTTACCCTAGTCTCGAAGTAATGTAATAAATAGTCGACTACGTTTTCCTATATTATCTAATAGTTAAAAACCCCTATCATCTTTAAAACGATAAAAACTCTGACACTATACACTTATTTACTATTCAATATCTTTATATGAAACAGTTTTTCCAAGATATTATACCGAATACTAGGGCAACACGGTACTTAATAGAAACCTATTTATAATATTTATAGGTTGGTGCCTGAGCTAGTAGTCGCTAGGGATCTAGCCCTAGCTATTACCATACTCTTACGTCGCTTACAAGCTGCTCCTATACATGCCTATGCTACGTGATTAACTACGTGATCGAGCCACTCTTTATTGCTGGTTTTCATAACGACTCTTTATCAGGAGTTTTTCTCCCCTTTTTTATCTAGGATTATAGCCATGATTCAACTACCTTAAGCAATAGTTTCAGCTTGGTCTCTTTAAATATAATCTTTGATATAGTATTTTCTCCAATGATTCCTTAGCTGTTTTTGAGCGGTTGTAACTTAGGTTTATATTTTTCAATAACTTAGGTTTCAACCCTTCCAGTATTATTTTAATATCTTCATGTAAAATTAGATTTAAGACTTGAAAATTACGTAATATAACGAATTTATCATTGAATAGAAATAGTTTATTGAATCCTTATATTTTTCAATAACTTAGGTTTCAACCCTTCCAGTATTATTTTAATATCTTCATGTAAAATTAGATTTAAGACTTGAAAATTACGTAATATAACGAATTTATCATTGAATAGAAATAGTTTATTGAATCCTTAAAAACGTAATTCGTTAAGCGTTACCAAATTATTTACAATTATGTTTTACAAATGGAATAATATAACGCCATTATACTAGCTATGTTTATAAATATAATTCGGTAGTTTAAAGTTGTTACTGGTACGTTTTCGTTTTTGGAGTAACCCTTTACCAGAGGAAAAGCCATTCGTTCGCAAATTGTAAACAATACTGACGTAGCTTTTGCACCATTTCACGTTTAAGGCCGTACCCAATTACTCGACAACAACGATGACCCCCCGGAATCCTATGATTTCGATTATGAAGCCGACGTTTAACTTAACGAACTTAACTGTTAATAAACTAAACGTAAGTTTTTCGACTAACTGGTAAGGTTTTCCAGTGTTAAATTATGTTTTTTGATATTAAATGTTATAATGCTACGTAAATTGCGTAAAAATAGAAGTTTTATTAGTATAGAAACGATTGATATTACGTCATTTTCCAATGATTTAAAGAAATCGTAAAAATCGGTAAAAAAATTTGTTATATTTTCAGTGGCGACGGCGATAATAGCGACACTAACGCCTTTATAGCGATATTTCACTCGTAGTATTATAGCCTCAACGAGGTAAGAGCCGTTATCACCCTGTTTAAAAATTTCAAACAAGGTATTTATAAACGGTTTTACGTTTTTTAACGTTTGAGAGGCCTTATTAGTTGAAGTCGGCAATATATCTTGTAAATTAGCTACTAAACTCGCCATATTCGAAAAATAATTAATAATACTTTAACAAAAGCGTTATTTCCTCTCGATATACATGTAACAATAACTAATAGTGTTAGTAGGCCTTTATAGTCGCAATGTAGTCAATTCGAATCACTGTAGTCAAAGTAACTGGTGCTGTATTAAAAGTGGTTCGTACTTGCAAGTTCCAAGTTTCGCAGAACGCTAGCTGGTCTGCACGCTTATTTGTATGGACAACTACTTTGTCTCATGCCCTACTTTGAAGTGGGCACCTACTGTACTAGACTTGCAGTCAATCTTACAAACTATAATTAATTTTCAGTCAGTACAATCAACTAACTATAAGTATAGTTGACTTAAATATACTTCATTTGACTGCTATTCCAACAAATAGGTTACCCGCGTTTAACTTATTGATAAACAACTTTATAACTTTCGTACTAAATATAGTGGTATTACCGTTGGTTATATTAATGAAACTGGTAACGGTAATACCGTTTAAGACCGAATTAATGGTAATGATACAACCGCGTATAATAATTAGAACAATATTATTATAATAGATATAAATCTTTTACGAACCGGTACTAAACAACGTGTGGTATGGGTTAATTAAGTTGAACTTTTACGTTGTAAAAACTATAATTTATAGCTCAAATACAGCGCGAATAGTTATTGAACTCTAACGTGCCTCTTGGATCCCGCTTAACGTTTGAACAACTCTATTACCAAGGATAATGCGGGTATTTACCTTATTATTATCGACGATCTTATTAACCTTCAAAATGGAAAATTATAACTTTTATATATGATCGCGTAAAAAAGTTGAAAGGGTATTAATTTGACCCAGTGATTTACTTATAACTCAGAAATAGTTTTCCGTTTATAATAGGCTAATGTTCCCTTTTTTTTCATTAATACTCTAGTATATATGAGTTATAAGTGGTATAATATTATTAATCGTTGCTTTGCCTATAGATTTCCATTAGCTAATATTTCCATTTCATCTTGACGATTTAATAAAGACACTCAGTACGTCGCCGTTACCAACTTACAATTTATATCCTTCATAATCTATCGAAACGTTAACCTTAATCAATATCACCACCTTATTTAAGCTTATATTATTTTTTGTCAATAATGCAACATTATTTTGAGAAACCATACCTGAAATATGAATAAGCAACATACATTGTTTTGGAGTATATACTGTGTTTGAAACGAGAAAGTACCTACCACGTATGGAAACTGGTTTTCTTACCGAAATAGAAACTACTTTCGGCTATTAACTCAATCATTTTTCACTTTATACTCCAACAAACATCTAAAAACCAAACTGTCATCACGCGGCGTATATCTGTTTTTTTTTTTTTACAAACATTAATGAAAGAATAAGTTTGAAATACGCTGTTATTCTCAACAATCAACTTCCAAAATGTTTGAAAAGATTTATGACTTCATTAGATAAAACATCTTAAGATAACTTATATTTCTCTCATTTTAATGCCGATTATAAAATTATTTTTGTAAAACGATACGCACAACTAGTTTTCAAACATATGTTAGGGTTCGTTATATAGCATGTTAGAGGAAGAGCTTTCAATACTACGGATAATATTAATTAATTTACTTGATTTAAGATATATTCGCGCGAGTATTGTCTTAGTAGGTGCTTCCATACTCTTTTATTAAAAAAAAAAAAAAAAACGGCCAACGTTTTTACATTTGTCACCGACAACTTAACGTTATTATAAAAGTCGACCGGTACCTTTTTTCTTTTTTTAACAAAAAGTTCGTTAACATTTTACGAGTTCAATGGTTTACTAAACTCAATGTTAAAATTCTTTTTTATAAACTTAATATCACGGAAAACGATAAGTAGAAAACCATATTCCGCACTCTGTTCGGGATTTTCAAATAGTTAGTTATATCTTTGGAATTTTTTAATGTACTAACCATATTTTAACGATGTATCAAAAACCTTTTATGCTAATTTCTCGATATTTTTCATTCCATGTACTTTTACGATATATTAGTGTATTCGAATAATACCGTTGAGAATTATAAGCTGCAGTTAAAAATACATTTAGTATTTTTAATGCTATTGTATTTGACCTCAATATATGCAATTACGAGTTCATTGGTTGGAAAATTGAATATTGAGTGTTAATTATTAAAACCGAGTCAGTGTATACATAAATTTGGAAAAATTACATGTTATCGTGGAGTAGGCGGCTCCAAAATTTTTATTAGGGATACGAAAGTTCTCTAAGTTCGCTAAATTTTATCGCCACTTCATTTGAAATTACTCAATAATAACTGGCCCCTTAATTTAGTTTATTAAAATGGTTCTTTTTTTTAAAAGCCTGAGGAAAACGTTACATTCAAGCGATTTAAGTTTTCGTCTTTCGCGAAACCTATTTTGAGTTAATAGAACTCTGAACGAGAAACCTTTTTGGAAACCGACTCCTTAAATTGAGCTTTGGTTGGTCATTTACTTTAAATTAATCACTAGGTAACCCTTCGTTTAATAAAATATAAGGTTTGTAATTTTTTGGCCACTGAATATAATTACAAAATTTACGATAAAGAACTTTTAACAATCATACATTATTTGAAAATATAGAACGCGAAACTCCGTAATACGGCCTACCCGTTTTTTTTTTTCTTATGTATTATCAAACGAGAAATATGTTATAATAATATGAAGACTTTTTATAATGTCAAWACATTATTTTAAACGCCTTTTACAGTTCTCTTTTTAGTTGCTTTATAATAAAAAGGCGGATTATATATAACCTGATGTATTACTATGAAGAAATTAGGATATCCTTAGAGATTTCTTTTACTTTAGTTTTCAAAGCCGTGAATTACGTATTCTTTGCCCCAAATAGGTCGCTTTTACGCCGCTTTTAATCTCGCGTGTTTCCAGGCTTACTATTACTAGCGTATCTATTACTAAAAGTCACTAAACTTTTATCAATACCTACTTTTAAAACAGCTAAAACGCAGTTATCACCTGGATTATTCCTTACCCTCGCTTCATTCATACAATATGTATAGGTAATCTTGGGTGTAACTTCTATATTTAAATTAAGAATCAAGTACTTAAGGGGTTTATTTCAAAATACACGGTAAATAATAATAACGTTTTTCATTTTCGTAACCACATTTGGGCTCGCCTTCATAAGCCGTTCATTGCCGCGTTAATACAAATTACATACAATTCGATAATTACCGGCTATCCAGTATGGGTTTTAAGTTATTACTAGCGCTTTTACTAGTTTACCCACGTTATCGTTAGTAATAAGATTTTAAACTAGACGAATAGATTTTGGAAACAGCTTTATAACTTAAAGGGGGTGGTACAACGCCTGAATACCGTATTCTACTTTAAAAACAACGCAGTTATTAAATGCGCTAACTAAGAAGTTTTGACGTATTTACTTTTTTTTGTTATTTACACACAATTCGATTATAGTCACACATTATTTAGTTGTTAATTGATGTTGAATCATAAAGATATTATTATTATTATTTGTAATAGATTATTTTAATACCTTATTCATATTATATCGAATTTATAAAATCTTTTCAATATTCTATCATACCGGTTACAAATTTTCGCGTAAAGATTGAAGATTTCGTTCAACATATTCATAATATTACGAAATTTCTATTAGATGCAATGACGATTACGTAATGAATTATGAAAGAAGACGCTAAAAATATTGTTTTCCATCGAAACGGTTTAAATTCGGGGATAATATTCATATTTATAATTAAAAACTATAAGATGAACTAATTGTCCAAAATATTAAGTTGGTTTAACAACAGCTATTATATAATATATATTATTGATTTCTACGTTATTGGATTTACTTTCCCAGATGATAAATACTCTCAGTTATATAATAATTCGCTCGTTTAATGAGCTACCGATCCGCTCCCAAGCTAGCAGGTTTATAATTACCAGTTGCCTGTCATTATAATTATTAGCAACGATGGGAAAACCGTGTCTAAGTATTACATCGAAAGTATTTTATAAATCCGAACCAATTTTTAAGGGGGTTGCCTTCGACTTAGGAATCCCTTAAAACTATAAATGTTAATTAAATAGGTAGGTTTTGGTAGGCCTTTATCGTTTCAATATAGTCGATTCGAATCAATGTAGTTGAAGTAACTAGTGCTGCATTGAAATTAGTTGATGAGTTGCAAGTTGTAAGTTTGGCAGACCGCTAGCCGGTCTACACACTAATTTTTATGGGCAAATGCTTTAGCTCATGCCTCACTTTGACGTGGGTACCTACTGCATTAACCTGCAGTCAATCCCACAAACTTCAGCCAATTTGCAGTAAGTACAATCAAATAACTGTAGGTATATTTAACTTGACTGTACTGCATTTGACTGCTATTCCAACAGTAGGTTACGTTGACCTAATTTAGAAGTCATTTGAAATTTATTTTAATATTGCTACCATTAATTCCTTTCAATCTTATTATGACTTGACCGAATATAATAATGAATCGTCTCGATCAACCTGTGAAAGGGATTAATTGAAATGATAAATAATTATTAAATTGTTTTAAAGTGATCTTTTTTTTAATACTAAGTATAATAAATACGCTGTTATCTCTTTCAAAATGAATATTACCACGAAATTACTCAATTATTTTTTCGTATTCGCTACTACTATTATTCATATTTAGGTTCAAAACCGTTTTAGTTAATACTTTTTGCCTTATATTGATGAATCTACTCAACTTTTTGTCAATACTTTCAACCTAAATAAACTTTTAATAGAATTTAGTTATGTTCTCTTACTTTTCGTTAGCTATTATATTCCCGTTTTGTATTAAAATACCTTACTTACATAGTTTCCGCGCTTTTCCTTGAAGAGTTGGACAATATAAAGACTATATAATCGAACGAACGTCGACGAAACCGTGGAATCACCGCCACGTATGTTAACCTTACTTTGTGTAGCAGGGCGGACCCTCATAGCTTTCTTGACGGCAACCACCTAGGTTTGTACGTTATTTAACCATTTGGTAGTAAAAAGGAAATTTTCAAGAACCAAGTTGTTTACACCTATTCCCAGCGTTAAACGTGACATAAAGTTTAAATAGCTCTTGACAAATTTGTTTATATCCGGATTTAAGTTGAAAGGGGTGTAAATATAATCCGAATCTTAACCTATCATCATAACGGTATAAAACTAAGACTAGGCTAGAGCTATCACTTAAAGCGGTTGGATACTGTCTATAATTCCTAATGAAGAAGAAAAAGGGCCCCTGCTAAGGAAATTTTATGAAGCTACTGATAAGGAGTGACTTGGTTATATGGTTGATTATATAGTGTGAGCATTCTCAGGAGCAGCTAGAGAGCAACGTAGTAGTATAATAACTTCTAGAGCTAAATCCTTGGTGACTACTAGCCTAAACACCAGCTTATAGTATTACTCCCGGCCCACGGGGGGATAGGGGTCCTTTTCAGTTGTACAAGGTGCTCATGGGTCGTGAAATGCCCAAATATATTATAAAAGGTGCTAAAATGCACCGGCCTAATAGTAACCATGGGTTATCTATTTACAAGCGGCGTGAAACGCTTTAACATTGTGTAAAAAGTTCTCTCCTACCTTGGAGCGTTATTATGCATCGTGGAAGGTGCTATCTCCTACTGTGAAGCGCGAGAACTTCTTAGGAGTGGCGTAAAACGCTGTGGTATTATATAAAACGTGCTCTCCTACCATGAAGCGTCCTGACGCCTAGTAAAAGGTACCTTTGAATGTTGTAAAAAGTGCTGTCGTTGATCCCCCTCCTTTCCATAAATGATCCCCTCCATAATCCTGGAAATATAAAGCTTTTCCTTTTAATAACAACTTTCTTTATTTTTGATATTATATTTTCACCCTATGAGGCTTACCATACCCAGTTTCTCTTTCCATTCTGCAAAATAAACGCAAACCCAATTATAAAGATCGATAAAAGTATCCATAGTATCAGTTCTATTATTCTAAAACTACTCCCTCTATATTAAAGAAAACGTAATTTCTTTATATAAAGCTTATCGACGCGTACTCTAATGGTACACGTAAACAGACATATTTTGAGTGTATTTATTGGATAGCGCATAATCTTCGATAGTTCTACCAAAAGATTAAGGCTAAACGTAGGGCGTGAGGCGGTGGTTAGTAATCCTCTAACAAGTAGTTAAACAATCTGAAAATCTAAGAGGTCGCCGCGAAAAAATCTATAAGAGTTTGGAGCGCTACACAATACAAAGTTAATATACATAGTGATGGAAATTTCGTTCCTTGACACCTTGTATATTTAGTAGGCCTTCGTACTATATAACTTCTTAATAAATAACATGAAACCCAGATAAATAAAAGCATCCTGGTATTGAGTCGGGATATAATGGTTAACTAGGTGTTAGTAAACACATTTAGATACGACTAAAAAAATTGTCAAGTTCGCCAAAAAATATCGACGGAAAATTGTGTAAGTTGATAAATATAAGCGAAAAACTATTAGCCAAAAAGAGCCTATATTTGAATTCGAATAACAGCACCGGCGAATACGAAGATATAATAAATTAGTTTTTGATAATAACGTTCGTAGAAAAAATGTAAATTCGTATATTATACTTGATATTATTGAAGTAGCCGTTTCAAAATGATTGGGTAATTAGTAATAAATTAAATTAAGTTCGTTTATAGGCCAGTTAAGAAAGTTCATTATCAGTTTTGGCTGAGCTATAACGGTATTTAGGAGTATTAAGGGCCGCCATGTTAAATTTCAAGACGGATTTTAAATTAGGTGTATTTTCCCATCAATTTAAGAAATACTTGTCGTTTCGAGGAATTTACGATACGAGAGCGACTCACATGAAATTTCATTTTAGCTTATAAAATGTTTTTGGAGTGATATTCAAGTTGGGTTTTGCTATCGACGCCTATAATATCGATTGTAGGTAACTGGTAATTATAAATCTATTAGCTCTGAAGCGGATTAACAGCAACTCAAATAAACTAATTGACGTAATACCGCGGGTATTTTCAACCAAAACATCAATTTTAACGATATCTAAGTAAATAACACATATAATGAAGTATATACTGTAAAACAATTTGGGCTTTTAGAAAATTAATTGGTTTATAATTTTCAAAAAAAAAATAGTTAGATGTTATTTCCCACTCGAAAAATTTCGGACAGAAAGCGCTGTCTATTAGTTTTTTGCTTTGTACGTTAATATATTACCGTTATTATTGTTTGTGCAAATTCCGTAATATTGTAAATACGTTGGAAAAAGTTTTGAACTTTTGCATAAAGCTTTATAATGAGGACAATTAAACGTAAAATAAGTTATATGTGGTTAATTTAATGGTTATAAGTTGTAGAAAATAAGTTAATACCGATACTAAAAGTTTTTTTTCTACTCAACGTTAATCAATACTCAAAAAATAAGCGGGTTTAGTCGAATTAGTTGTAAATAACTAAGGAACGTAGGTATGTTAAGATTTCCTAATTATCATCTTCGGTAACACCGTTTTTTTTAGGGTGGAATGCAGTGTTCAGACGTTGCTTCACTCTCGTTAAGTTGTTAAGGCGTTTTTAAAACCCACTTATATAATTCGAACACAGATCGTTAACAATAGCGCGGGGAAACCCATGAAATCGCTAATAACATTTCAGAAACCACTTCTCGTTAGCTTCAGCGTCCATAATTTCCATTACCTTTAAAATAATAGACTTGGTCAAACGATTAGTAATAATTATAAGGTAAAGTAGGTCGCCGACTCGTTTTCCAAAGAGGTTCATTATAAAATTTACGGATAACTTGCTTTTAAACCGTTTGAAAACCGAAAAGGGTTTAAAATTTTCATTTCAGCGATGTTTCTAATAAGTCTTCCGCTTATAAACATTATAATTACAATGAAAACATCGAATTATATATCATAGCTCAAACGAAAAATATGGCTTGAATAATATAGCGATAATAGCATTGTAGCTTGGATAGTCAGTAACAATCGAATCGTAAATAACATGGATTAATATGAGAATAAACAGTTTATAGAATGGGACCTAAATACGGTCAAGAAGTAGTATTACGACATTATCTTTTACCATATATTTTTAAATGGAAATCTTAAATATTCATTATTTGTTAACGTAAATATTATCGGAAGACCCACGATTATCTATAGCTACCGTACTAATCGGACGGGGTAAAGTAATATCGCGGGTGATAGCGGTATCACAATTGCTTTTAAGGTCGGTGTTGGTAAAAAGTACGTAATATTTGGAGATAAACTCGTTCATGATGGTAAACCAAAAAATGCGCGCGTTTGGAAACAGCGTAAAAGCGACCTATTCGGGGAGAAAAAACCGCAGTTTTCAGCCGAGGGACTGAGAATCAGAAAATCCCTTCAATATATGTTGATTCCGTTGTAATAATATTTCGAGTTTAATATAATCCGCTTTTTTATTATAAATAAATTTGAAACGAAATTGGGAGAAACTTTGTAATCAACGCATTTATTGCTTGAGACGTTTTCGACTGGTTAAAAAATATTCCGGTTTTTTTTTAATTCATAAAAATAGTAAATGGGCGGGCTATACACTAGAACTTTGTATTATATATTTTAAGCAACCTATAATTTTTGGAAGTTCCTTATTATAAATTGAGTCAATATATTCGGCGAATAATATTATGTCTTCAATACCTTTAAGGATACTTCACAAACATCCTAAAAACGTAGATCTTTATTTCCACCACTAGGACTACCCTAAGGCAGTACCAGTAATAATGGTTCTTTTTTTATAAAGAACCGTTATTGCTTCTGGTACCTTAAGACTTATAGACCACTTTGCTCCACCAAAGACCCTATTTCTTCGTTTCTTACGCTCCAAGGCTACTTGTATTATTTTAGGAGCCTTGTAGGTTTTTGTTTTAGTAAGTAGCGAAAGTTAGTTCAAACGTCTTGACCTTTTTGAATTTATTTTAATTGATTGTCATTCTGATGTTTTGACTGGCAAGTTAACGTTAATTTCAGGTGGGGGCAGTGACTTAGCGATTTGGATACTATGTGACTGTTTGTTACAACTTAGTAATTCATTTGTTTGTTTCAAATTGGCAATCTTTGGTATAGGCTTGGCGTATTTGCTTGTTTGTTGCGATGTAGTAATTTGTTACGTAGGGATGTGTAGCGATTTTGACCTGTTTTCCGAGGGATGTGGTAATTTTTATATTATTCGTTTTATGGATGTGATAATCTTCACGGTTAGTTTCAACGATTTCTTTCAAAATCGTTGAATAACAATATTTTCAATGCTTTAATAGCGATATTATCGGTATTTGGCAACCGCTGTGAGAACTGATCTCATCTAAAATATCTTCGTTATTTGCTACTATAACAACTAACGCACTTTATAGGAGCCTTTCGCCAGAATTTTCCCTTCAGCTTAACATTACTTAAAGTTTTACTAGAAAGTAGCTTTTTTTATCTAGATAACTATATTTAACTTGCTACTAAATATTAATTAGTGTTGATAGATATTTAGGCGTTGCAACGGTTATCTATTCGAATTATGGTTAAAGTAACAGGTAATATTGCAAATGTTAAGTGGTTAATGTATTATTTCAAGTTTAGAAGACCCGTAGCTGGTCTAAACAATAGTTTTTATAGGCAATTATATTGCTCGTACCTCATATTAAATTGGGTGCCACACTGCAATTGACTTTCTGTTAATGGAATCGACTTGCAACTAATACAATCATCTTAACTTTACTTTGATTGATTGTTGTTTCAATATTATTGTTTGAATAAAATTTAATGCGCTTGGTAATAATTATGACCATTGATAGACCTTTATCGTTACAACTTAGTCGATTCGAATCGTGGTCGTAGTAACTAATGTATTGCATTGAAAGTATTGATCTGGTTATTTCTAATTTTGAAAGACCGCTAGCTAGTTTACACACTCATCTATATAGGTAACGTCTTAGCCTATAACGAATATTCAATTGAGAATTTTACTGCAATTGATTTTCAGTCAATACAAGTCACTTCCAGTTAGTATAGTTAACTTGCTTAAATTGAAATTGATTGTTGTTCCAACATTGGCGACTTTTTGTTTTGTGCGTGCATATTATTGTGGTTGATCACTAATGAAAGATAATCTATGAATTTCCTCCTATTTTTGCCAACATTAATCTATTAATCCCAACCTATTTTGTATTTAAATTGCATTCTGATTTCAGTTCTTCACTTAGTAGTTCTTAACAACAACCTTTTTCATTCCTATATTTTATTCTTTTGTTATATAATTGAGTATCACTTATTTTATACCTTTTGTTGATAGGTTTGTATACGCTTTTTTACATATTACTACCCTAGAAGTCCTTTGGTTTGTCAAGTTATCCTTATTTCTATTCGTAACGTATGGGGAGTATCAACTGGTCCATGTATTCCTTAATACATATAGTTAACTTGTTATTGTTTATATTTTCTCAGAACGGTTTTAGGAGTGGACTTGGTTATTCTATCCGCGGTGTTATCTTTGTAGTTTATTTCTTTGAATTCGTCAATCTTTCGAGTTCTGTATACCTCTTCAATGCTATTACGTTTATCTTCATACAATTCTCATTGCTCATTACAAGTTTATAGAGGTACTTATAGAGGATTTGAGAGTTAGTATCAATAGCTATAAGTAGTAAATGATGTTTTAGATGTATAATAATAATCTTTAATGCGTTGTAAATCACCATGCAGATGTTAAATACTATTTTATACCATAAACTTTAAATATTGATACGTTTTGTATTACGCGTTTATATTTAATCAATATTTAGTATACGAGGTTGCCGGTAATTTCAAACTTTTTTGGACTTGTTTCTGTTAACGAATATTATAAAGAATCTTATATGGGAAATGAAGTAGGAGTTATTTATAAAAGAGCCATTTGTAAGGATTATTTACCTCGCTATTATTAAGTTCACTATTACAATACTAATATCCTTATCCTCATTATCCCTTTGTTGTTATATATATATGTATTTGTTTAACTTATTACTATTTTCATTTTATGGATTTTGAACTTGTATTTCAATCGATAAATTCCAAAAAGCATTTGGTTTATATAGTGTGGCTATGTAAAACTTTTACGCCTTTTATTTAAGAAAACGTTACGGCCTTATATCGTCGATCTTTTCAATCCCTACCAGATCAGTGATTTATCCCTTTTGATTTAGGTAAATATATATATTACAGTCGTTTTAATACAATCAATACGGAGTAACTATATGTTGAAATCCAGTTGCATACTGTTAGTTAACCTTGTAACTATCTTAAACTTCCAAAAGCCCTAATTATTAATATTATATTGTTTTACTGCCACAAATCTAGTAATAACAAGACAAAGTGTATTGTTAATTTGTATACTAATTATTCCAAAGTCTTGATATTACGTAATTAATAGGTGTAAGTTAAAATTTGGTATCTTTACACCCATCTTATTATTGAAATATGTTTGATATATTAAAAAGTAATAGACGCTTATATGAGGTTATTCGGGAAAAAAGTTTGATATAACGTATAACTATATCACTAGAAAACTTGTTCTTTAGCTTTTTTAGCAACTTTAATAGTACAACTCGTTTATAATCGGTGGAGAATTGTGTGTAAAATTTCGTAATATTACGGATATTAAGAATGAACTTACTGTTTACGCTTACAGTAAAATTGTGAACAATTAAAATTCTTATATGTTGAGTTGTTTCTTGGATTATAGACGATTAATTATAGATCCAATTTTGGCCTTTCTTACCGTATCCTAAAACAATTAACTATAACTTCTTATACAACCGAGTCTTAGTTTTACTACTAACTTTGTAAATTATATTCTACCACCAAATCGTTACTTTTTACGTTTCAAACTAGATAAATAACACAAATTAAATTATATCGCGCGTATAAAAGTTATTTAATTTAATTATATAACATTTATTAAAAAGCTTATCCCACTTATTCGTGATATTTTGAGTATATGCGTTGACAGTTAGGTTCTTATCATACGTTTCCCTTTTCGGTATTTAGACCGTAATATATATTTGTTTGGCTTCGTAGTTTTTATCACTGTTCTATTTTTCATTTTTTCTCTCCCTTTTAAATAGTTTTTCACGACGTTATCGTTTTGTAGGTTTGTTCATTATTTGTTTTAGTGAACTGTATTTGCTGATTTGTTCAACTTTTAGATTTTCATTAATCCTTTGAAGTTTTTTATACGGTTTTCCCTTTCTAGTATGAATGGTGATAAGAGCATTAGCAGTTTGAACAACTACGTTTGGGTTTTCAAGATTCAAGATTTTATAAAATCTTTTCCATCTGTCTGTATATTTTAACATAAGTACTTTAATTATAAAAAGGTAAAAATAACATATCTGTTGTCGACGATCTGTTCCTAATATTAAGTGTATCGTTAATCTGGCGTTTTATGGATTCCTTTCTCAATTTAATCAAGGTTTTGATATATGTTATAAGCCTCTTTGGTGTATTTAGTAATAAAGGCGATTTGATATCCATATGCGGTTATGCACCAAATACCAACAAAGTTATTAAAAAACCGTTAAAACTAATGATATTATCAAAATATTTCACTGCTATTTATAATAATGCTTCTAAACTTGAAAAATTGCTTATTTTCAACGTAAATAATATCGTAAGATTTACGTAAAATCGTATATACTCTTTTAATCTTATTATTGCGCTAATGAGCTCTTATATGCACCTATTTTAACTAAATTCCTATCTACTTAACGTTACTTTAAAACTTTATCATAGTAAAGTTGGTGTTAGGATTGTGAACTAGTATCTTTGAAGATCTTAAATAAGTTTTAATCTATGGTATATGTAACGCCTCCTATTTTTCTTTCGCCAAAATTCTTTTAAAGAACTCAATGCTGTAAAACGTAGTTGTTGGGTTAATGACATAGAGTACAGGCTTATTTTGTAGATAAAATATATTAACGGAAACATTTAAATTTTTTTTTTTTCCTACGTATTTAAACGTAAGCGGTGGTTAGATATACGTTTGGTAATAATAATAACGCCTTTCAATCCCTTTAAATACGGATAAGTTTATATCTTTATGATTTGTTTTTTGAAGGACATTGTATAGCCTATTACTTGCGGAGTAATGTAATCTTCGATATGGTTAATAAATTTCCAGAATAGTTAAGTTTAATACTGTTACCTTGGGTTTTTAAAAATGAAACCATAAATATCATTATTTTAAACGAAATTGAAAGCTTTAGCCGTCACCCTTAAACAATTTGTTAATCTAAACTTTAACGTTAAAGTCGAGGTTTTTCATGATTTTTAGACAAAGGAAAAAAGGGGTACGTAATCCTAAGATATATAAAAAAACAAGTTTAACGATTATATTCATAATTTTCGACCTAAATAAAAGGGGTTTCATTCCTGATCTAAATCCAATTTTGGTTTTATTAGCGTTCATATAGTCAAATTTTGTAATATTATTAATGTCTTTAGGTAATGTGATACATTGCGAATAGCCTTTTATTAAGTATCACGTTGCTTTAGTTTCCGGCGTAATACCTTTAAATATTTGTTTCGCATAACGAACGCAAATAGTAACTAGATACGTAGGTCAGTAATCGTTATTATTATGGCGATGGTGGTGGCTTTTATTTTTAATTCGATATAAGAAGTTATTGTTGGCAAATCACTACAATTCTTTAAGGTTGAGACTAGTATTCCTATACCAGTTGATAACTCTGAGTGTTTCTTTCTCATCTTTTGCCTTTATAACTTTGAAATTTGTAACGTGTTTAATATGTTTTCTATTAGAAGCGGAGGGGTATTGAATATGTTATATTACTTGGTTCAATCGGTACTCTATAGTATTGTGACGTGTTAAACAATAGTTTTGTTTGCTACAAATCTAGTACCTTTTGATGTTATTTTGATAAAGAAATATGTGGGGCTGGCTTCATCATATACCCAAGTATCCTTCTCCTTTCGTGCGTTTCCGTTTCCGTTTCTCAATAAGTATTTTTCTCTGACCGAGTTTGCTTTACTTTCTATCAATATAATAGGTAAGTGCAGAATCTTTATCGTCATTTAAATTAGTAAAGTTGTGGGTTTAGGGGAATATACTAGCCGAGCTTGGCACCCGTATTATTATAGTTTCAAAGGGAAAACGAAGTCGGCAAAAAATGCCTTTATAGGTGGCATTAAAGTATTGTAGGATGTATTCAACCTTTTTGTACCCTGTGATAACTTGGTGAACTTGCTGGTATAATGTACCCTTTCTAGCTCCCATATTCTCCATTGTTTTTTAGAAAAGCATCAGCTTATCTAGCGTTGAATTGAGGAGTTCCATCCTTATTTCTGACTCTTTTTTATGCTCTAGCATGTGTGACCACTTTATGATGGTTTAGTTTGTGTAGTATTAGACAAGGTTGATATCGTATTCGAAGCGACTTTTAAAACCATCATAGATCTCGTGAAATAACTTGTAATTCATCAGGTAACAAAGGTAGTAGTCCATAGCTTAGCCGGTGAGAATATTAGGAAATATCAAATTTAAACCTAATATCTTAATCTTTATATGATGGAAAATGTTGAAAAACGGTTGCAATTTGATATCTAAAATATTATACAACTTTTTGTCATACTTTTATACACTGTCTTCAATCTTTACGAAAGACATAATATTTACGTAATCCGTATTCACTATGGTAATATTTTGAAGGGAAAGAGTGTTATATTGGTTGTACGGTCCCTTTGCATCTTGAAATTGGGCATGCTAGTGTTGGTGTTAATGGGTATAGTAACTACCTTTGGCAGAATTTAAGGGGGAAAAGCTAGTAGTTATACTTACCGTAGGTTTGCGCATAAAGTCGTTTTTTTTCCTGTTGTGAGGTTTGGTTTTGTTGGCGAAGCTGCTGGAACTAAACGTGCTAAGGGTGTTAAGAGATAGGGTGTTAAAAATTTGTTGAGTATTTCCGTAGACTTAGTGATGTTTTTACTAGTGTTAAAGGGCTTTCTAGCGGTGTTTTTGGTAGTATTGGGTTTTTTGTTTAATTAATTAAAGAATTGAAAGGTTTTACACGTTTAATGTAATTGAGCTTTCCTCGTTCTTGGTAGTAGTGTCATGTTGGGGTATTTAGGTAAAAGTTTTCAAAAAACTTATTTGGGTTTGAGCAGGGCTTTGCAAACACGTGTGGGGGCTTTAAGCGTTATAGTTAGCGATGCCCTTGATTTCATGTACCCATTAAGGATTTTTATTTGTGGCGTATTCGTAGAATAGGTTTACCATGTCCATTTTCCTACACGGTTTTGCATCGCTCATCCGCGAGTGGCATCAGATGAACGTCGTGTTTCGGTGGTCGGATTTTTCCGTCACCATGGACGGAAACCCGAACGACTTGCTACAAGCTCGCCACAGAGAACTCTCCCAGACGCTGAAGCTGCAATCAAGCCCTTGGCAGCAGAGATTCACCGCACAAGAGAACGTATTGATCAGCCTGCTGCTGATGAACCTGCACGTCTCCCTGGAGGATCTGGAGCTTTTCGCCGGCAAACAGGGCGACGACCAGGCCCGGGCGATCGTGCCTGCGCTGCAGCACTGGGCGCAGGAGTCAGAGTCCACGAGAGCAATATGGAATGCTGGGCAGATCCTGCGCTGGGCACAAGAATTCCTGACAGGCCACTTGAAGGACTTTCTACGCGGTCGCAGTGCACCACGCCGCTTTGGCGCTGTGGACGTGGGGGTGTCATGACGCGGGTGCTCAGACAGAACGGCCAGCTGGCCAACTTCCACCAGCAGATTCATCGACGAGCCTGGGACGTGTATGGACGTGGTGGAGGACATCTTGCGGTCCAACGTCCTCGAGGGCCACATAGCACCGACTGTGGAGAATTCGTGCCACCTTATCAAACAGCTGGGTAGTGCTGCTGGGCTGGTAGAACGCTAGAACATGGACCCACGCCTGTGGGATGGACGATGGCAAGTGGGTGACAGGGAGGTTTCCACGCTCAAGAGAAACACCACGTTGACTCTGCTGCCACATTTGGCACTGGACGAATCGGATGGTGATGATTTCGGATTGTACATTGTTTGGTGGCCGCTAGTACAACGCCGCCACAGATTTGTTCATGGCCAACCTGAACATTTACACTGAACTGGCACCACTAAAGATGTCCAAAGCGCACGGGACGATATGTCTCACACATCTCAGACCACATGACAACATCCCCAACTGGTTAGGCGTGTGCTGGATCCAAAACGCAACAGCGTTCATAAAACTTCAACTTCCTACATCACACCCCACCACCACTCTCTCCCGCCGTCTCCGCCTCCCAATCTCGGCCTTGAGCGTCGGGCTGCCGCCATCCACCGGCTGCATGAAACTCTCGACGCGCTCGAAGCGCCGGAACAGGCGCGCCAGCACGAAAGCCCGTCTCGGTCAGCGCGAACCGCGGCCCGATGCAGATGCGCGGAGGCGCCATGGAAGGATAAGTACTGCCACGGCCGCGGCTGCCACGCGTCCCAGCGCTCGGGGCTGAACTCATCGTGCGGGCGCACCGTCGGGGGACGAGGAGGAGGAGGACGAGGAGGAGGCCGAGGACGGCGGCGGCGGCGGCGCCGCCGCGCGGCAGGCAGCGTCGTGTCGCGCAGCGCGGAGCGCACGTTGGAAGGGGCACGACCGGGTGAGAGGCGCAGGGTTCTCGCGCAGGACGTGAGCGAGGTAGCACATGCATGCGCGCGAGGTCGGCGTAGGACGGCGGGCGGCGAGCAGCACGGCGACGAGCTGGTCGCGCAGGACCTTGGGGTCGCGCGTGTAGGCGGCCAGCTCGTGCAGGAAGATG
>JASMMZ010000004.1:15441277-15506800 GCA_038502455.1 Anisogramma anomala | reverse complement strand
AGGGGTTCATTGCGGGGAGGAGGGTGAAGACGGTTGTCTTCCGGCAGGGAGGGTACTCGGCCACCAGACCAACTGAATAGCAAAGATGTGCGTTGGCTGTGGGAGGAGGCTTGGAGGCACAAGGCTTCCAGAAAAACTCCGAGACACAAAGGTGAGTCCGGAACAGGTTCAACAAGAGGGCGTTCGGCCATGGTGGCGAGGCAGCGACGGAAATGCGCCTTGGGTATCAACGCGCCAAAGATGGGCCCTGCACGACTGAGAATGTTTTGGATGCGCTGGACTTCGTTGAATGCATAGGCGAATTCCTCCTCCGGGTTGCTACAACTCATTGTGAGTAGAGTCTACATCGTGGTTCGCTGAATTTGATATGAGTGGTTGTTCACCTCAGAGACTTGACGCGCTTTGCCCAGAAGGAAGTCGGTGGCGACGTCGAATGTGTAGCGGAAGAACAGGTCGCTGATATCCAAGACGCGGCCATTGACAGCAGCCAGGTTGACGTGCTGGTCCTCGCCCTGGCGCGGGCTGCCATTCGCCATGGCCTTGAGCAAAAGGTCTGCAGGTGGGCCTCGAAGGCCTTGATGAACTGCGGCCGCAGCAGCTGGCGGCTGGCGTGCCACTTGGCGCCGTCGGTGGCAACGATGCTGTCGCCCAGGAACTCGTGCCACGCGCGGCGGAAGGGGTCGCTCGCCCTTGCCGAAGTCGGCGAACTGCGTCGCCAGGAGGGCCGGATGTTGGCCGGGCCGGTGGTGAAGACGGCGCGGCGGCCGAGCGCGGTCAGCTCGGCCGTGAGCATGCCGTTGCCGGTGCCGGTGCCGGTGCCGGTGCCGGTGCCGGTGCCGGTGCCGGTGCCGGTGCCGCTACCGCTGCCGGCGCCTTGGTATATCAACCCGATATTGCAGGATACCGTGACATGTCTTCAGGCGCAGTGAGGGGATGGGCGAGGGGCGCGAGGCTTGATGTTGGAAATTGCAAGCAATACCTCGATTGAGAGAGCAGGGTCTGCTTCAAGCAACACGCAAAAATATAAATATGCAATTTCAGTATCAGAGGGTAGGTTGCGTAGACTGATCCGCCTCGGCGCAAACGCGGCGTCCTCAATGCTGTGACAACGACGAGCCCCACCAACCTCATTCGCTGGTTGCCATCATCAACAACAACCACATCCAGCCCAACAGAGCCAGCCCTTCGCTCAACATCCACAAACATCTCACCCACGCAATACCACCACGTACAATCCTCCCCGAACTCAGACCATGCCGACCCCAACCCAGCTCTCCATCGCCACGGCCGCTGTCCAACGCCTCACCAAAGAGCAGCAGCAGTACCACAACGAGCTCGCCGACCAGCAAGCCCGCGTCGCCAAGCTCGAGGCCGAAATGGCCGCCCACAACCCCGACCTGGACGAGAACGCCTCGTATAGGCTGACGCAGGAGGTCCGTTTCTGTTCTGGCCACGCTCCGCCCCCCCAAACACACACACATTTCCCCGCCCCACCCCTCCCCCCCTCCTTACACTTGCGCCAACCAAAAACAAACCAGAAACAAGCCATCGCTGAGACCAAGGCCATGGTACCGCACCTGCGCGCACGCATCGCCGCCGCCGTCGCCAAGCTCGAGGAGGCCCTCGCCCTGGCCGAGAGCAGCCCCAGCGCCGACGACGACAGCGGCGGCCGGGCCAAGGCGGGGGAGGCGCTGGCGCTGGGCCGCGGGGCGCTCGGCGCCGCTGCCGGGGAGGAGTAGCGGGGGCCCCTTGCGGCGCCGCTGCGCCCAGGTGCCAGGTGGACGAGGCGGAGAGGGGAGAGAGAGCATGGCGCCTTGCATTCAGTCGTGGAAAACGAACCGGCGGTCGGTCGGACTGGGGGGGCTGTGGCCGACGCCTGAGGATGTCGACGGCGAGAGAGCGATCCGCAGCGTGGATTGTGTGCATGGGGTTTCTTTTTGTGTGACTACTGCACGTCAAGTTGTCCACATGCGAGTCGTTGACTTGCTGTTTGACTGACTTGACGGACGCACTACGAATGAGGTGCAAAGGCAGAGAGCTCTGAATAAAAGACCCGCATGATCACGAGTATTCAGGAATGTGCCGATCAACCACACATTGATCTGGGGTATCTTTATGTACATGTTGTAGACTCGAAGTCGCCTGCTGCAGAGTGCGGCTCTTTGCTCTGATCACGAGATGTCCATTTTGTCCTCCGCCTGCCCCTCGACCGTAATCTGTGGCGTCGACACATTCTCCTCACCCATCTCGACATCCTCACTCGGCGCCACCGACCGCACAGGAGACGGGTCCCGGCTCCCCGCCCGACTCTCAGCCCGCGCGTGGTTCCCAGGCGGCGGCTTCAGCCCTCCGTCGCCCGTGACACTCGGCGCCGGACTCTGCGCCCCGGCCCCGTCCTCGCCCAGGTCCTTCGGCACCGCGGACGCGACGGCCCCGGCCCCGTCCGCCCGGGGCGTCGCGTTGCCGCTCACGCTGCCCGGCAGCGGCGTGTGCCCGGCGTCGCCCTCGCCGCTGCCCTCGCCGTCCTCCTCGCCCATGCCCTCCCGGCGCTCCACCTCCTCCTTCTCGTCACGGATCAGCCGCCGCAGGCGCATGCTCTCGTCCATGATGCGGCTGAACTGCTCGCGGCGCTCGCGCCACGTGGCCGCGTACGTTGCGCTCTCGGCCGCGAGCACGGCGCACTCCTCCTCGAGCTTTCGGATGCCGGCCAGCGCCTTGGGCCGCTCCTGCAGCAGGCTGCTGCTGCTGCTGCTGGTGGAGGTGGTGGTGCTAGTTGTGCTCTTGCCGCCGCCGCCGCCGCCGCCGCCCTCGGGCTGCAGGATGCCGCGCGCCAGCGCGTCCCACGCCAGGCGCTGGGCGCGCGTCGCCTGCGCGGCGGCGAGCTGGCCGCGCAGCGCGGCGGTGTTGTCGCGCACGCGCGCGCACGTGTCGAGGATCTGGCCGCGCTCGGCGGCGTAGCGCGCGCGCTGTGCGCCGTTGGCAGCCTGCAGGAAGTGCAGGCGCCCGATGGTGTAGTCGTAGGCGGCGAAGTCGAGAGTGATGTCTTCGCGCAGCTGGGCGAAGTCGGGCGCGGGCTGCGACGCGGTCGAGGCGGCGTGCTCGTCGTCGGGGTCGCCGGTGGTGGTGGTGGTGGTGATTGCGGGTGCTGCTGCTGCTGCTGGTGGTGGCTCAGGGGGCGGGGTGAGGGGCTGGCGAATCTTGCGGTTGGCGAGCTGATGGATGGTAGCGAGGCGCTTGGTAATGCGCTTGAAGGGCTTCTCTTCAATGCTGAAGAGGCGCGACTTGTGGAGCTGGTTCTCGTCCTCTGGATCGAGGAGGTCCCACGAGGCTGATATCATGGTCGCAGACTGCCTTCAGTTTTCCCTGTGAGTGTACAGGGCTGAGAAATGGAATCGCGAGATGCGCGCTCGTTGGCGGTTACGGGTATCGAGCTTCCACGAGACAAGGTGAGAGAGAAACGACTTGGAAGCTCAGGTGGTTGCCGACGACTTACTAGTCCAATAGCGCTGTGGATGATGATAAATCAGCGGCTGTTCCCATGGGTACCCCTGTAACCCAATGCCATCCGATTTACTATGTAGTCTATAAAGCAACCTGCGTGACTAATCAGCCTGTTCGGGTTTGCTTGCAAAGCCGATTACTCAGCTAGGTCGCCATATAAACTACCCTCCGTGGAAAATGTGCAACTTTCTCTTCTATTATATATAAGATTTGGTACACAGTTTTTCAACCAACATACTAAAAAAATTATTACAATTTAAACAATACTAAACACTATTGTTTTGAGTTACAGATTCGTTAAGCCTATTGTACAGATATCTTGGACACACATCGGTGTGGGAGGTGCGCGTTTTCCAAGATCATTCCCGATAAATTAAGAGTTATATTGGGCTGTATCTTGAGGCCGCAGACTCTACACTGATGTACGAATGTAAAAATCCTTTACTTGCGGATTGAATTGCATGTTTTGAGGACTCCAATGATGCAAAGGTCTCCAATGATGCAATTAAAATCCATGTAGTTTCAATATTGGTTGAATGCGTAAAAGTGCCAGCTACCCAGTTTGTGTGCCAAAAAGCGTGGTGTTTGGGGGGACACTGTATGTACCCTATTAGTTGAACACCCACGTCGGTCAAACAGCAAAACTAAGATTCGACCACCACAACCACAAAAACCACTATAGTTATAATATAATGAACACAAAGTTCTCTTTTTTTTCCAAGTAATTAATTCATATAACGGGTCGGATTTTAAATCTAGGTTTTAATGCGAGTGTTATAACTAGGTTCAATTTAAGCTTTCAAAGTATTAAAGTGATAATACAAGAAGATAATGTATAGGCTTATAGATCTAAAATACCTAAAAATCTATCTGGAGAATCTCTTGATATATAATCAAAAGAATCCTTATAAATCTCGATCATTACGATCGAAACCTTACGTTAGTAAATACTAGTACTTCTAACAGCTGAAACTACTTGTAGTCTTTATCTCAATGCCTTTATAACTTCAGAATACAATTTCCTAATTCTCCTATAAAAATCCTTATCTCTGGAGTATTCTCTGTATCTTTGGCATTAAGTTCTATATATAGACCTTATATAAACTGCATCTATTGAATTTCAACACAATTTCCAAAGTGTCTTGTTTATATAGTTTGGGTAAAGAAAAAGAAAAAAAGAAAATCAAAGTGTAAAATAAAGAATTCGAGGTATAGAGTTATTGGATGGAATAAATGTAAAAACAATAAGTAAGAAAACGTGCAAAGGTACAATTGGAACCAATAACTTATAATATCAGTCCTTTATCAATATTTTCAAAGTTTATAGTAATAATTACCTTTGTTCATAGGTCTTGCCAATGATAAGCTTTTAGATGTTGCAACGTTGTCGATTCGAATCGTAGCCGAAGTAACAGTAGTATTACATAGTCAAGTGATGGATGTATTATTTCAGGTTTAGCAGACCTCTATCTAGTCAGCACACTATTTTGTATGGCTAATTGCTTAGCCCATACCCTAATCTGAATTGGGCATATAATATACTTAACTTTATAGTCAATACAGTCCATCCGTAAAACAATAGACTTAACTTGCGGTCGGTATAATCAACCTACTTAATAATATGGTGAATAATACTGTAATTACTATTGTTTCAATATTGAAAATGATTTCAAAAATCGTTAACACCTTTAACACTAAATTCTGAATAAAACTTTCTAGGCGTAATATATTTATCCTTGATAATATTACAAAAAAATCAGTAAAAAAAAATCAAACTAGCATAATATAAGGATTATTTTTGAGATTGTTAACTTTGAAATCCATCAAATGAAAAAAAATGTATTGTTAATAACTATAAACGCACTTATATACAATTCAAAAAGCTACCTTCCTATCCTCAATTGAATTAAACATTTAATCCTCTAAATGATGATTCTTTATACTCTGACGATGAAACACCTATTAATTTACTAAGTCATCTAACCCTTATTTGTGTTAATGCGGAATACAAGTTCGATAAAGGTAAAATATGTGAAGAAGCGGTTGTTAATGCGGCACTAAGAATTAACGTCGATGTTATTCAACTCTTAACTTAAAAAGTTTGTTAAAATCGTCAAGGTTCTTCTTAAAGTAAAACTTTGCGTATCGTAATTACATAAAACTTAGGAAAGTATGTCTATATAGGTAAGCCTATTATAAGTTTGATTATAAAACTTTACCACTTAGACTAAACGACTGATGATTATCTTTACGATACTGATTGGGAATATTAAAAACTTCAATGAATCACAAAAATATTATCGAAAATTAGAGCGATTATTGCGACCTACGTTTCAAATCGGCTTACATAGTTTATATTAATTGCATATTTTTTTTCGAACTTTACCAAAATCTGTAATGATATGAAAATATATATCGAAAAACCCTACAATTTACTTAATACTAAGATAATACCATTCTTTAATACTTGTAAATGAATATAGGTTTAATCTTTAGGATTTCACATATTATTTTTAGAAATACTCACAGGTTACCCTAGTAACCATTCTTTTATTTCAATAATCAAGGCACGCACTTTCCGTAAAACTTCTAACAAATAAGATGGTATTTTGAGAACGACATCCATCTTACATAATACTATACTAATTAAGCTATAATAAGGTAAACTATGATAATATTTAAGAAGAAATTAAATGAAATATTAATTTTTTTTTCATCAAATACTCAATAAGTTAATGTTATACTAATAAGTAATTGAAAAAAATACTCTAGCAAAACCATACTTCATAAGTAGGTTCGGGTGGTTTTATTATCGGCAACGAATTTATATACGCTTTATAACGCTTAAATACCACTTATAAAGGCTTTTAAGCTAGTTAAAATTCTTATTTGCGATTTTAATAGTATATACGAAAAACTTAATTAGTATATACTTTTAAGTTAATAGGTTCAGTAATTAGGATAACTAAAAACCTCAAATTTCATACTATATCAATTATATGTACAGTAGATTCATTTATTAAAAATCCAATTGAAAACCTTTATATTAAAAGCTACACTAACTAAAATAAAGTAACCAGAACTCAATTGGATAAAATAACTATAAGTATTAAGATTGTGATTATAATAAAAAATTTTAAGTTTATAGTAAGTCTATATTAGTTAAGTTGTTACTTTGTTGCTAAACGTTACAAATAGTAGGTGATATTGGTAGGTCTTTATTATTGCAATGTAATTGATTCGAATCGTGTTTGAAGTAACTGGTGTATTGCATTAAAAGTGGTGATGTGTTACTTTTAAGTTTGGTAGGCCGCTATCCGGTATGCATACTAATTTGTATAGTCAATTGCTTTAGCTTGTGCCTTAAACTAAAGTGGGTACCTATTGCACTTGATTTGCTGTCAATGCAGTTAAATACTATAAATTACAATAAATTTGCATTCAATACAATCAATTCACTGTAAATATAGTTGACTTCAATATATAATAATTAACTGTTATCTAATCCTAGTGACCTTTTGTTTTGATATATATACGCCAGTATAACCAATCACTTTTCAATGATAAACCTTAAATTGTCCCCTTAATCCACATACTATATCCTTATCAATTTACACTGAAACTAACTTCAGTTACAGCCCTATATCCTACATTTTCGAATTCTTGGTTTCTCAACTCCTATATACAAGGGTTTTTCCATAAACTTGTATATATTACAAATATATACGCCACCAATTGCGTACTTTTTGCCAATAGGTTCGATTATTATTTTTCTACACGCTATTATTACTACCGCTACCCTCGTAGTTTTCCAATTTATTAGGGAATATCTTTTACTCCATGTTACGTATTGGGAAGTCCACGTAACCCTTAATTCTTACAGTTAATGTATTACTATTTACACACATTTTCAAGACTCCATTAAACGTAGTATTGATTATAACGTTAACAGTAATATCTTTACCGTTAAATCACCAGAACTTGTCAATTTTCCCGGTTATATATACCTCTTTTCTAACCATTAAATTTATTATTAAAGGTTTTTATTGGTTGTATCTAGCTTTAACAGGCACTCATAAAGACTTCGGAAGTCTATACATATAATTACAGGTATCAGATTATTTTTTTAACTGTTTAGTAATAATTTACAACGTTTCATTAATTATTATATCGATATAAAAGCTTTCTATTATACCGTTAATCTTTAGTATCAATACGTTTTGTATTATAGTTTTACACCTAACAAGCATACAGTATACGAAGTTGCCAGTGATTAAAAACTGCCTTTTGAACCTTTCCTCGTTAACGAATATTATAAGAAATATGATTTACGATATAAGATGAGTATTTTTTGTAAACAAGCTGATTTAAAAGATCATACACTTCGCCGTTGTTCAATTCACCGACACTCAATTCATTTTTTTTAAGAAAAAAAAAACTTTCTACTAAATCATTTTATTCAAGTTACCAAAATCCTTGTTTTATGAGTTTTAAATTTATATTGTAATCGATAAATCCTAAAATAGCTTCAGTATAGATATTATTCTATATCTTCATAGATATTATATTTAGGTAGCAGTCCATTACGCTGTAAGGTATACTTCTGAAGCATGACACGATCCCGTGTCATGCTACAAACTGTACTCTTGTAGAGTATATGATAACCTGACACGCTGCAGATCATACTCTCATGCGTAGAGCGGTCTAGAAGCAGGTATTCCAGAGTGGTATGCTCTGGACGAGGGCTTATAAGCCCTCACCTGTAACATACACCTCTGGATACTTCTTTTTGACTAAACATACACATCTTAACTTACTTTAATACAATATAAATCATCTTTTGATTACTCTTCTACTTGCTTTGTTTCACGTGAACGGGTACTTAGACCCTACCGACATTCAATAAACATAACGTATTAATATATACTGTTGAAGATTCTTACTCCAAGAATCGTTTTAGTTTTACCTCTGTTGGTAGGCCTTAGATGTTGCAACATTGTCGATTCGATTGGTCTTCGAAGTAACAGTAGTATTTCGTGGTTAGATGGTGGATGTATTGTTCTAGGTTTGGCAGACCGTTAGCCAGTATACACTGTAATTTGTATAGCACTGCATTGCATGTAATACCATTCCAACAACCTCGTTGGTTTTACTAATTTTGGCTAGGTATATAGCTTGCTCTTTTTAATATATGTTGAAGTATATGTTACGGGTATCTTTAACAATATAAATACAGATTAATGATCCGTTCAAATCAAATTAAATACCCTTAATTAAGGTTTCAATTAGCTTACAATTGAAAATTTATAACTTTTAAATAATACATTATTATGCCTCTATAAACCTAACGCTTTTAAAAAAAATATTATCAATTCTGTTGAAATATCAGTCAAATTCAGTTTAGTCAAGTTAACTATACTTATAGTTAATTGATTGTATTTACTGCAAATTGACTACAATTTGTGGGATTGACTGCAAGTGCAGTACAGTAGGTGCCCACTTCAAAGTGGGGCACAGGCCAAAGCATTTGGCTATACAAATGAGCGTGCACCCCTTTCAGCAGTTTGCCGAATTTAAAACTTACAACTTATCAATCAGAACCAATTTCAATGCAGTACTAATTACTTCAACCATAGTAATTCAAATCAAATACGTTACAACGATAAAGGCTTACCAACAATAATCAATACATATTAGGTTAAGTATAGATAAGTTAGATAAAAGAAGAAGTTACTTTGTGGTTGTTACGCTTTGTCTGGGTAAGGTAGAGGAAAGGTTCTTGCAAAGGGCTTTATATGCTATGTAGTTATTCTCGGCAGCAAGTAGGGAAAATTTATAGGCTATGTGATTGCTCGAAACAATCTATATGTAGCTACAGTATCGCTACTAAAAGTACTAACAAGTCTTTATTGATACTTTTTAAAGAAAAACGTTGCGATCAAACGCTCAAAATCCTAAGGATTACTAAGTCGATAAGTTGGTAAACGGTTAAGTTAATACTATTACGGGTATTACTATTACAAACTTTAAAACAAAAAAAAAAACGATCAAATCCCATAACTTTTAACAAATACCAATTTTAATAACCAACTTACGACCTAACTTCTCCTTACACAACTCTTTCCCCCTTTACCCCTTAATTTTCGTTACAATAACTTTAAAACGGACCGAAATTAATCTTGTTATTAATCTTTTCAAGAAAGTAATTAAGGCCCTCAGCTCTATTTTCGAAAAGAATTACGACGAAAACCTTTGATTTACCGATATTACTAAGGACTTTACCCCCGAATATTTAACCAACTACATCGGCTGTTTTATTTTTAACTCAGACGCTAGCGTATTTAATCAAAAACGTAACGTTTTCGATGATTTTTGCGAGTAGTTTAACGAATAAACCTTGGCGATGTAAAAGATGGCCAACAGAAAAACTAAAACGAAAATAAAAATTGAATTATACAAACAAAAAATCTATCTACCTACGAACAAAAGAGGAAAATAACCTGACAAACTTACTTTACTAATCCGTCACAAATAAAACCCATTAATAAATATTCAAAGATAAAGGCAAAGGAAAAGTAATCGCTAGCAACAATATCCCTTAACGCTTCTACACGCTTTTATCAAAACTAGCCTAAACTCAGATAAATTCTTTAAACCATTTCGCCTAAAATTAACGGTCACATGCTACTAACCATAAAGAATTCAATAACCTATTCGTCGAAAGTCTTTAAATCCAATAGTCAATTATAAAAAACCTTGACGTACCCCTCAATACCAAGAGAAGTATTATTAAATCCTCTATAAAAACCCTTAAATTCTCTTTCCCTTAGTTTTTCAACATATTAAGTTTTAGCAACAAAATTGAAAAGGAGCGGCTTTATACCCTAAACTAATATAAGCATAACCACTTTCTTTTTCCTTTTGAATTAAACCAAAGTTAACTATCCTAACCATTAATACTAGCTTTAACACCAGTTGAAAAATCTAAAAGATCCCTACAAACAATATATTACCCTTCTCCCTCGAAATAGCCTCATGGTAAATATGGATTACACGGTAATCACCACGTTCTTTAAGATTTGATAAAGAAAAAAAAGTATAAAGGTAAGCCGTATAACCTCCTCAATGTCAAATTACATCCGTTTTTCAACTTTTGACGCTAGATGATGGTTGAATTACAGGGTTTTTACTTATTATTTTTTGAATATCATTACTGGTTCAACCGAAAATTAATGTCTTTGGTATTTCAATAATTATGTATTTTTCCGAAAAAAATATAGTGATTTTAAAAATACTTTGAATACGATGTTAATTTCGTTTTATACTATATAAATTGGTATATTATCAAGTGGTTTTATATGTTAGATCAGAAAAAAAGACGGAAAATGAAATAGAACTCTCTAGTTGACTACTTAACAGGCAAACACTTTGCCAATAAGTAATGAGAAACGGAGGAGTTTGCGAAGACATACTTTATCAACAGGTTCAGAAAGTTATTACAGGTTACAAGGAGTTTAAATACGCCCTATAATACTCTAACACCACCTGTAAAGGGTTTTTTGGCCAATTGCATTCCTCGCTTATAAGTATGATAATGCGAGTCTCGATATTAATATGTATATATCCCCAATCTTCAAAATTTAACAACGACAAAATAAGACCCCTCTCACACTTATTACATCGACTATAAATACAGAAAACTCAGCTAATACGGATAACGTAAAGCCAGGACCTAGGGAAATGACTAAGAAATGCACAAAAAAAGGTATTCCCCTTTCTTAAAATATTTTAGCTAGTAATGAAAATTTACTTCAAATAAGAAAAAATATTGGATTTGTAGCAAATTCAGTTATTATTCAATTCGTTAACCTCTGGCTAAACACCATAAATAATAGGCGTTATGTTACTACTAATACCCTACTACATCCAAGGAAAACTACTTTAACTATATCGAAAACTTTAAAAGAAGGAAGATTAAAGATCAGGGAAAAAAGCCTAAAGCTATCGATAGGTATAAAAATACTAGTATCGACCCCAAAACGACGCAATAATTCGCTGAACACGCCTTTTTATATTGCTCAACGTGTAAAGACCTCTATCACTGTTTTAACAACAAAAATCCTAGCCCCACACAATTATTTACTATTTACGACCGTTACATGAAGCAAGTCTTTCAAGTTATTATACCAGAAACCATGACAATATAGTACTTAATAGGAGGCTATTTGCAATACGTCGTATTACGAAGGGATACTAATACTACTACGGAACTTAACCATACAGATGCCGGTAAAATTAAAGTTAACTTTAGCCATAGAAAAGAACGTATTTTACTATAATCTACGACTATCACTACCGTCGTTAGCCCTATTGTTTTTTACATCTTAAAATACTCCACTATCTTCCTTCTTTATCTTAAAAACATCAAAAACTTCAGCGTTAATATTAACGTTCAACCTAATAAATTGATTCAAATTAAAAGCAACAAAAGGTTTCCATTTAGCTTTAAATAATGAAATATTTTTATCTGGCAATTAATAGGCTTCGTAAGGTTTTAAAGGCGGCTAATTATGGTATATAGGCTTATTAACGCTAAAATCAATTAAACGGCTCTACTACCACTGCCAAACACACTTCTAAACCTTCCTAAAATTCAAACTTACGCTAAAAGAAAACCAAAACTTTAACTTTAAGGTTTTCTTAAACGTGTTTTACTTAGACAGCAAGCCAGTACTTTACATTATTAACTTCGCTACAGCGTTTTACAACGCTAAGTTTCTTGAAACAATTACTATAAAGGAAACGTGAAAGATACTACGCACTTTGTAAATTGATACTTATTTAGGACTACTAAACATATTAATTCACAATATTTGTACCAACTTTACTGCGAAACAAAATCAAGTCAACACCAAGTCAATAGGGATTTAATATAAACAGTTTCCTGCTGAAATCGATTAGGATATTAATAAGGTCGAGAGAGTCTACGCTTTTTTACTGTAGGTTTATCATATCTTACCCTGGATATTGAAATATTTACAAGTTAAAAAACACAGCATTAAATGTTGTCAAGAGCTTTAACGATATAATTATCCCTAACATCCTTATACCAACTTTACTAGTATTTGGAGCCTACTTACATATAAAAAATACATTGCTAGTATCGCCAAAAACTCAAAAACACACTTTAAAATATGAAAAATCCCTAAAGAAACTAAATAATGAATAAGAACACCACCAGTTTAACGATACCCTCAATATCAAAAACGGACTATCGATATTGAATTTATTATCCCTAACTTTTTAAAGTAAAATCCTTACATAGATAAAAGCAGGTAAATAAAATAGGTGGTACAACATTTTGAATATTACTAACCTAAACTTGGTGGTTAAAACTAATAACAACCTTGTAATTTTCCAGATTACATAGGTTAAACCGTATAAAAAAACCAAGTTTGATAAAGATTTTCACGGCGAAAACCCTCGAGCCAGATAGATTGGCTAATATGCCCCTTTCGAGCCGATAGTTAACAAGCTAATAAAACGTCGATAGCGTAGAAAACTGGTGAAGAAAAGGATACAAACTGAAGAAGAGGACCGTAACGAAGACTATAGGCCTAGGAAGGCATATACAATGATATAGATATCTTAAAATTAAAAGTCTAACGGAATTTTTCCTTAACCTTCGGGTTGAAAGTAATATCAATATACCAGGAAAACCCTTTAAGGAAAGCGACCAGATGGAGATCAACAGCCTTTTTATACGAAGGGTTATTTAATTCGTACTGTTTACGTAATTTAGAGGTTAAAACGTCATTATTTTGAAGTTGAGGATAGTTTAAGTATTTAAAAGTAAAATCACGGATCGGTGGTACGAAAATCACCGTTAATCGTTTAAAAATACAGTGATAAAAGTAAAAACTGAATCCTTATTTAATCACCTACAATTCAGAAACTTATTCATCGTTTAATCGTCTTGATTACTACTGATTTGGAAATTAGCTTGAACAGTTAATTCACAATGAATAGATAGGAAATAACGTAAACGTACATACAATTTACCACAAATTTTTAACGGATTATACTTTTGGAACGACCGAAAAAACTAAGGGATAAGTTTCCGGCCGGTATGTTAATACTTTATATTAAACCTTTGTATGAACTAGCCGAAGCAGGCGTTTATTGGTTCTTAACATACCAGGCGTATTTTAAAAACAGGTTAGGTATAAAAAATTTAACGTTTGACTCGTGCCTATTAATTAAGTAAGGGTAAAGATTTTGGTATCATAGATATATAAACTAAAGATACACCCTATCTCAGAAACACTAGGTTTCTTCTAGCGAAATAACGTATCATCGAGAAATCAGGACTTTCAAAATATAAACAAATTGAAACATTGGTTAAAGACATATAACTTGACTTTAATAAATCGTTAATCTGTATCCATAGTATTAAGGTTAAAAACACCAATGGTACGTATATTATCTTACATTAAAAAGGGCAAGTTACGAACCTAACGACTATCAATAAAGCGAAAAAAACAAAATTATGACGATACCTAGAATAAATTGCCCATTTAGCTTACATTTACATGTTATACTAACCGAAGGCATCCTACAACTTAGTTACTGTGGCACAAACATAGGATTTGCAAGATAGAGATTTTGATAAGTTAAATAAAAGGATTGAAAAATAATTGGAAAATTTGGAAAAAAACTATCAATATAGGCCTAGTGTATTTGATAACAGTGAAGTTGATAATCATTATGGACAGCTCCATTACTAACAATATTAACCTTATATATTAAATTGGGTTCCTTATAATATTCATCAACAAGGAAATATCTAAAGGCTAATTTAAGATTACCGGAAACATCGTACACTAAACATCTATTAAATACAAATGTATAAAGCGAAACGTACTGGCATCAAAGTTATACAGTATAATATCAAGCTTAAATATCGGCATAGTAATTAATAGAACGTTAAGTATTATCACCAAATCATTAGGATTACCTCTGATACCTATAATAGTGTGCATAAACTTACGAAGCTTTTATGAGTGCCTATTAAAGTTAGGCATAAACAATGAAAATGTTTAATAATAAAGGTAATAACTTTAAGGAAGGTATAAGAAGCTTGGAAATTGAATAAATTCTTGTGATTTAACGGAAAAAATTACACCTATAATATTATAACTAAGGCTATATCTAATAGCGCCCTGAAATGATTTGTAAATAATAATACGCCAACTATACAAATAGAGGGTTTCGTGAACCGCCCGGCACATAAAGTGAATGAATAGGGATACTCTAACAAATTCGAAGATTGTTAAGGTACTTGTAGCAGTAATAATTAATAATAGGTGGAACTATTAACAAAAGGTACGTAAGTAGTAGAATATGTAATACGTATAAATCTGTAACAAAAAACCTGTATACGGGAATTGAAAAACGAAAGGCTTAAGAATATAGAATGAATGGCCGTAATTGATATTAATTTCAGTGCAAATTGATTGGAATTGATATGAAATTGGCTTGCGGATTAAGGGGGGGTTTTAAAAGTTGGCATCGAATGGTAACCGACTATGCTAACATATAGTCACAAAACAAAAAGCCGCCAGTATTAAAATAGCAGTCAAATAAAGTATAATCAAGTCAACTATATTTACAATGAGTGGGTTAAACTTATTACAAATGAACTCCAGTTTTTGGAATTAACTGAAAATATGGTGCAATGAGTTCCCACTTGAAAGTAAGGCACAAGCTAAAGCATTTAGCCATACAAATTAGCGTGCAGACCTGCTAGCGCTCTGCCGAACTTGGAACTTACAACTTATCAATCAGAACCAATTTCAATGCAGCACTATTTACTTCGACTACAGTAATTTGAATCGACTACATTGCAACAATAAAAGCCTACCAACCAATTTACATACTAACAATAACGAAGTGTTTTCCCTACGTAATTTATAAATACGGGTTGAAAATCAAATTCCTCAGATTTAATTTGTTTTAAAAATACATTGAATACATTAAAAACCTATAAGCACCTATTTTAGCCAATCTATATAAAGGTTTAACGTATTTTATTACTATACCAATCGAAAACTCATCTATTTACTTTTTAGACATTTCTAATAACATAATCCGTTGAAATTTCGTCATGAATTACATATATATTCACGTAATATTACGGCTATTAAAGGTAAACTTACCGGTAACACCAACAGATAAATTTTTAGTAATTGAAACGATGAAATTCTACTCGATTTTTAAATTATAAACGATTAAATGAAAATCAAATCTTTACCTTCATTACCATATACTTCAAAAATCAACCATAACTTTTCGTATAACCGATCCGTAATTTTACCCTCAAACCTTATAAACTATTGTCGACTCAAAATCGTAACGTTTTACCTTTTCAATTGTACCAACGACACAAGTTTAAGACCCCTTATATTAAAAAGCCATCGATCTTCACTCGATCATTTTCCTTACAAAATCTATCCGATACATTGTTACTACCTTTAACTCGAAACATAAAAACAAGATCTCTATCAAACTTTCCTTTTTAAAACACTCATACCGTTTTATATGCCTTCCCAAACTTGTAATCCTGGATACCATCCTATTTTTCAATATATATTCTCTTTTTAAATTCTTTTACACGCCGTCCACATTACATCAGCTTATCAACAATTAATTCGAAAAAATTATATTAGTTAATCCGTTGAGCTTGAAGGATTTCAATTTAAAATATTTATTAAATTTGAAAATCCTTTTATACAATTTAACTTACTTGATAAAAAGGATAATGGAATCGTTAGCTGTTTTAAAAAGTATATTTTAATTGAAGATACTTAATATATTGTAAGATTCATTCCATTTACCTTACTTTCCCCACGTAAAAAAAACCACTTCAAATAGACAAAAACAATACATCTATTATTGTTGGTTAGGTTCATGCGTCAACTTATGAAGAAAACAGTATAGTATTCTAAGTATTAAGGTAGATAAGATTAATCTAAGAGGGAGAAGAATCATCCAGAGAGTGCACGCATTAGTTGAGAGCTTATAAGCTCCCACTTAAAACATGGCACTTTACTATGCACTTTGCTAACGTGCTCCCTAGAGTATGACCCGCTATCATAAACTCCGCAAGAATGCTTACTACAGCGTGATACGCTATCATATACTCCGCAAATGTGGTTCCTGACACTTGATAATTATAATAATATCTAGTAATATTTATATTAGTAGTTTTTGCTTCTTATCGACTTTCTTACCTATAACTAAGTCATGACAGTGTAATTCTTTCAAGCTTTCAATCGGTTATTCGGTTGTGATGGTAGTATAGGTTTATTTTAGAAGGTTATTGAACCTTGTAAAAGTGTGATTATCGATGTTACTTGTTTCAAAGTTAGTATAAAAAGGTATTATATCGCCATCGATTTAGACAGAACTTTCTTTTTTTTTCTTCCAACGACACTTAATTATTTATAAGGTAAGCTCCTAATTGGCTATACGGAGTTTTCGTAATAATTGATTATTTAATTAATTATTATTACTGCGCTTATGTATTCCCGCAACAAATTCTCATTATATTATTCAATATGCCTCGTAAAACCGTTTGGAGAAGCCATGTTTGTTGTGTTAACTTTGTCGCACCATGGTCTTCGTAATCATCGTTCGTTTTCTTACCCCTATTGATAGCTCGTCGTCTTTTAGGTTTCTCTCCTTTTACCGTTTCGCGTTACCCGCCGCCATTTACATACCTCTGTCCCTTTTTCCCCTCTCTCCTCTGTCTCTGCTCTCCTTTTCCCCATTATATTACAATAGTAATATTAGTAGTAACAACAGAAGCGGGGTTTTCCTAAGATTATAAACCTTACTTATTGGTTATGAGTAAAAACCCGTTTTTTTTTAACCAATTTTATCGTTTCGCCTTTGCAATCGTAATATTGGGAAAGTATACCGCGGTATTAAACATTCTTTCATTGAAATTATAATATACTACTTGTAGTATAGAAGTGACGGAGATAGCGGAGAGCGTCCGCCGTTTTAAGGCGCGACTGATTGAGATGCGCCGCGAAGCCTTTCTAACGCGTAAAACATTGAAACAGCTCACTAAAATAAGCGTTCTTGGCCCATTAATAAACACGCCTTATATTCCGCACGTTACGTCCGTCGCCACAAGCAAATCTATTAACGAATACCATTAAACTGGGGGCGTTTTATGCTGCCATCACCGTTACGAACAAAGCGATAACCGGTATACCCCCATACTAGTAGTGTTAGGGCCGTTCGCTAAAGCCCTTTTACGCACCCTATATATTTACAATAAATTACTCACTTTTTTACCATGCAATTAAAAGCTCCTTTATTTATTATCCACTTTTTAAATTAGTTGTCCGGGGCTTCCTCACTGGATATCTACTATTCTAATACATTGTTGGAGGCTCTCTCATTCAACTTCCACTATTCTAATATATTATTTAGGGCTTTTTTCATTTGACGTCTATTTTCCTTATACGTCAAACTAAACTAGAGCTAATTTCTCGTTACGCATCAAACGGCGGCCAGCGGAAACGACAAACGCTATTATTACCTTTTGGGTAAGCTTACGTATATTTTATGTAAATAAACTCGACAACATTATCACGAGTTATTGTTAAAGTAGCGATTCCGCCCATTATCACTTATGCAAAGGAATATAACTTTAGTTGCAGGGGGCACCTATCCACTCTTTAGGGCAATGATGCCCGCGGCAGCGTCAATAATAACGATAGCTATGACGAAGATAATGGTAACAATAAGGGCAAAAACGATGACAACTACTACATCAAAAAGGCCGCCCGCTCCCCCTCCCCCTTCAGCAATATCTAACTGCATCCTTTTATATTTTCCGTTTTGAATGGGCTATATGTAGATAGTTTTACAAATTGAATTTCATACTCAACAAATCTGTAACGTAAAAAACAAATACAAAATGAGCAAGCGAATAACACACTGATAGAATGGTAAATAATTAATATAAAAATTGAAAATATATCGATAAAGCAATATATAATAAATGAAAAAATGATTATATAATAGTAGAGAAGTAAATGGTGCATTTAAAAATTGAAAAAGAAAATAAGAGGTAAATGAGGAAGTTAAGGCATAGAATACAAAATTTATAGAAATATATAAGTAGAAGATGCTTATTACGAGCTAGGTTATACAACTTTTCCAATAACATTAATAAAGAAAGTGTTTGTAGATAAGAGAGTTTTTATCTCATTATTAGGAGCCCTTTTGGTTATCGTATCCATTAGGTTTAATTTCCAGTAGATCTCTTTCGTCTATTTAATTTCGCGGCGTTTATACTACTTATATAAAGATATAATATCGATTATAAAGCGCGATACATTCATGATGCCAAACTTAACAAAACATTCGTAAAGTTAAATAAATTAATGTAAATTATTAGTGGAAGTGGGTTTATTTTAAGGATTAAAATAATTATATAGACTGTTATCGTTATGGTAATGCTAGAGTCGAAACTTTTAATCATTTTATAAATTCTGGAGGCTAAAAAGTTTCGTATAACCTGTTTGTATTTAATTGAATCTTAGGTAACAATTTTACTGTTTAGGGTAAACTCGTTTCTGTCTGATAACTCATTATCTAAAATTAGTATAAACCCTATTTGCGAATTGCAATCGTTATTATTCGTGAATAAGTAGTTGGTAAAGATAAACAACTTCATTATTTATATATTGAGGGGTACAAAAAGTAGGTTATGTTTCGGGTTCCAAATATATCACTTCAGGTGCTTATTTAACGTTGAATACTCATTATTCGACGGTTTCGTTTCATATTTCGTAGCTATAGAAAGGTTGAACGCCGCTTTCGGTTCTGTAACTAATGGAAATTAGGCACTACGTGCACGTTGGCATTTGTACTCGTTAGCTTTAGTATTAATTGATTTGATAAGAGCAACTTTATTCAATCATTATTTTTATATAAGCTTTAATATATTTTTTTACAAAGTAATCACTATATCGTTAAAATTTATCAATAGTTTTTTCTTCAGGTATATTATGGGTTTCGTTTTTAAGTTAGCCCTTTAAAGTTCATTTTGCTTTGAGACGAAAAATAACAAGTTGTATACAATAAATATATCGTTAATTTACGTCCCAATAAGTGTAAAAACTTTTACACGCGATATCGAAACAAAATATTATAGGTTGAAGGTAAATATGGCTATACTGAAACGATTTTTATAATACCCGTAGTGTTGAAATAGTAGTAATTGCAGTGCAGTAAGTCAACTTTACTTTCAAGTAAAGTTGACTATACTGACTTCAAGTTTAGTGTATTGTCTTATGAGTATATTTTATTAACTACAATTCAAGTACAGTATGCGTCCACTTCAGATTGGAGTACGGGCCAAGCAATTGGCCATAAAGATTAGTTTTCAGGCCGGCTAGTGTTCTACCAAACCTAGAACAATACAAACACTACTTTACCACGAAATACTACTATAACTTCAAACAATTGAATAGACAACGTTATAACTCTTAAAGCTCTACTAACACTGATCAGGTCTTATTGAATTTAGTATAGATAAGCTAAATGAAAGAAGAAGATACTTTCCAGTTATGTTTTATAAAAGATCAAGGTAACGGAAATATTTTTACGAAAAGACCCTATAAATTACTTTGGGTTTCATGGAATTAGGTAAAAAAAGACTTTTAGGTTGCGTCGGTTTCCACAGAAGCTTAGAGGTAGAGAAGGTATCGTTATCGCAAACACTAAGAAATATTTATGGATCCTTTTTAAAGAAAAGAGTTAAAATCAACTACCAAAA
Organism: Anisogramma anomala; assembly: GCA_038502455.1. Lineage (NCBI taxonomy): Eukaryota > Fungi > Ascomycota > Sordariomycetes > Diaporthales > Gnomoniaceae > Anisogramma > Anisogramma anomala. The sequence goes on along the minus strand of JASMMZ010000004.1, from coordinate 15,486,438 downwards.
GTCTTAGAAATCGTCAAGTTTTCAAAATTTGGATTAAAGATGTTAACGAGTCCGTAACTAAGGATCAACTAACCAATTAAGTTAACTAGTATATCCTCAACACAAACTTCGGCGAAAAACTTGGCCATAAAGTCCGCGCCTTTGAAAAATTTCGCAAGTTTTTGAACCACTGGACGATTAACATATAAAGGATAATCCAACGTACGGTTAAGACCAAATTGAAGAAAAATGTTAATCGACCTAGGATTAACATCCCAGAAAAATACCTATTGGGACTAGCAAAAACCTTTTTTAAACTAGCTTAACGTGAAGATCTCCTTTCAGATTCTAATACTTAAAACCCTCAAGAAAAAGGTAAGGGCTTTAAAAATCCTTAACGCTCTCATACATGGTTTAGGTGAATTCCCCTCAATCCATATTTAAATAAATCATTTAACCTTCCCATTAGCGTTTTTTTATACATGTCAACGATAAAAAACCTATTCATCTGCTCAATAGCCTAACATCTTCACGTAATAACGCGGAATACACTTTCAGTAGCGACAGAACGCGTAAAACAGTGGTTGCTAATGCGGTAAGGGGGCTTAATATTACCGTTATCCAGTTAATTAAGTAAAATCTAAAAATTCTTTAAAATCTTTCCTACGGTCAAGTTCGCCTTACCCTTTAATACTTCCCTCAAAATCGTGAAATACCTCAAGACGAAGTTTCTCACAATATTTATAATTACATGCAACAACTCACTATAAGTCCTATTATAGGGCTTCAACTTTCGAGCTGCGTAATTGGTAACTATCCTTATCACCGTAACTCGAAAGTACTAGAAAATATTATTAACAAATAAAACAATTCTCGTAATCTTCCCCTTATACCTATCAAAATGATTGATATTAAATGCAAACTCTTTACTAACTTCGCAAAGATTTGTAATAATATAAAGAAATATGAAGAAAAGCTTTATAATCTTTTCGACACGAATATAATACCTTTTATATTTTCAAGTTTATAGAGTATTTTTTTTCTTTCAATTTTTATTTTATTAGAATAGTAGTAATTGCAGTGCAGTAGATCAACTTTACTTATAGTAAAGTTGACTATACTGACTGCAAGTTAAGTGTATTGTTTTATACGTCTACTGTATTGACTACAAATTAATTACAGTATGCGCCCACTTCACACTAGGGCATGGGCCAAGCAATTGGCTATATAAATTACTGTATAGATCGGCTAGCGGTCTGCCAAACCTAGAATAATACATCCATTACCTGACTACTATAATACTACTGTTACTTCAAATAATCGAATCGACAATGTTGTAACATTTGAAGCTTTACCAACACTGATAAGTGCTTATTAGGTTGAATAAAGATAAGCTAAGTAAAAGAAAAGGCTACTTTCTGGTTCCAATCTATGTTAATAACGGCGGCTAGAGTAAATAAAAGATTTTTACGAAGGGCCTTCACTATTTTGTTAATTTCTACAGCAGTATGTAAAGAAGACCTTTAGGTTGCGCCAGTCTTTATGGAAGTTTAAAGGTAACGATGATATCATTATTGAAAAATACCAAGAAATCTTTATGGATCCTTTTTAAAGACATCAAGATTGACAGTTAGAAGTTTTAAAGTTTGGTAAGTTAACAAACGGCGAAGTGAGTACTATTACGAGTTTTCCTATCACAAAAACGATTAAGTTTCACGGCTAAATAACAAATAACTTTTGATCTTTACCTAAAATAATAAAAGACTTTCGATCTTACTCTTTATATAATTTTCGTAAATGTATTTTATTTAAATAACAAGCCTGTTTTCCAAGTCGTTGATTCCGCAAGTTTTTTTCACATAGCTAAGTTTTTAAAGTCTTTATCGATAAAAGATACGTGGAAAACGCTAAGGATATTATAAATCAACACGTATTTAGAACTATCTAACGTTGTTTTCCACGATATCAATACCAGTTCTATGGCGACTAAGTTTCAGAAAAATGTTAAAATAATAGTAATTTAGCATACATAAGTGCCTACAAAAGCCTATGAAAGCATTAGGAAAGTTAACAAGGCATAAGTAGTATTTCGACGAGCATATAATATCCTTATATTGGAAATTAAAAGCTTTACGGATTAAAAAGCACGCTTTAAGACAGCGGTAAAAAACCTAAATTATACTATGGGCCTTGATGGCCTAACAATAATACTACTGGTCTTTGGGGAATATATACGTCTGACGAGTAAATCTATGTAATTAATAAGTACTCAGAAACAGGTCATAGCTTATAATAAAGTATTAAAGTAATTGCGAAAGTAATTAACACTCTATGAAATTGGCAACGCTTTTAACTCTAGGAACAGCCTTACAATTATCGATGTAATTGCTTTTCCGTTATAAAGTAAAGTGCTTGTATATTAGGAGCCGGGCAAATAAGAGAGCTTATATAAGATTTTCAATATCTCTAATTTTAAAGTAATTATTGAAATTACAAACGGTTTTATAACATTTTGTATTACCTAGAATAAACCTTATATTAGAGTAATTAATAATAAAAACCTTCAAGTTCAACAACCGAGTTAATACAAACCTCTTTTACCTATTATTAACAAGTAAATAGAATGTTACCAACTCGGATAACCCCCGAAACAAAGGAACGTTAAAAAGGTGGAATATATACTGGGCCATATTAAAAATATTATTTAGGTAAATAGGAAAGATAAGGATAACAAAGACTTCGTATTAAAGTTTCGAATATGAAGTATTATTAATACCTTCGGTAAATCCTTTTAAAAAAGCGACAAGGTCGAGATTAACAGCCTACTAACTCAATGAGTCGTATAATTTGTGCTGAAAGCTGATTTTTACTTTTGAAACCCAAATATTACGATTTTTAGGTTGAGGATTATACAAGAGGTTAAGAGTAAGACCACAGGGCAGCCATATGAAAAGTTACTTTTAATCAACTAAAAATAGGGTAATAAAGGTAAAGACTGGATCTTTACGTAGTCGCTAACGATTTAAAAGATCAACTAACGTGTAGTAGTCGCATCAAAAACAAAGTTGTTAACCAATATTAAAGGTAAATTTACATTTCATAGCCGAAATATAACGTCAGTAAATACGTAATTAAGAACCGACTTATAGCTAATCCTTTCATATAAATTGCTATAGGAACTACGTGTTATTTACCCTTCAGTAACTGTAATACGATATATCAAGTTACTATATGGATTAGTCAAAGTAGGTATTTACTAATTTCTAACCTACCTATAGTATTTCAAATTTAAGCTACGTATAAAGTTTTTAACATACAACCCGTGCTTATTGGTAACCTAAAATAAAACCTTAGGCTTAGTATTTAAATAAATTAACGATACCTCCTTCGTCAGAACGGCTAACTTTATGGTATCGGAATAGTAGTATTGGAATAGTACTACTTGCAGTGCAGAAGATCAACTTTACTTACAGTAAAGTTGACTATACTGAACTGTAAGTTGAGCGTATCATTTGTGTGAACTTACTACATTAAGTGTAAGTTGATTGCAGTACGCTGCACATCACTCTAGGGTACGGGCCAAGTAATTAACCATACAAATTACAGTGCGGACCAGCTAGCGGTCTGCTAAACTTAGAATAATACATCCACCACTTGACCAATATAATACTACTGTTACCTCAACTAATCGAATCGACAACGTTGAAACGATCCAATGCACTACTAATACTGATCAGTTCTTATTAGATTAAGCACATATTGACTAAGTAGAAGAAAAAACTACTTTCTGGTTGTTACGTTTTACGTTATCATTAGAGTAGAAGAAGGATTTTTTCGAAAGGCCTCTACTGCTACGTCGGTTTTTACGGAAGTAAGTAGAGAAGACTTTTAGGCTACTTCTGTTTTTATGGTAGTTTAGAGGTAACGACGGTATCGCTATTGAAAACACCAGGAAATCTTTACTAAAGATTCTTTTTAAAGACTTTAAGATTGACTATCAGAGGTTTTAAAGTTCGGCAAGTTGGCAAACAGCTAAGTCAGTACTAATACTGGTGTTGATATTACAAAAACGACTAAGTCCACACGTTACGTGACCTAACGCCAAGTCGCCAAGTTTTTACGCGATTTTACGCCAAAACACCAAGTCTCCACGCCCAAAGATCGCTAAGTCACTCGCTCTAGGTGTCTTACATTACTTATACAAGCTATTATATTAAGATGGCTACCGTAATTACTTACTTTAAAGCTATTGCCGACCCTATGAGCAAAAAATAAATTAAGGCTCTCGGATACTTCTTTACTAAGCATTACAACTACAACCTTTAGGGATAAGACGTTAATAAAAACTTAATCGAAAAACATTTAATCAAATTCATCGGCTATTATATCGTTAAACATTACAACACTAATAACCTTAACTACGCCTTTAGCAACTTTTGTAACATTTTAAACTACTAGACTATGAATATGAAAACCTTAGTTTAAAAAGGGGTTAAGATAAAAATTAAGACAGAAATTTAACAGAAAGGAGCTTATTTACTAGTATAAAATAATACAAATTTGTTATGAAAACTTTTTAAACTAGCCTAACTTAAAAAAATACACTTAAGACCTATAGCTTAAGGAATAAGGTGTTAAAAACCCTTAATGCTCTTACATACGATTTAAGGGATCTCACTTCGACCCTTAGCTAAGTTAAGTCTTTTTACGCGTTGGCGATACGGAATTTATTAACCTCCTCAGTAATTAAACACTTTTACATAATAACGTGGAGTACGCCTTTAGCGGTAGCAAAATTCGTAAAGCAGCGGTTGACAATACGGCTAAAGGTATTGACGTAGGCGCTTTACACCAATTAATTAAATAAAATCGTAAAGTCTTTTAAAACCTTTAGGTTCCTTTACCTTATTAACACTTAACTTAAAGTCGCCATGCCCTTTAAAAACTTTTACACAACAAGTTTACTTACACGCGAAAACTTATTATAGGTCTTACCACAGGACTTTACTCTTCGAGATAGGTGATTGGCAATTACCTTTAATACCGTGCCTCGAAAAATTTCAAAACTTAAATTGCTAGGAAATACTAATTGTAAGTGGGATAATTATCGCTACCTTCCCCTTAAACTTATTAAAATGGTTTATATTATTTACAATCTCTTTACAGATTTCATTAAGATTTGTAACAATATAGAAAATCATGACGAAAATCCCTACAACCTCTTCGACACCAAAATAATTCTCTTCTTAAATATTGGTAAGTGAATAGAAATTTCCCCTTCAGGTTTTTATTTACTGTTCCCCGAAATCCTTATAAGGTACGTCAAGGATTATTACTTAAATTTCCTTACCCGAGTCACCACGTTCCGTGAAATTTGCGATAGTATAAAAAGTTATTTAGAATACTATGCTTACCTCGCTCAATACTATACAAACTAGGCTACTACGCGGTGAATTACAATAATAGAGAAGAAAAAAGAGGAGGAAATACCAATGGATGTCCTTAACTAGATGTTTAATAAGTTTATATTATGTTCATAAGCAATGGGAAAAGCATATGTTGGCGAAGCTATACTTTATGAATAGGTATGGGTAGCAATTACAAGCGTTAACGAGTTCTAATACGCCTTATAACGTCCAGATACCTCTTGCGAAGGCTTTTTTAGCTAGTTGCGTTTTTCGTTCGCCACTATAATGATGCGTATACCAAACTTATTTGGTATGTACCCTTAAGCCAGCAACTTCCCTAACATGGATGAAAAAAACCTTATGGTAATTAATTACTTCGACTGTAAGTACGGTTACAGGAGCCTTTAACGTCGAAATTCTGGGTTATAGACTATAAAATAAAATTAATGACCATGTTAACGCTAACAAGACTAAGATTTAGGCAGACTTGTTCACCGTAAGCATTATCGTTTTAATGATAGCAAGAGATATTGAATTTATGGTAAGTTCGTCTATTAGTTAACTAGGCACCCCCTTATCGATCGAAATAATAAAAAGGCAATATATTACATCTTGTACCCTACCACTTTTCAATAGGATTATTTTGATTAAATCGCAAATTCGAGGGTAATAAGCTAATTAACGGTAATGATGCCCCTGAATATATTAAGAAGTATAAAAATACTGCTTTTCATGTGGCCTAATTACTAGCCGATCATACCTTTTTATACCAGTTGGGTGGTAAAAACCTTTACCTCTATCGTAATTAAGCTTCTAATCCCTTATATACTTTTAATCTTCGTGATCGTTACGCGGACCACACGTTTTATAGTATTATGTCAAATATAGTGGTGGTAGGGTAGTTAATAGAAAACTATTCGTAATATGTGGTATTATGGAGGAAAATTATTATAGTAATCAATATCGATCGTTACTATATTAATAAAACTAAAGTTAACTTTAAAATAGGTAAATAATTATAGTTATTAGGGATAAAGGTAGTTTAAATTGTTATAGGAATAATTACGTTTCATATTTTTAGTCTTTCATCTTTTTTCGCTTGTGTTTAACGGATATCAAGAATTTTAGGGTTAACTTTGACGTTAACGTAGATAAGCTGGTTAAAAACTGCCAGAGGTTTCCCTTCAATTTTAAATATGTGTACTTATGGTTTTATTTTTGATGTCTGGAAGTAGTGGTGTTAAACCTGATAAAGCCAGAAATACGTTAATTACACAGACTCTTTAATCACCTAGCCGTCAATAAGTTATATGAAGTCCTAAAGTCTATAAGGCATAAAGGTATGGAATGATTTGCCTTAAAAGTTATTAAAAGACTTTTCTATTATTGTGAAACGTATATTGAAGCCCTCTATATATTTAAGTTTATATCAAAAACGATAAGAATTCTAACTACGAGATTTTCGTCAATGTGTTTTACTTAAATAATAAACCTGTTTTTAACGTCGTTAATTTCATAACCACTTTTTATAGAGCTAAGTTTTCAAGTCCCTTTCGGTAAAGGATACGTAGGAAACGCTGAGGATATTATGGATTAATGTTTACCTGAGCCCACCTAACGTCTTTGTTTACGATACTCGTATTAAATTTTGTATGAAAAAGTTTTAAAAAGATATTAAAATAATGGGTATTTAGTGTAAATAGGTACATATTACAGATTATTAAAATATTAAAAAGGTTTAAAGGGTATACGTACTACTTGGCCGAACGTATAATATCGTTAAGTTGGAAATTAAAAGATTTATGGATCCGGAGGTACGTTTGTAGATAGTAGTAAAAGGTTTAAATAACACTATAGGCTTTAATAGCCTAGTACTAACGCTTCTGGTTTTTGGAGCGTATCTACGTTTTATGATTCAATCTCTACCTTCAGTAAGTACTTAAAAGTGTATTGCGACTTACGGTAAAACTTTGAGGGAACTGCTAAGGGAATCGGTACGCCATCATATCAATAATGCTCTTAATACTAAAAACGGCCCCTTAATAATCGAGTTATTTACTTTGCTGTTGTAAAGTAAAGTCCTCGTATGGAAGGAGTTGGGTAAATGGAAATGTATATGTAGGATTTTAAGTATTTAGAATTTCGAAGTGAGTGTTAAAAATGCTAATGGTTTTATATTTTTCTGAATTATTTTGGTTAAACTTTACATCAGGTCTACTCATAATGAAAAAATTGAAGTTAAGAGATCAAGTTAATACAAACCTTCTTTATCTATTATCAATAAGCCAATAAAACACCTCCGGCGAAAACAACTCCTGAATAAAGAAAAAGTTAAAGAGGAGGAATATATACCGGACCATATTTACAATACTATTTAGGTAAGTAGTAAAGAAAAGGATAACGAAAATTCGGCATTAAATCTTCGAGTATAAGAGATTATTAAGACTTTTGGAAAATCTTTTAAGAAGAGTGATAAATTTATAGTTAATGGTTTATTAACTCGAGGGATTGTATAATTCGTGTCTAAAATAGATTTTAACATTTAAAACCTAAACGTTATAATTTTTAAGTCGAGGATTATTTACAAGATTGAAGGTAATACTACGGGCGGCTATACGAAAAGTTACGTTTCATCTCTTAAAGATATGGTGACAAAGGTAAGGATTAAATCTCTACGTAGATGTTAAAGATTTAAAATATTAATTAACGTTTGGTAATCGCTTTAATAACAAGTACGTTAGCTCAAACTAAAGGTAAGTTTACGTTTGATAACTGTAATATAACGTAAGTCTATACATAATTGACAATAGACCTATAACGGATCGTATTATTTATGCTGTTATAGGAATTATATATTATTTATCCATTAAGGACGTTAATACGGCATATGAAATTACTATACAGATTAGTTAAATTCAACGTTTATCAATTAATAGCCTACCATTTGCACTTTAAATTACGGCTGACGATAAAGTTTTTAATATACGACCAATGTTTATTGGTAATGTAAGAGAGTGATTTCGGTGTATTAGGTATGTAAATTAATGATACCCTTTTCGTTGGAACGGCTGGCTTTATGATATTAAAACAGAAGTTGATTAAAAACTTTCAATTTTGAAATTATAAACCGGTAACAATATTAACGAAAGGTAAATAACTTAACTTCAATAAATCGTTAATTTGTATTTTTAGTATTAATACTGGCCTCAACTTTTGTTTATAGGGTTAGGGTACTAGTTTGGCTATAATCGACATGACTAATGTGGTTAAAGCTTAACAATATTTGAAATAGCGTATTCATGGCAGTTATATTATAATATTATATTCACCGAAATATTTTCATGACTTCTTCATTGTAGTGTAAGTATAAAATACAGTAGATAAAGACTTTAACCGGCTAAATAAGTATCTCGAATGATAAATACGTAATTTAGATTGTGAGATTAATATGATTATAATCGACTTGTCGAGGGTTAAGTTAATAATCTTTACGAATGAGCTTTTTACAGATAACACTAACCTATTTTTAAAAATCGCCTATTTAATAACCTTTCTGAACAAAGAAGAGCAGAAAGACTAGTTTAATATTATCTGTAACCTAATTTACTAAACCTTCTTTAAATATAAGAGGATTATACGAAACGTACTAGCTTCAGAAGTTTATGGCATAATAACAGGTTTTAACATAGGTGTAATATTACAAAATACCCGTAACCTTATTATCAGGTAGTTGAAGATTCTTTTTATTTCGGTTATAATTTATACCACCTCGAAAAGCCTGTTTAAAAGCCTTTCAAAGCTTAAAATTACTAGTGAAAAACGCTTGATAATTGGAGTAATAGCACTTCGTAAAGCGTACAACGGGAGAGATATTAAAAAAATTCCGATATATGAACGGCAAAGACAATCCTGCTAATGTTATAATAAAAAATTACTAAACAAAGCTCAAAAAAGGTTTGTGGATAATAATGAGCTGACTATACATATTGAGGGTTACGTTAATGGGCCGTCTGGTAAGCCCAGGTTACGTAACGACAACGATGGTTGTATTGGTAAATTGGAAAACTATCAGAGAAATAAAGGCGAAGGCTAAGTTAGAGATCTATTTGACTAGCACGGCTAAAGTGAAGGTTTGTAAAGGCCTGTGGCAGAAAAACTTTCTATAAGAGTTGATGAATTCGGACCTGAGATCAATAGAATAATTAAGGTTAAATGTGGTTAATTCGCATTCAATTTGGTGAAATTTATTATGGAGGTCAATTGGAATTGATAGGGGGTTATCAAGTTGACAAGGTTGCTGTTTAACGCTAACTGGAAAAGATTCGTTAACTACACTAGCGTAAACGCACAAACTAGAGAGCTGCCATTGTTGGAATAGTACTACATACAGTAAAAAATATCAATTTTACTTACAGTAAAGTTAATTATACTGAATTACAAGTTAAACGTATTGTTTGTATGAACTTGCTATATTGGGTGTAAGTCGATTGCAGTATGCTACACTTCAGTTTAGAGCATGAGCCAAGCAATTGGCTATACAAATTACAGTGCAGACCGGCTAGCGGTCTGCCAAACCTAGAACAATACATCTACCACTTGATCAATGCAATACTACTATTACTTCGACCAATCTAATCGATAACATTGCAACGATCTAAGGCACTACCAATAAGTAGGCGATTAAGGACTTTAAATTCTAAAACTTTAAGTTAGTTACAATATTCGTGAAGGGTAATCAACTTAACTTTAATGGATCGTTAATCCGTATACTTGGTATTAATATCGACTTAACTTATGTTAAAAGGGCTAAAACGTTAATTTAACTATAATGGACACGAGTAACGTAGCCAATGATTAATGGTATCTATAATAATGTACTCGTAGCAGTTATATTGACACCTTATGTTAACTGGAGGTATTTTATAACCTATTTATTGCGGTACAAGTGTAAAACCTAACGAATAATAGCTTTTAACTGGTTAAATAAAAAGCTTATATAGCAGATACGAAACCTGAACCAGGGGATTAATATAGTCTCAATCAATCTATCAAGAGCTCAATAAATAATTTTTACAGAGAGACTTTTTCAAAATAACACCAACTTGGTTTTATGCATCGGCTTTCTTATAACCCTTGAAATAAATATAGGCGTGAAGACTAATTTAACATTATCGATAACCTAATCTATCAGAACTTAATTAAATATAAAAAAATCACATGAAACGTACTAGATTTAAAGGTTTACAGTATAATATAGGACTTTATTATAGACATAGTACTATAGGAAACCTTGAACGTTATTACCAGACAGTTAAAGGTTTATCTTTTTCCGGTGGTAATTTATACCGATTCGAAGAGCTTATTCGAATACCCTTTAAAGCTTAAAAGCACTAGCGAAAAACATCTGATAATCAATGTAATGGTATTTTGCGAAGCCTATAAAGGCAGAGAAATAAAGGAGTCCCGGTAGATTAAAAGAAAAGATAATCTTTCTGTATTTATAGCAAAGGTGTTACCGAATAAGGCTTTGGAAAAATTGATGGATAGTAACAGGCTGATAATACGTATCAAAAGCTACGTTAAAAGGCCACCCAAAAAGGCCAAATTACGTGATAACGGTTGGGAATATACTGGAAAATTAGAAGACTGCTAGACAATTAACGATAGCAACTTATTTAACTGTCACAGCTAAATCAGAAGTTAGCATAATTTTATGGAAAAAGAACTTTTTGTAAAAATCAATAAAGTCGAGCTTTGGAGCTGTGAAACAATCGATGGCAATTGGGGTTAATTTAAATGCAAATGGATGTAATTAGATATCAAATTTAATTGGTATTAATAGGGCTCTAACCACTTAATGAGGTCGCAGTTTAACATTCACCGGAAAGATTGATTAACCATACTAATGTATACGCATAAACTAAAAAGCCGCCAGTGTTGGAATAGTAGTAATTATAATGCAGTAGGTCAACTTTACTTACAGTAAAGTTAACTATACTAACTTCAAGTTGAGTGTATTGTTTTGTATGGGCCTATTGTATTGACTGTAAGTCAAGTACCATATGCACTCACTTCATACTGAGGTACGAGCCAAATAATTGGACATACAAATTACTACGTAGACCAGTTAGAGGTCTGCTAAACCTAAAACAATACATCCACTACTTGATGACGTAATACTACTATTACTTCGACCCATCGAATCGATAACGTTGCAACGTCCAAAGTTCTACTAACAATTCATATACATTTTAATGAAAGCTAAAACAAAAGTACAAAATAAAAACAATCCGATAAAAAATTTGGCAAAAGTGATTATCGTATTCGTGATCACAAGTATAAATCTTGTAAGACTCATAATAAACTTAGCGAAAAGCGACACAACGATAATCTCCGTAATAACCGTAAGGTTCGCTGCCGCGATGGAGATAATTGTCACGATTATGATCGACGTTGTAATCGATAGCGTAAACATGTTAATAATGTTTAATCTAACTTGAAAAACAATTAATTGAAATAAAGCGACTCTGATTCCTCCTCCTTGTAGTAAACGAATAAGATAAGCTTTACAAATGAGATTACAAGTTTGTCCACTAAAACATTACCAAGTCATCGAAATTATGTAACCTATAAATATATATACGAATCTTGTAATACGATTTTCAAACATTTAAAATTTATTATAGAATGAGGATATCATTTTCGCGAATTATAGAACGGAAAATCAGGTATATAAACAGAAAAATACTTTTGAAGTAAAACAAAATCGCCTACTGAATATAAAATCTAGAATTTGTTATCGTTAAATTCATTTACAAAGAAGCAGTTATAGTTATAAAAGGCTTTTACACTCTCTAAGTAGCCGTTCGTACAATTTCATTCAGCCTAAATTCTACTTTTCATCTTGAAACAGGTATTAATAAATAATTCGTTACTAAATTGTACTGTCATAAGTATTTTCCTATTTATGTTGAAACTATTATTATATCGAGCGAAACTAATTTCAACGCTATAAGACCCTTAGTGAAGTTTATTACTAAAGTTTGTTTGTTATATTTAACCTATAGTGATAAGTTGAACGGTGCACCTACTATCCTTAAAAAACCATAAAGATATAAATTGTAAATCGTTCTAATATAAGTACCTTATCTTCGAATAATTAGTTAAAGCTTTGTAATGCTAACATTTTTTTATTTACAAATATTATTAACTTTAAAACAAGTTATTTCAAGGTGCCTTTTACCATCCATAAAAAGTCAAAATACTGAATCATTTGTAAGGTATTTACTAAAGCCCTCGTCAATATAATTTTATTGAAATAAACCGGCCATCTTCCAATCCAATACACTAAGCTTCTTAAAGAAAACTTTATATTTATGACTGTTGGAATAGCAGTCAAATACGGTACAGTCAAGTCAACTTTACTTGCAGTAAAGTTGATTGTGCGTACTGTAAATTGACTGAAGTTTGTTGGATTTTAATACACTGCACTTCAAGTGTAGTGCAGTAGGTGCCCACTTCAATGTGTGGCACATGCCAAAGTGTTCAGCCATGCAAATTAGTGTGCAGACCGGCTAGCGGTCTGCCAAACTTAGAACTTACAACTAAAAGAAAACAACCAAAATCAATGCAGCACAAGTTACTTCGACTACAGTGATTCGAATCAACTACGTTGCAACGATAAAGGCATACCAATACTGATCAGTGCTCACCAGGTTAATCACAGATTAGCTAAGTAGAAGAAAAAGCTGCTTTCTTATTATTATACTTTGTTTAGGTAAGTTAAAGGAAAGATTTTTGCGAATAGCCCCTATACATTGTGCCAGTTTTCGCGGAAGTAAATAGGGAAGGCTTTTGGATTGTGTCAGTTTTCGCGGCAATTTCAGAAGTAAGCGACGGTATCGTTATTGAAAACACCATAAAATCTTTATTAATCTTTTTTTAAGGCGTGAAGATTAACCGCTTAAAAGTTTTAAAAGATCACTAAATTGATAAGTTAGCAAACGACTAATTTAGTACTATTATAATTACTACTACTATGGGTACTACTATTATAAACTTTAAATCTTTAAACTGACTAAATCCTAAGACCTTTAATTTATACCAACTTTAACAGAAAACCTACGACCTACTACTTTACATTACTTTTTTCTTCTATACTTTTTAATTCGCATTATAATAGCTTTAGTATACACCAGAATTAATACCGTCAACTACTTCGACCGAAAAGGGTAATTAAGAACCTCGGTACTATCTTTAAGAAATATTACATCGAAGATCTTTAGTTTATGGATGTCGATGAAACCTTAACTTCTAAATACCTTAAAGTCGTAATTAAACGTTATATACTCGATATAAATACTACTGGAAACGTTTGAGAACCCCGAATATTCAATAATCTTCAAAAATTATTTAGGGACAAGATTATAGAAATATAAATAAAGGCAGACAAATAGGTAAAGATAAGGGTAGAAGCTAAACTATATAATCGCAGTAATAATCTTCCCGCAAAAAAAAAAAAAAAAAACAGTTTTATATATATCATTTTTGAATACCTAATAGATAAATATCTTTAATAAACTAAAGTTAAGTGTAAAATTATTACTAAAGACGGTATTCCTAAACGTTTTTATATACGTTCATAAGGATATATCCAAACCTAAATAAGTTTTCCAAACCCTTTACGTATAATCAACGATTTAATGCCACTAGTCGTGTAAAATTAAGTAATATATACGCTACAAACCCTTCAATTTACCCTTTAATTAAACAGGATTTTTGACGTACTCCTTAACACTAAAATGAGTATTACTAAGGCGGTTAGAACCTTTAAATTTCCTTACCCTAAACCCTATAACACGTTTAATTTTAATAGCCAAGTTAAGAAAGGAATAGTTTTACGCGAAAGCTTATTGTAGGTACGATTATAGACCTTTTACCCTTAAAATTAGTTAGAGGTAACTATCTTACCTCTTAATATTAACCCTAGTACCAGCCGAGGGATTAGGAGGGTTCCTACGACCAGTATATCATCCTTCCTTTTCAACGTGTTTCTATAGTAGATACGTATAATATAGAGATTACTATATTCCTTAAAATCTGAAAAGGAAAGAAAAAGTATAAAAGTAAACTGTAAAACCTTCTTGACGTTAATTTACGTTTGGTTTTTAATATTTGTCGACAATTAAATGTTAAATCGTAAGGTTTTCACTCGTTATTTCCTCGTATTCTCACCGGTTTAGCCTAGGATTATTACCTCCGACATCTAAAGAATCACTCCTTTTTTCGCGAAATCTATAATAGCCTAAAAAGTTACTTCGAGCACGATATTAATCTTATTTAATACCATATCGATTGAAACATTATTAAGTGGTTTTATATATTAAATTATAAAAAGGAGTCGAAAAACAAGATAAACCTCCCTAACTGGATGCTTAATAAGTTAAAACTTTACTAATAAGTAATAAGAAAGATGAAAGCTAGCGAAAAAATCTTACGCCATTAGGTTTGATAAGCCGTTACCAGCTATTAAAAATTCGAATACGCCTTTTAATTCCCTGATACCACCTGCGAAAAGTGTTTTTTAACTAATTACGTTTCTTATGAATAACCGTAACAACTCGAGTCTCCGGTTCGACTAATATATACCTTTTAACCCCTAATTTTAGTAAAGACTAAGAAAACCCTTTCTACACGTATTACATCAACCGTAAATACGGAAGGCTCAACTAATAAGGTTAATAGAAGGCCTGGACCTGGGGACGTAACCAAGCTACCCATGGAAAAGTGTTTTCCTATTCCTTAAGGTCTGTAAATCAATTATATAAGTTTACTTTAAACGTTAAAAGATATTGGATTTGCGGTAATTAAGGCTACTGGTTAATACTTTACATTGTTACCGATCGTAAATCAAAGTAGGTAATATATTATATATAATTTCTTTTTACCTTCAATGTGAATTAATTCGAATAAGTTATCAACTTCGAGGGAAAAAAGATTAAAAAGAAGTAAAATAAGCCTAAAAACATCAGCTAATACGACTTAGTTTAAAAAGATGTTAATATAAAGGTTAAGGTAGAACTTAAACGCCATAAGTTTCATTTCCTAGGTTAGGCTAACACAAAACTAGTATAGAAACTTTTCGAATTGGCCTATCTTAGCGAATACCTTTAATACCTACAGCCTAAAGGAAAAGGTGTTGAAGAATTTTAGTGCCCATATACACTTTTTAAAGGATCTCCTATTTACTCTTAACTAAGTTAGACCTTTTTAAATGTTGGCAATAAGGAACTTGTCAATTTGTTCGGTATTCCAACACCCCTACGTAATAGCGCGGACTACGCCTTTAGTGGCGGCCGAACGTGTGAAGCAAGGGCTACCAACGCGGAAAAAGGTATTGATATTAACGCCTTACATAATCAATTAAGTAGAAACCTTGCCAAACCCCTTAACACCAAATGGATTATCGCTAACCTCCCTGTGACGGAAACTCTTAGGCTTATTTCACCCAAGATTTTTAACACGTTTAGTTTTAGTAGCCAAATTAAGAAAGAACCGGCTTTATACGTGAGCCTATTGTGGGCACAACTATTGGCTTTTGCCTTTTCAACTTAGCCAAAGGTAATTATCCTGCCCACCAACACCAGTAATAACTTTAATCCTTTTCCCAGCCAGGTTAGAAAGGTCCTTACAATGAGTATATTGCTCTTTCCCTTCAACGCATCCTTATGGAGAATACGGACTATAAGGAAATTACTATATTCGTTAAGATCTGTGGAGAAAAGTAAAAATATAATGGTAAGCCGTATAACTTTCTCGACGTCAAGTTACGCCTATTCTTTAACATTTTTCGCTAAATAAAAGTTAAATTTCCAGATTTTCACTCGTTATTTCCTAATATCTTTACTGGTTAAGCTGAGGATTATTACCTTCGATACCTAACGAATCGCCCCTTTTTCCGCGAAATTTACAATGGTATAAAGAGCTACTTCGAATACTATATTAATCTTACCTAATATTATACCTACTAGAATAATATTAAGTAGTATTATATGTTGGATTACAAGAAAGAGTAGGAAAGTAAGATGGAACTCCTTAATTAGATGCTTAACAGGCTGATACTTTACCAACAAGTAATATAGAACGTGGAAGCTAACGAAGGCACCCTACGTTAGTAGGTCCGATAAATAATTACGGACTATAAAAAGTTCGAATACGTCTTTCAATACCTTAACGTTATATGTAAAGAGTTTTTTAACTAATTTCGTTCCTTGTTAACAACCGTAACTGTTCGAGTATCCGGCTCGACTAGTATACATCTTTAAGCTCCGGAATTAAGTAACAAATAAAAAACCCCTTTTAATTCTTATTGCATTAATCGATGGTACAGAAGGCCCGGCTAATACGGTTAACAGAAGGTTCAGATCTTTATCTACAGAGGAAGGTATTCCTCTTCTTAAAAATATTTAAGCCAGTTAATCAAATTCACCTTAAACGCTAAAAGATATTGGATTTACGGTAAGTAAAGCTATTAGTTAAAACGTTATATTATCGCCTAACGTGACATATAGCAGGTAATATACTATACGTTTTACACCTCTACCTTGAAATGAGATTATATTGAGCGGGTTATACAGTTGAAAGGAAGTGAAAATAAAGAAAGGAAAGCAATTTAAAAGCTATAGGCTGGTACGAAGATACTAATATTATCTCGAAAGCAACGTAATAACTAGCCGATCATGCCTTTTTATACCGCTTTATAGGTAAAGACTCCTACTACCGATATAACGATAAAAATCCTGGCCCTATATACACCTTTACCATCCAAAACCGCTACGCGAAGTAATTCTTTTAGGGGATTATATCGGATACGGAGGTAGCACAGTATTTAATAAGAGGATATTTGTAATATATCGCGTTATTAAGGGATTCTGATACTGTTACGGAACTTGACCACGCGGATATTGGTAAGGTTAAGGTTAGCTTTGGCTTTGGAAAAATGTTATTTTTACTGGGATTAACGACGTTTAAAACTGTTATTAGCATTAATTGTTTTTTACATTTTGGAATCCCCTACCCCCTTTCTCTTTTACCTAAAATATATGAAAAATCTTGGTGTTAACGTTGTTTAGACTAACAAATTGATATGAGTTAAGGCCGGTAAAATGTTTTTATTTAGCCTTAAATAAAGGTATCTTTGGTTTTATCTTTAAAGGGTAAAAATAATGATGTTAAAATTAATAAAGGTGGAACTTCATTAATTATATCGTAGGTTTAATTACCCGGTAATTAATAAGATTTATAAGGTTTTAAAGGTACTTAGCTATGAAGATATATATTTACCAGTACTGAAAGAAGTTAAACGCTTTTACTACCACTGCCAATTATACTTTTAAAGCCTTTTAAAATTTAAATTTACGTTAATGGAAAACTAGGACTTTAATTCAAAAATCTTTGTAAACTTGTTTATATGGACGGTAAATTAATATTATAAGTTATGGATTTCGTTATGGCTTTTTATGGCACCAAACTCCATAAAACTATTACGATAAAGGAAATATAGGAAATACTACGTAATTTGTAGATTAACACGTACCTTAGTTCAATAAACGTATTAGTTTACAATAATGGTACTAACTTGATTACAATGGAGTTTTAAGCTAACATAAAGTTAATGGGAATTTAATATAAATAGATTTCCGTTAAAGTTTACTAAGGTATTAGCAAGGTTGAAAATGTATATACCCTTTTATGATAGGCTTACGATATTTTTATACTGGAAATAGGAAGCTTTATAAGTTAAAAGGCATCGCTTTAAATAACGGTAAAAGGTTTTAATAACACTATTAACCTTAACAAACTTGTATTAACTTTACTAGTATTAAGGGACTATCTACGTATAATATCTAAGTTTCCCCCCTTATTAAGTATTTAAAAACGTGTTATGATATATAACAAAGCTTTAAAAGAATTGAGAAAGGAATCGGCACATCGCTAGGTTAATGATACCCTTAATAACAGGAATATAGCTTTAATAATAGACGTACTTTTACTCCCCGTTTAAAGTTAAGTACTTACGTAATGCGAGCCAGGTAAGTAGAATGGGCTGTATAAGATTTTAAGTATTAACAATTTAAACGAGGTAATTAAAACTGCTAACAGCCCTGCAACTTTTTGAGTTACATAGATTAAACCATACCGAAACCTTTTAGGCATTACAAGTTTCATAAAAATCCTAACATTGATAACCTTTAAACCAAGCGAATTAGTTAATATAACCCTCCTGAACCGATTATCAATAAGATAATAAAACGTTGGTAGCGTGGACGACTAATTAAAAGGAGTATATATATTAAAAAAGAGGATGTTGATAGGGATCATGAGCCCGGCAAGGCATATAAAATAACGTGGATATCTTAAAAGGAAAAGTCTAATGGAAAACTTACCTTTAAATTACGTGTCGAAAGAATCATTAACATCTTAGGTAAAGCGTTTAAGGAAAGTAATTAAGTGGAAATTAACAGGATTTTATTACGAAAGGTTATATAATTTGTACCGTTAACGTAATTTAAAGGTTAAGACGTCACTATCTTCAAATTAAGGATTATTTACTAAATTATGAGTAAAATTACTAACCGGTCGTACGAAAAGTTGCGGCTAATTGTTTAAGGATACAGTAATAAAGGTAAGAATTAGATCCTTATTCAATTTTTTATAATTTAGAATATTAGCTAACGTTTTATTATCGTTATTCTAGCTAGTTTTACTACTAACATAAAGAGCTGGTTTATTTTTAATAGCTGGGATATTACGTAAACGTATATATAATTGGCTACCAATTTCCAACAAATTGTATTATTAAAGTTGCTAAAAGAATTAAGAGATAATTTTCCGGCCAGTACGGTAATACGTTGTAATAAGTCTTTGTATAGATTATCTGAGGTAGGCGTTCATTAGTTCCTAACGTACCAAACATACTTTAAGAATAAGCTCTATATAAAAACTTTAACCTTTAACCCGTATTTATTAATTATAAAAAATAAAGACTTTGGTATCGTAGGTATGTAAACTAACGATACCCTTTTTTTCGGCAATATCAGGTTTCTGACAGCGAAATAGCGTATTATTAAAAAGTTAAGCTTTTGAAAGTGCAAATTAGTAAAAACGTTGGTTAAGGGTATATAATTTAATTTTAATCAATTGTTAATCCATATTAATGGTATTAAGGTTAAAAACGGCATTTATATTAAACTACGTGAAAAAATGCAAACTATAAGCCTAACGATTATCGAGAAAACCGACAAGGTAAAATTATAAAGGCATCTAAAGTAAAGGGCTCGTGCGTCTTATATAGCTATATTATGCTAACTAAAGGTATCGTACAATCTTTCCATTATAATACAGGTATAAAACTCATAAAACGAAGAATTTGATAAGTTAAATAAATGGATTTAGTGGAAAATGGACTATGTGAAAAGAGGAATTAATATGGTTTTTGTAGATTTGACGAAAACGAAGTTAATAATCTTCGTAAACGAGTTATTTGTTAATAATATTAACCTTACATCGTAAATCGGCTTCCTGATAATGTTCGTTAATAAGGATAGGTCGGAAGGGCAATTTATGATTACTGGAAACCTTGTATATTAGATATTTGTTAAGTATAAGCGTGTAATCCGGATTATACTGGCTTTTAAAGTCTATAACATAATATAAAGCTTTAATATGGGTATAGTAATCGATGACATATTAAGGATTATTACCAAATAACTAGAATTACTATCGATACCTTAGTAGTTTATAACAACTTTCGAAGCCTTTACGAATGTTTATTAAAATTAGGCACGATTAATAAAAAACAGCCTAATGATAAACGTAATAACGTTAATGGAGGTATACGAAGCCCGGAAAATCAATAAGTTACGGTAAATTACCGGTAAAAATAACCTTACCGATGTCATAACTAAAACCACGCTTAATGATGCCTTGAAAAAGTTTATAGATAGTAATACGCTAACTATACAAATTGAGGGATACGTGAATCTCCCGGTATATAGCGTGGAGTAATAGAGTTTCCCTGGAAAATTGGAAGACTATTAGGGTAGCAATGGCAATGGTGGTGATATTAGTAGTTTGAACTATTAGCAAAAGGTACGTAAGGGGTGGCGTACTTAATTTGCGCAGGTTTATGGCGAAAAATTTGTATACGGGATTTGAGGAACGAAGATCTCGAAAGAGTAAAGTAAAAAGGCCATGAGAAGCCGTAATTAATGTTAATTTCAGTATAGATTGATTTGAAATAACAGGGGTTTAGCTTGTTATTGACTTACAGATTGGGGAGGGATTTCAGAGGTTGTTACCAATTGATAGCAAGCTACGCTATCGTACGTAGGCACAAAAAAAAAAGCCGCCAGTATTGGAATAGCAGTTAAATGTAGTACAGTTAAGTCAACTTTACTTGCAGTAAAGTTGATTTCACATACTGCAAATTGACTGCAGTTTGTGGGATTTAAATACACTGCACTGCAAGTTTAGTGCAGTAGGTGCCCACTTTAAAGTAGGGTACAGGCCAAAGCGTTTGGCCATACAAATGAGTGTACAGCTTAGTTAGTGGTCTACCAAACTTAGAACTTACATACATCAATTAAAAATATCAACGCAACACCAGTTACTTCGACCACAGTGATTTGAATCGACTAAGTTGCAACGATAAAAGCCTACTAATAATTAGGCTGATTATGTTCTATGTCTTGAAATCCTCTAACACATTCCTCATTTACTTGCCAAATATAAAGATTCTCAGTATTAACGTCGATGTTAAAGTTTACGAATTGGTTAAAATGATTAAAGGTTTCTTCTCGTATTGAAGTAAAAGTATTTGTAATTTTACCCGTAGAATTTAAAAGTAACGGTATTAAATTTGAAGAAATTCAAAAGAAATTAATTACATCGGAGTTTTAATGACCTAGTCGTCGATAATCTATATTTAGTCCTGGAATCAGTAGGGTACGAAGGTATGAAACACTTTTCTTTATAAGCTATTAAAAGCCATGGCTACTAGTGTAAAACATATAGCTAAGCCCTACCATAATTTAAATTTATATTAAAAAACGACAAAGATTTTAATTACGAGATTTTTGTTGATATACTATACTTGAATAATAAGCTTATATTTAACTTAATTTACTCTGTAACCTCTTTTTACGAAGCCAGATTCCTTAAGTCTCTATTTCCGAAGGATATGTTAAAAACGTTAATAATATTGTAAATTGATACGTACTTAGGCTCACCTAATGGAATCGTTCACAATATTAATATCAACTTTATGACAGCGGAGTTTTAGAATAATAATAAGATAATGGGAATTTAGTCTAAATCGATGTTTTGACAACTTACTAAAATATTAAAAATGTTAAAAGGATACACGTATTACTTTTCAAAGTATACAATATTATTACGTTAAAAATAAAACCTTTATAAATTAGGAGGTACAGTTTTAAATGGTTGCAAATTCTCTGAATAATATAGTAAGTCTTAATGGCCTAATGTTAACAATATTGTTTTTGAAATTATTTTTTCCTTTAAAAATAAATTTCTACCATCAACAAATACCTAAAAAGAACCTATAACGTAGGGTAAAACCTTAAAGGAATTACAAAAGAAATCGTCATGACGTTAAGTTAATAATACCCTTGATATCAGGAATAGTTCTATAACAACCGACGTACTTACTTTGTCATTATAAAGTAAATTTCTTGTGTGGCAGAAAACAAGTAATTAAAATAGCCTATTAAAAGTTATATGTATCGCTAATTCTAAAGTAATTGTTAAAATAGTTAACGGTTTTATAATATTTCGTATAATTTATATTGAACCATATATTGAAGCGATTAATTATAAAGATAATAATAAACATCCTTGAACCAAGTAAATTGGTTAATGTAAGACATTTCCTCCGTAACTAACAAGTCGATAAAATATCAACAGCGCGAACGATTACTAAAGAGAAGACACGCTGAAGATAATAAATATATATCAGGTTGGATTTACAATACTATTTGAATCAGCAAAAAAAAAAGGGAGGATCAAAACTTAATTGTATAGCTCCGGATATAAGGCGTTATTGAAACCTTTCGTAAATCTTTTCAAAAAAGCGATAAATTCAAAATCAATGAAATATTTTACGAAAAAATATAAGACTTATACGTAAAAGCGACATTAACCTTTACGATCTCAATATCACTATTTTTGAGTCGAGAACTATTTGCAAGGTTAATAGTAAACTATAGAACGGCTGCACAAAAAGTTACGCTTAATTATCTAAGGATATATTAATGCAAGTGAAACCTAAATCTTTATATAATTGCCAAATATTAAGATAATAAGTTAACGGTTGATTATAGCTATAATAAGAAGTTTAATTGTCAAGATTAACGACAAATGTACCCTAAATAACCGTGATATTACATAAACGTATGTGCAATCAATAATTCATTTTTAACGGATCGCCTTATCAGAATTACACAAAAACTGCATGATAAATACCTTTAAGGGACTATTATACAATATATTGAATTACTATACAAACTCGTTAAAATAAGCGTTTATAAACTCCTAACTTATTAGTCGTACTTTAAATCAAGTTTAGGTATAAATTTTTAAAACCTACAACCTATATTTATTAGTTAGGTAAAATAAAAATTTTGGTTTCATCGGTATATTGACTAACGATATCTTTTTTATTAAACAGATAAGCTTCATAATATTGAAATAACAATTGATTAAAGGCTTAACGTTTTCAAATTGCAAACCGGTTGCAATTTTGACAAAAGGTAAACAATTTGACTTTAATGGATCGTCAATTTATATACGTGATATTAACTATATTTATCTTAACTTTTATTCAAAAATCCAAATAGGTAACTCAGCTATAATTACCAAGAGGAGGTAATTTAGTAGTTACTATAAACTATTAATCTATTATACTGACGTACGCGTACAAAAAAAAAAATTCGTTAGTATTAGAACGGTAGTAATTATAGTATAGTAAGTTAATTTTTCTTGCAAATGAAGTTGACTATATTGACTGTAAGTTGACTGTATTGTTTTTTGGGTTCATTGTATAAACTTTAAGTAAAATATAGTATGTTTCTGTTTTATACCAGGGCATAAGCCAAGCATTTAGCTATACAAAATACTGTGAAAACCAGCTAGCGGTCTGTCAAACCTAAAACAATACATCTACCACTTAACTACACAATACTACTGCTACTTCGACCACGTCTAGAATCGACAACATTGCAACATCTAAAGACCTACCAACATTAATAAGTTCTTATTAGGTTAAGTACATCTTTTTTAAGTAGAAAAGAGGCTTTTGTTACGCTTCGGAAAAGTTTAAGGCAGAAGAAAGACTTTTGCGAAAGGCTTTTACTATTGCGTTAGTTCATAACAGCAGTAAGTAAAAAAGACTCTTGAATTACGTTAGTCTATAACGGCAATTTGGAGTTTACGAAAGTATCGTTATTGAAAAATACCAAGAAATCTTTACCAAATCCTTTTTAAAAATGTTTAAATTAACCACTAAAATTCTTGAATTGTTAAGTTAGTAAACAGTCAAGTAAGTACTACTGTGGGTACTACTATTAAAAAAATCACTAAATCCTTCACCATTTAATTACTGATAATAAACAATTTTTGACTTTACCTCTTATACCAAAGTTTTCCCTTGATATTTTTCTTTTCTCTTAATACTACTCCTTTACCTACCTTATGTTACAATCATCTGTTTAATCGTCAAAATCGATAATTTAAGCGAAAACACTAAAATTCGCCAGGTTGCATTAAAAAAGCCACGTCGCGCGACTTTACTCTGAGTCGCCAAGTTTTCACACTTTTAAATCGCAAAGTTCTTTCGCCTAAACCACTAATTCCAATATTATACACAAGCTAAAACGTCAAAATAACTACTGTAAACGCTTAATTAAAAGATATTGTTAACCTTATTAAAAATAGGTAATTAAAGATTTCAGACTTACCTTTTTAAAGTATTTCTACAAAGAACTTTAGAAAATAGATATTCATAGAAACTTGACTGAAGAGCACTTAACCAAATTAGTTAACTATCATATCCTCGAATGAAATAACAGTGGGTTTAATCGTAAAAAATGCGTTTCTTAAATCTTGGGTTATTTTTTTTGATGATTAGACTACCAATATGAGAAAGAAGATTTAAAACGAGGTTAAGAATAAGTTAAAGATAAAGTCCGTTCGTCGAAGAATCTACGTGTTATTTAAAAATTTAACAAAGTTGACACAACCTCCCTTTGAATTGGCATAACTTAAAGAATATATTTAAGATTATAGACCTCAAAACCTATAAGTAAAATACAAAAGCGTTAAAAACATTTAATGACCTTATATATTCTTAAGGGGACCACCATTTAATTTTTGATTGAATCAGGCCTTTAACTTCCCCGTTAGTACTAATTCTCTATATGTAAACGATAAGAACCTATTAATTTGTTAGGTAACCTAGAACATCTACGTGATAACGCGGAGTATACCTTCAACAGCAGTAAAACACGTGAATGAGAAATTGTTAACGCGGTAATAGAAATCAATATCGGCATTATTTATCGGGTAATTAAGTAAGATCGTCAAGTTTCCTAAAACCTTCCTTACGGCTAAATTAACCTTACCCCTTAAACCTTTTCTTAATATCGTTCAAAATTTCCCCAATATCATCAGATTTCTTAGGGAAAAACTTCTCATGATAGATACATTTATATACGTAAACCTATTATAAGTCCTACTATAAGGCTTTACCCCTCGAGATATGCAACTAGTAATTACCCCTACTATCGCAAATTGGAGGTTTTAAAGCTTAAGTTAACGGCAGGAAATATTATTAACGACTGGGATAATTATCGTAATATTCCAGCTAGATCTTTTAAACTGATGGATATTATTACAAACTCCTTACAAACTTCATGAACATCTGAAACGATGCAGAAAATTATGACGAGAAGTTTTATAATCTACTTAATACAAAAATATACCCTTATTAAACATTTGTAATTAATTCGTCTTAAACATTTGTAAGTGGATGGAGGTCTCTCCTTTTGTTTTTCACTTACTATTACTTGAAATTTTCACAGGTTACGCTAAAGATTACTACTTCATCTTCCCAACAAAAGTAAAATCGTTTCGAAAAATATACGAAGACATGAAAATAAATTTCGAATACGATATTCACCTTATGTAATATTATACAGATTGTGTTACAATAAGGTAAATGATGATAACAATAAAAATAAAAAATAGAAAACTTCGATAAATATCCTTAACTAAATGCTACATAAGTTAATATTATACAAATAGAAAATATAAAAAAACCATATTAGCGAAATTACTTTGCACAAATGTTATGACCCAAGCACGTTGGCGGGTCAGGAAACAGGCCAGCATGCAGCTGGGCTATCAAGAGCCTGAAATCCAACACATCAAGCGGGAAACATCTCTAGGTGAGCTTCAGTGAGAACCGGTGAGTCTTAGTGAGTACCGGTGAGCCTCAGTGAGTACCAGTGAGCCTCAGTGAGCACCGGTGAGCCTCAGTGAGTACCGGTGAGCCTCAGTGAGCACCGGTGAGCCTCAGCACTGAAGATGGTATGAAGGCTATAGGATATAAGGACACGGCCATCACCACATAGATATTATTTCCTTCATAGCTCTTCAGTTGTCAATCTAAGTATTCAGTCTCAGTATATTCTGAATAGCCTCACGGCTTTTAATTCTTACTTGTACGGTTGCGATATTGTTCACTCAGCACCTCTGCTACCTTCTTGATAACATAAACCCTCTAACACCTTCTATACACTCATGGGTATTTAGTGTGATCATTACAACAAACAAGTACAGGTAACAATTACGGACATTAAAGAATTCGAATACGCTTTACAATGTCTAGATACCCATCTGTATAGGAGGTTTCAGTTAAATAAGGTTTTTATTTATAATCGCAATAGATCGTTTACCAAACTTGATTGGTATATACTCAAACGCTAATAATTTCCGTAATAAGTATAGAAAAAACAACGTAACGGCACACTAGATTAATCTTATTAACAGGCGGCCCTAACACTTAAAATCTGGCCTAAAGCCCTCAAACTAAAAACCATAACCATTCTAATCCCAACGAAAGCAAAAATTAAAAGAACCCATTAACCGAAAGAACAATCGTTGTAATAATAGTAAAAGACATTGGATTAATAACAAGCATAGCTATTAGTCGACTCGCCGCCCTCCAGTTGAACGCAATGAACAATAGGTAATATACCATGCCTTATAACTCACTAACTCTAACCAAAATTACTTAAATCATATTGCAGACTATAAAAGTGAAAATTTCGTTATTAATGATAAAGATATGTTAAAAAAGATCATGTGATATGAAGATATTACTTTTGATACCACTTAGTAACTAGTTGATCACGCCTTTTGATGCCGTTTGAATAGGGAGAACCCCTATATTTTCCCTACATAAGCCTATAACCCCTTATATACTTTCAATATTTGCGATCGTTACGAATACCACACGTTTTAAGATATAATATCAGACATAAGGGCAGCAATATACTTAATAAAAGGCTATTCGTAATGTATAGAATTATAAAAGGAAAGTACTACTACTACAAAAATTAATCGTTATAATACCATTAAAACTAAAGTTAACTTTAATCCAAACAAAAAACCACCGTCCCTAAGGATGAAAATTATTGAAACTATTATTAAACCGATCACGTTTTATATCTTCAAATCCCCTACGTGTTCTTCTTTTACCTGGAAAATATAAATATCCTCGGTGTCAACTTCGACGTTAATACTAACGAACTAGTTAAAAACGACCAAAAGTTCACTCTTGCCTCTAAGTGGAGGCACCTTTAATTCCATCTTTAAAGCCCAGAGATAACGGTACTAAACTTAACTAAGTCAAAAATACATTAATTAAATCGGAGTTTTAATTGCCCAACCGTTGACAGGCTATAGAAACTCCTTAAATCCATGGTGCATAAAATTTGAAATACTCTATTCTAAAAGATAATAAGAAGCTCTGCAACTATTGGCAAATATATATCTAAACCTCACGAAAATTAAAGTTTATATTAAAGAATAACAAAGATTTCAACTATAAAATATTCCTCAATATATTCTACTTAGATAACAAATATATCCTTTACGTTATTGACTTCTTAACCTCTTTTCACGGGATTAAGTTACTTAAATCCTGATTCGCGAAAAACACATAGATAACTTGCAGGATACTATAAATAAACACGTACCTAGACCCACTAAACGTTATTGTTTAAAATACCAATACCAACTTTATAATAACGAATTTTTAGGCGAATGTTGAAATAATAAGGATTTAGTGTAAATAGATGTCTGTTAAGGTTCACTAAGGTATTGAAAAGATCGAAAAGGCATGTGTAATACTCTGCAAAACGTGTAATATCCTCACAATAAAAATTGAAAATTTTACGGACTAGGAGACATATCTTTAAATGGAAATAAATGATCTAAATGATATTATAAGCCCTAATAGCTTAATTATAACGCTACTAGTTTTTATAGAATATTCTCGTTCAATAAATAAATCTCCACCATTAGTAAGTATTCTTAAAGGCCTATGATATATGGTAAGTTTTTATGGAAATTACGGAAGAAATCGACACAACATCAAATTAGTAACACTCTCAACAGAAAAAATGGCCCCACGACGATCGACGTATTTTTTTTGCTGTTACAAAGTGAAGTTTTTATGTAGTAAATAACAGGCAAATGCGATATAACATTTAAGATATTAAGTATTACTAACCCTAAAGTAGTTATTAAAACTGCTTACGGTTCTACAACTTTCCGAACAACTAAGGTCAAACTCTACATCAATGCGATTAACGGTAACGACAACGATGAAAATTATCAACCCAAACGAATCAATCAACATAATTCCCCCCCTCCCCTCCAATATAATTGACAATCTGAGAAAACACTGACGACACAACCGATTACAAAAAATAACGAAAGTTAAAAATAAGGAATATACACTGGGTCGATATTATGACCTAAGCATGTTGGCAGGTTAGGAAACAGGCCAGCATGCAGCTGAGCTACCGAGAGCCTAAAGTCCAACACATCAGGCGGAGAATATCTCTTTGTCAGCACCAGACTAGGCAAACCTCCAGGGTTAGGGTTATCTAGATCACAAGTGCTCACTGAGTCTCAGTGAGCACCGGTGAGCCTCAGTGAGTACTGGTGAGCCTCAGTACTGAAGATGATATGAAGGCTATAGGATATAAGGACACGATCATCACCACACAGATAGTATTTCCTTCATAGCTTTTCAGTTGTCAATCTAAGTATTCAGTCTATACACCTGAATAGCCTAACGGCTAATGATCATTCTACAGTATGGACAAACATCTTCTGATATTGCACCTTTGTTACCTCTGCTACCTTACTGTTAACATAAACCCCCTGACACCTTCAATTTACTCACGGGTATTTAGTGTAATCATTACAGTCGAATCTATAATACTACTTAAGTTAACAAAAAATGGCGATTAAGACTTAGCTATTAAACTCCAGATACAAAACCTTATTAAACCCTCTGAAAGGGATTTTAAAGAAAGTGATAAGAATGAGATTAATAGACTTCTTACTCGAAGAGTTATTCAATTTGTGCTCCAACACGACTTCAATCTCCGAAACCCAAATTTTACGATTTTCAAGTCGAGGATTATACACGAGGTCGAAGTCAAAACCACGGAGCGGCTGTACAAATAGTCACGCCTTATCGCTTAAAGATACCGGAGAAAAAAACCTAAATCCTTAAATATCCACCAACAATTTATAAAATTAGTTAACGTTCAGTAATCGTTTTAGCAACAAGTTTACTAGAAAGAAAGAATGGAAAATTCAATCCTAATGATCATAATATAAGGTAAATGTACATATAATCAGTAGCTAATTTATATAAGATCGATTTATTAAAACTACTAGAAAAACTCCGTAACAAATACCATTTGGAGACGTTTTTACGACACATTAAGCCACTTTATAGCCTAGCTAAAACAGTCGTTTATTAGTTTTTAGCCTATCAGTTGTATTTAAAGCAGAACGTGAAAAATAAAATCTTTATCTTACAATTCTAATTTATTAATCATATACAATAAAGCATTCGGCTTCATGGGTATGTAAACGAATAATACTCTCTTCATTAAAACTGATAGCTTCATGATATCGGAATAACAAGAGATGAATAACTTAAATTTTTGCAACTATGGGCTGGTTTAAACTCTAGATGAGGGAAAATATCTTAACTCTAATGAATCATCAATCCCGATACATGGTATTAATGATTCTCATCTCAGTTTCTATTAAAAAAATAGAGTGTTAACCTAGCTATAATTAACAAGACTAACATAGTTAAGGCTTAACGGTACCTAAAGTAACACGCTTATAACAGTTATATTGTTACCTTATACCAACCGGAGGCATCTTACGATCTACTGATTACGGTATAAGCACAAAATCTAACAAATGAAAAATTTAATCGACTAAATTAAAGGTTAAAGTAGCAAATTGAAAATCTGAATTGGGGCATCAATATGATCCCGATTAAACTATTTAGGGCTAATTTAATAATATTCACGGATGGCGTTTTTAAGCACAAAAAAAACTTGTTACAGATCTAATTCCTTATAACAATCGTTAATGAGGATAGTTGCAAAAAATCAATTTAACATTACTGAAAACCTGATTCATTAAACCTCTATTAAGTATAAGAGGGTCACATGAAACGTGCTAGCTTTAGAGGTCTATAGAATAATGACCGACTACGATATAGGCATATCGGTATGAAAAACCCTTAATATAATGACTAAAAATCTCAAAATCCATTCAATGCCGACAAAAATCTATGCCCACTCGAAAGAACTATTCGAATACCTCTAGAGACTCGGGACTACCAGCGAAAAACTCTTGATAATCGATATAATATCACTCTATAAAACCTACAAAAGCAAAGAAATTAAGGAATTCTATTGAATTAATGGAAAAAACAATTCCGCTGATATTATAACAAAATCGTTACCAAACAAAGCCTTTAAAAAGTTTGTAAACAACAATAGGCCAATTTTACGCATAAAGGGTTATATTAACAAGCTACTTCGTAAGGTCAAATTACGTGTTAACAAATGACGATGTTTCGGAAAACTAATAAAAATGTTAAAGAAATAAGGATAGCGACGATAATTAAATTAATTAATACAGTTAAATTAGAGTTTTATATCCTTTTAAAACCAAAAAAGTGTTTGTATAAATTGATAATGTCAGAACTCGGAATCGTAGGGAAAATGAAGGTTATTAGGATCAATTTGGCTGTGGAATTGATAAGGATATGACTTGTTGACGAAAAGTCAATTTAGTGAAAACCTAAAACAATTCATTGACTATACTAACATGCGCGCACAAAACAAAAAGCCGCCAGTATTGTAATAGTAGTAATTGCAATACAATAAATCAGCTTTACTTATAGTAAAGTCGACTATACTAACTGCAAGTTGAGTTTATTAATTTGTCGGTTTACTATAAGTTTAAGTAAAATATGCACCCACTTCATACTAAGGCATGGGCCAAGCAATTGGCCATACAAATTACTGTGAAGACTAGCTAGCGGTCTACCAAACCTAGAACAATACATCTACCACTTGTCTACATAATACTACTGTTACTTCGACTATGTTTAAATCCACAAAATTGTAACATCTAAAACTCCACCAAAACTATCTAATATTGAAAAAAAGGCTATAACGGATAGGGGCTTGAAATTTAAATGAATAATGATAAGCTAATTATACGGATAAAAAAATATATCCAAAGTTCACTAAATAAATTATTAGGTAACGGGGAATAAACGATAAAGTAGGGGTACTCTAATAAACTAAAAAATTACTAAAATGCGGAGTTTATTGTTAGTACGGACTTAATTGACTAGTATACTTAAATTGTATTTATAATTATGTAAATATTAGGGAATAGGATTATAAAAGTAGTGTAATACTGTTGTATAAATAATAGTAGGTAAAACATGAAAAAACACTTGCACGGGGAAGAAGTTTTCCTATAGGATGAATTAATACTATAAAACAAAAAACCATTAATTTTCGAATAATATTTAAATATAGCACAGTTAAATTTAACTATTATATTTTAAATTTATTGTAATATAGTGCCTAATTTAATATGGTGTATTTGCCAAGAAATTACCTATATGAAATAGTATCTAAACCGGCTAGCGGTTTGCCAAACTTAGTAGTAGTCTTCCACCACTTAACTACGCAGTACTCCTATTACATCAGTCACAATTCGAATCAAAAGCATTGCAAAATTTAAAGCCCTATTAAAAAAAATTATATACCCGTATTATAATAGAATATTAGCAATATTTATTTATCTTTGAATTAAATATTTGTATAAATTGTTTAAATGTGGTTTATATCAATAATATACAACGATATGTTTCATAAGGAAATATTGATTTCGAATTGCTTTATTAATAATAAATGTTGTTATCGCTAAAGTGAAATGTTGTTATGATAGAAATTACCAATAAATATAATTTAATAATGTGAATAATATATAATTAGAGTTAGGACAAGCCTATTAACATATGCAATGATAAGAAAACCTCAAACCACCACTCTTAAGCCTTTATATTGAGGTGAAATATATGGAAAACTTCGCTTACACGTTCGATTTCACTATTGATTGAAACGTTTATCTCATAGTAAAGGTTTAATATTTATCGTTTTATAACGATTTTAGAAACGATTTTTTGACATACATTCCGCAATTTATTTAGCTCATAAGTTACGATAGAACTCTTGAGTAGAATGAGTGAAAGTATGAAAAATATATAAATAAGTTTTCGAATCATCATCAGTCATATGGAAATACAAATTTAATATTTGGTTTGTTATAAATTATATATCGTTAAGAATAAGGAATGGAAGTCTATAGAAGATTTGAATCATTATAGAGACCTTATCAATGTATTCGAGAAGAGTCTCCATTGATAAGGCGTCTCGCGTCTCACGTTTCCTCATGTTTCGCTTTTCGCTTTTCGCGTTTCACGTTTCGTCATTTGAGTTTCGCGTCTTACAATTCGATTTTCGCGTCTCGTGTCTCATTTATTGGGTTTTGAGTCAAATGCAGTTAGTTTATTATTTGTAATAAGAATATTGCTTTTTCTTTTGGTCCTAAAGACTTGTTGTACCTATATATTCCTATATAAGGGGTACATATATACTTACGATAAAGGGTAAGAAGTAGCATATAGTACTGGGAAGGAAAGTATCTGTGTCTGCCATATGTTACATATTTAGCTTCACTAAGCTCTATTTTAGTCTAGTTTCTTCGTCCCTTCTCTTCAAATACTACAACTAATCCAACAATATATTGCTCTACCTACCCTACCAATAGAGACGGTGATTTAGTTATGAGGACTTAGGAGTTTCAATTTCGTAGAAAACGGAAAGGTTTTTAGTAATTTCAGTTCATTATAATAAAGGATTATTATTAACTTTGTTAAAAAAACAAGCCTTGTAGTAAGAATATTGCACTATGACACTTTGGGGACATTGATGTTACAGTTTCATTTTAGTCATCATTGAAAGTATTATTAGGTTTAAAATATATAAAAATATTAATATGAACGAAAAGTATAAAATGAAAAGATACAATTCCATGAAAAAAATAAAATTAAATCGTATTAATAATATATTAAAGTTACTATACAAAACGATATTATATAGGCTTATATATTCTGGAATACCCAAAATATACCTCGAAAATCTTTTGATATATAATCAAAGAATTCTTCTAAATTTCAGTCATAATGATTGAACTTTGCACTAGTAAATACTAGTAGTTATAACAACTGAAACTAGCTGTAATCCTTCACTTAATGCCTCCATAGATTGAAAATACGACTTCCTTGTTCTCTGGCAGAAATTATTATCTTCGGAGTTGTCGGTAGGGCCTTAGATAGTTTCAATATTGTTGATTCGAATTGTGGTCGAAGTAATAGTAGTATTGCATGCATTGGTCAAGTGGTGGATGTATTGTTCTAGGTATAGCAGACCGCTAGCCGGTCTGTGCTGTAATTTGTATGACCAATTACTTGCCACGTGCCTTAGAGTGAAGTGCAGCGTACTATACTCGAATTATACCAAATGCGGTAAGTTTGCACAAAGAAATACAATTAACTTGCAGTTGAGTATAGTTAACTTTAATGTAAGTAAAGTTAATCTATTGTACTTTATGTAATACTATTCCAATACTACCGGCTTTTTAGTTTGTGCGCGTACGCTAGTGTAGCTAATCAATATTTTCCGGTTACCACTAAATGGTCTCCTTGTTAGCTGGTTAGACCCCTATTAATTCCATTTAACTTTCATACTAAATTGCACCTAATTGCATGCAAATTGACCTCATTTGACCTCAATTTCTTTGTTTATCCGAAGTCTGAGTTTATCAACTCTTACAAAAAGTTTTTTTTTGTTACAGATTTTTGTAAATCTTCCACTTTATCTATACTAGTTAAACAGGTCGCCATTACAGCTTTTACTTCCTTATCAGTTTTCCAATTTGACGGCATAACCCAGGTTGTCAGTATGTGACTTAGGCTTGCCAGGCGGTCTATTAACGTAGCTCTCAATGTGTATAATTAGCTTGTTGCTATCTACAAACCTTTTTAAGGTTTTCTTTAGTATTGCCTTCGTTATAAAATTAACAGGATTATCTTATCCGTTGATTTATCGGAACTTTTTAATCTCTCTCCCTTCATAGGCTTTACGAAGTGCTATTACGTTGATTATCAGGAGTTTTTCGTTGGTGGTTCCGAGTTCGAAAAGTATTCGAAGAGGCTCCTTAAATCGGCATAAATTACCACCGGGATAGGAAAAATCTTCAGTTGTCTGGTGATAAGGTTAAGGGTTTTTCACAGTGATAATCGTACATTAAAGCCCGTCATTTTGCTGTAGTCCTCCAAAGTCAATACTCTTTATATAATCCTTTTATACTTAACGGAGGTTTAGTAAATTAGATTACCGATAATACTAAATTAGTCTTTCCGCCTATTTTTGTTAACAAAGGTTATTAGAAAACCGATTTGTAAAGATAATTCGATATTGTTTGTAAAGAAACTATTTATGAAGATCATTAACTTAGCACTCGATAGGTCGATTAAGACTATATTAATCCCTTGGTCTAGGTTTCTCATCTGCCATTTCATCCTCTTATTTAACTGTTCAAAATCTTCATCTGCCGTATTTTGTACTTATAGCGCGATAAAAAGGCCGTAAAAGATATCCGGTTAACATAAGGTGGCAATATAACTACCAAGAGTACGTTATTTAAGGTACCGTTAAGCTTTAGCCGTATAATTTTTATCAATTATAGCACAAACAGTGTTTTGACCCTTTTAGAGAAAGCTAAGGCTAGTATTAATACTAAGTATACTAATTAATAGTTTATTAAAGTTAAGTTGATTATCCTTTGTTAACATCGTTACCAGCTTATAATTCTAAAACTTAATGTTTTTAATTGCCTGCTATTCCAATTCTATAAAGTTAGCCGTTTCAATGAAAAGGGTATCGTTAATTTACATACCTACCACGCCTAGGTTTATTTTTTATATTATCAACAAATACAGGTCGTATATTGAACATTTTATAGTTAGCTATGATTTAAAGTACGACTAGTAGGTTAAAAACTAATAAAAGATTACTTTAGTATATTTATATAATAGCTTGATATATTGTATTACTATATCGAAAGAGTAGATGGCATATAGTTTCTGTGATAGTGTTAGTAATATAATCTACTGTAAATCCGTTGATAATTACGTAAATCTTTATATTATATCACGAGTATTAAATATAGACTTTCCTTTAATTTTAGTTAACAAATCTATTGTCTAAGTAACTACTAAGCGCTAGCTAATTTTTCAAATCGTTGTTGACTATATGAGGATTTAGTACTTCCTTTTATCGCTGTATCCTTAATTGATTAAGCGTGACTTTTCGTATAACCGCCCCATGGTTTTGCCTTGAACCTTGTAGATAATTCTCGACTTAAAAATCGTGACGTTTGGATTTTAAAGGTTAAAATCGGTTTTTGGTATAAATTATATAACCCCTTAAATTAATAGGCCGTTAATCTAGATTTTGTCGTTTCCCTTAAAGGGTTTGTCGAAAGTCTTAATAATTCCTTATATTCAGAGATTTAATGCTAAGTCTTTGTTATCTTTTTTTTATTTACCTTAATAGTATTATAAATGCGGCCCGATATATATTCCTTCTCTTGAACGTTTTTTTTTTTTTTGGAGGTCGTTCGCGTTGGCGGAGTTTTATCTACTTATCGATAACGGGTAAAGAAGGTTCATACTGGCTCGGTTGCTTAGCTTAAAGATTTTTATCGTTAGTAGCCCTAATATAGAGCTTAACCTGAATAATTCGGAAAGATATAGGACCGTTAGTAGTTTAACAACTACTTCGGAGTTTGTGATACTTAATATCCTATATATGCCTTCTCATTTGCCCAGCTCCCGTTATAAAAAAGACTTTATTTCACGACGGCAAAACAAACACTTCGATTTTTAAAGGGCCTTTTTTAATATTGAAAGCATTATTAACATAACGACGTGCCGATTCTCTTTGCAATTCCCTTAGAGCTTAGCTGTAGGCCGCATCAAGTTTCTAAATACTTACTGAGGGTGAAGATTCACTCGTTAGACGTAAATATGTTCCAAAGACTAGTAGCATTGATATTAAGCTGTTAAGGCCTATAATATCGTTTAAGCCTTATACTGCTATCTATAAGCGTGCCTCCGGATCCGTAAAACTTTTAATTTTCAATACATGGATATTGTACGTTCGGCAAAGTAAGGTATGTACCCTTTTAACCTTTCTAATGATTTAGTAGGCTTTTATAAGTACATGTTTGTACTGGATATTTATTATTTTGATATCTTTTTTAAATTCCGCTGCCGTAAAGTTGATATTGATATCGTAAACGACGATGTTAGGTGGATCCAAGTAGGTGTTAATCTAGAGTATTTGTAGCGTTTCCCACGTATCCTTTGCCGAAAAGAATTTTAAAAACTTAACCTTATAAAAAAAGTTACAGAATTAACAATGTAAAAAACAAGCTTATTACTTAAGTAAAACATATTGTCGAAGATCTCGTAATGAAAATATTTGTCGTCTTTTAATATAAACTTAAATCTCCGGGGGGTTTGAATATTTTCAGTAAGGTCTCAAACCTATAATATTTACATGAACATAAGGTCTTTGAAGAGTAATCAGAAAGATTGGTAATTGTAGTATATAAAGATGGTTTGATGTTCAAGAAGAAGTATCCAGAGGTGTACGCCACAAGTGAGGGTTTATAAGCCCTCGCCCAGAGCGTACCATTCTGGAATACCTGTTTATAGACCGCTCCACGTATGAGAGTATAATCTGCAGCGTGTCACGTTATCATATACTCTGCAAGAGTACAGCCTGTAGTATGACACGTGATCGTATCATGCTACAGGAGTGTACCTTACAGCATAATATACTGCCACCTAAATATACTATCTATAAAGGTATATAATAATATCCACACATGCAATCTTTTCTTTTTTCTTTATGCGTTCCGTATCTAGTAGTGACAGTATATCTTTGGTTAGTATCCGTAATCCAGTAGTAATGGTAATGTTGTAATATGGTCCGTATTAGTTTTATAGTAGCGATATTCTTAATTGATAGTGACAGTGGTATATGTCATCATTCCAGGCAAAACTTCTTTTCTTTTCTTCATTTCCTTCGCTTAGTGTAGCAGTAATGTTACGGATTAGGTCACGTGACCCTCCTCGTAACGTTAATAGTTATAATAAGTGTCAAAAGTAACGTATTTGTTCTGAATACGTACTTCAGAGTGTTGGACGTAGGTAGAAGTGGTGAAATATTGATGTAGGTGGCTTGTTTTCATGGTGACAGGAGTACCTTTATTTCCTTATGTAAGCCTAGTTGCGTATAAAGCATTTGGCTATTCCTTCTTCTGGAGTATCGGCTTGGATTGGTGTGGTGTAGCAGATTTTGCTAAAGCGATCAGCGTGAGTGTTGTAATTGTAGCCGATTTTGAAATAAGCGAGCGGTGCGTTTGTTGTATTTGTAACAAATTTTGTGATTCGTAATCGGTTAGAAGTTGTATTTGCGGTAAATATTGGGATTCGTGCTCGGTTGAAAGTTGTATTTGCGGCAAATATTGGAATTCGTAGTCGGTTGGAAGTTGTATTTACGGCAGATTTAGCCCTTTCTCTCCTTGTAGCCCTTTTCCTTCTCCTTGCGGCTGCAGCTCAGATTGCGTACCTGGCCCCTACTTTTCTTAAAGGTGTGGCCTGGATTTCGCACCTATCCCTTCTTCCTCTTGTATCCCTTTTCCTTTCTTTTTCTCAAAGCGTGTAGGATACGCTTTTAAACTTTTCTTCTCTTCCTTTCGCAGCTTCCCTTCATCTTGAAGTTGTGGCTTGGACTATTTATACAGGCTTTCCTTCCCTGGCAGTTCTTTTCCTACTTACGGCCTAAACTGTGTATTAAGACCTAGCCTCTTTTCTTCTTAAGGTTGTGGTTCGGACTCTATACCTGGCCCTTCCTTTTCTTGAGGTCGTAGCCAGAAATGTATAGCCAGCCCTTTTTGCTCTTGGGGTCGCTATTTAGACTACGTATCTAAACCTTCCCTCCTTTTCTCCTAAAGTTGCGGCCTAGAGTGCATATCCAGGCTTTCCTTTATCTCCTTCTTTTTCAACCCTCCTTATTTTTGCTACGACTTTTTATAACCCCGATCTACAACTTCAACTAGGCGTTCCTAGCTTTTTTTCAGGTAACTTCCTTCTACAAACTTTCTTTCTCTTATTTATTTATCCATTCATTTCGGCATTTGTATGAGCTGGGCCGTTGTAAACAGGGTTTCTGCGATACGGCTGTTACTTTCACCAGGTGTATTAATACCTTTACTTCGTAATTGTCTTCGCAGGATTCTTGCAATTGTACCATCTACTATTCGCCACATACCTAGTAATCAATCCGTAAATTCCTCCCTAAAACCTTCAAATAAGTTGCGTCCTTTAAACTTGTAACATATGTATTTACCGTAAAGGGATTCAGATCCTCCACTAAAACCTCGATTTTATTTCCTAGAGGTTGGTGTTCAAATGTTTAAGAATATTGCTTCGAAACGATGTTTTTGTAAAGAGGTACTCCATATATTTGTTAACTTATACCAGGTCCGTTACTGGTAGAGCCATTATGTATTCGTAAAAGGTAGTAGCTCTTGCTAATACAAATAAATTTCAAATAAGGTGAACGTAAAAACAGGACGAATGCGAAAAGGCTTTATTAACACTAAGTAATGCTAAACTAGTCAAGCGGTTAGAAAAACTCAAATAAACTTAGAACAAATAGAGTAAACGAAACTAAAAAAAACGAAACGAATGTAGAAAGATTTTGTTAGCGTTTAGTAACGCTATATTAGCCAAGAGGCTAGGAAAACTCAAATAAACTTAGAAAAAATAGGGCAAACGAAACTAGAAAGAAAACGAACGTATGAAGGGTTTTATTAGCGCTTAGTAACGCCATATTAGTTAAGCGGCTAGGAAAACTCAAATGAACTTAGAATAAACAGGGTAAAAGAAACTAAAAAAAGAAAGAGAATGTGTGTAAGGTGAGTAAAGTAAAGGGAATGTGGGTAGGATAAAGTGTGTGTATATATAGGGAGGCGTAGTGTATGATCCGGTGTGTGGTAATCTATATGTATTAGCGTGCTGTGACCGAACTTAGTAAAGGGATCGGTTGGTTGCTTGGTGTGTAACCGATTTGGCTTTACTAAAGAGATTCAGATAGGTCTCAGTAAAGGGTTCCGAAACTTGGTGGTTTTGGCTTGCGTGGCCTGATGCGTGATAGGACGCCCTTTAAAAAGGGCCCGGTTACTCGTTCAGAGCGCCAATACAAGTTGATGGTTGATGAAACAGGACTAATCTTTTTAAAGTTACTCCAAATCTTATAGTCTTGTAACGCTTTGGGTTTCTCGGCGCTCCCACGTAATTCTATACTCCTGTATGGTTCGTATAAGGCGTAATATTAAAGCACAGGTAGTTAGGACCACTACAACATCCCGCTATAAGTATTTAATATATGTCTGTATTTTTTCCCCTAAGCTATCTATAGTTGATCGAGTCGATTACTAATCAATGTTGGTAAGGTCTTAAGCCTATAATATTTACGTGAACATAAGGTCTTTGAAAAGTAATCAGAATGATTGGTAATTATAGTATATAAAAATGGTTTGATGTTTAAAAAGAAGTATTCAAAAGTATATGTTATAGGTGAGATCTTATAAGCCCTCGCCCAGAGCGTACCACTCTGGAATACCTGCTTCTAAACCGCTCCACGCATGAGATTATAATCTGCAGCGTGTTAATTTATCATATACTCTGTAAGAGTACAGCCTCTAGCATAACACGTGATTATGTTATGATACAGGAGTATACTTTATAGTATAATATACTGCCACCTAAATTTACTATCTATGAATGTATATAATAATATCTATAGATATACGTTTAACATTAGTAATAAAGTCTTTTAACGGCGTTTAGGGAAAATTATTTTATATCGTTATACCTTGCAGATTTTAGGACTTTGTATAACCTGTTAACAGCTATGTGGTTAAAACTCCGGTATAATTAACGTATTTCCGGCTCCGTCAGATTAATCACTATTGCTTCCAGGTCTTAAAGATAAAACCATAGGTATAACTACTTAAAAGCGAAGAAAAACCTTTAACTGTTTTTAACTAGCTTATTTACATTGATACCGGCGTTACCGCAAAGAGTTTTTATACCTTCTAAGTAAAAAAAGAAAGGGGTAGGAGATTTAAGGATGTAAAATATAATTGCTTCCATAACAGTATAAATTACTGTTATCCCCAATAACGATAGTTATTAGCCTAGTTTGAAATTAACTTTAACCTTATTAACATCGGAATAATTAATCGTAGTAGTTATAGTACTTTCCTTTTATAGTGTTACATACTGTGAATAGCCTCTTATTAAGTACTTTACTGCCCCTATATCTAGCATAATATCTTAAAATATGTAATCTGCATTAAGATCGCGAAGGTTAAAGGTATGTAAAGGGTTAGGGGTTTGGTTAAGGCAGAGGTAAAGGTTATTACTACCTAAACGGTATAAAAAAGCGTGGTCGGCTAGTTCCTAAGCCGTATTAGGAGCAGTGTATTTATATCATTTGATTTGCTTAGGGCTATTATTAATATTAATTGGATCGTTGACCTGAAATTTTACGATTTAATTTAAGTACTCTTATTTAAAGATGGTAAGGTACAAAATATAATACATTACTCTTCAGTTATTTCACTTGGCGGGTGGTTGCCGAATTGATTAACAGCTAAATTTACCATAAATCCAACATCTTTTGCTACTATTACGACGATAGTACTTGCGGTTAACATATCCGTATAAATCTTGGCTTTATTAGAGCCAACATGGCTATTACCTTTAGTTTATAGCCGGTAAGCCAGAGTTTAGGCGTTAAAGACGCCCGTAGTCGTATTTACGGTCAACGTATTTAACTATCGTAAAATCTTTTTTACTTATGTTAAAGAAGTTGTCGATTTAGGAGTATATACCAAGTGAGTTTAATATACTCATTATTACAGTAGCGAGCGAGAAACATAACTAGCTAAAGAAGCCTTCGTAAATGGAATTTAAACGTTATAGAATGTATTCGAAATCGTTAACGCCCGTAACTGTTACCTGTACCTATTTGTGAAGTATAGCTTCGCTAGCATAACCTTCTCCCATCGCCTGCTAATATAACATTAACTTATTAAATATCTGATTAAGAATATCCATTAGTATTTACTCCTCTTTATTCTCCGCCATTATTATAGCTCACCGTATGGTTGCCTAGTTTATATGGTATTTGGTAAGGTGAACATCGTATTCAAAGTAGCTCTTTATGTCATTATAGATCTCACGAAACGTAGTGGCTTGAATAATAAAAGTCAAGTAATAGCCTCTGGTGTACCTTGTAAGGATTTCAGACAATAGTAAATAAAAACCTAAAAGGAGAACTTCTATTTATTTGTAAATGTTTAAAAAGAGCATTATCTTGGTATCGAGAAGGTTGTAAAGCTTTCTGTCATACTTTTCTACATCGTTCCAAATTTTTCAGAAGTCTGTAAGAAGTTTATTATTAATTTTAATTATCTTAATAGGTTTTAAAAGCAGGTTGCGATAGTTATCCTAGTTTTAATTGGTATTTCCTAGCAGTTTAGATCTTAGAGTTTCCAAGGCATAGTATTAAGAGTAATTGCCAGTCATTTAATCCGAGTGGTAAAGTCCTATAATATAACTTAGAATAGGCTTTTATATATAGGTAAACTTGCTGTAAAAAGAGTTTTAGGGATTTATCTATTTTAAGTAAATTATTAAGGAGAAAGTAATACTTTAAGGTTTTAAAAAGCTTAACGATCTTATTTAATTAACTGGAATAAAACGCCGTCGTTAATACCTTTAGCCGAGTTGGCGGCTCTTGCTTTACACGCTTTGTTACTACTAAGAGCGTACTTTACGTTATTACGTAAAAACGTTAAGCTACCGAATAGGTTAATAAGTTCCTTATCACCAGTACGTAAAAAAGCTTAATTTAATCGAAGGTAAAAGGAAGGTCTTTTCAATCGTGTATAAGAGCGATGTAATTTATTAATAACCTTTTCTTTAAAGTATAAATTTTAAGGACACTTCTAAAGTTAGGTCAAGTCGAAAAGTTCTTTTACCAATTTTATATTACTTTATAACGGTATATAAATTCCTTACTGCTTTAGTTTTACTTTAATCCTTAATTTAATCTTTTTTAAATCGAAGTTTATATATTAATCATCCAATCATTCAAAAAGTTACGAAAGTTGCTAAAGGCATGGTTAAGGTTTTCAATATTATTATGTTTAACAATATTACAGCTGACGAAGTTAATTAGGCATTTTTCGGTTAAGTTTTCGTTAATATCTTACCCCTAAAGGTTTTCGTCATATAACTTCGTAAAAAGGGATCTTAAAGCATCAATCTCATTCTAAATCTATTGAGTAGTTATTATCTTAAGGTTTGAGGCGATATAGGACTTGGTAAATAGGTGACTTAGTAATTTAAAGCGTGAGGATTTGTTGTTGTAGTGTAAAGTCACGTAAGAACTTGTTGATTCGATATGGGGTCGTGTAACGTAGCTTTTCTCGGAGCGACTGTGCGATTTTTAGGGTTTTCACTGAAGATAGCGAACTTAACGATAAAATTAGCGTAGGGGAAGTGAAAAAAAGTAAAGTAGAGGTAAAGATTTAATATAAAAAGTAAGGCCAAAAGTCGTTTATTATTATAGGTTTTTTGACGTGTAGACTTAGTCGTTTTTCTTACAATAGTAACACCTGTAATAGTACTAACTTAATCGTTTGCCAACTTACCAAAATTTAAGAATTCTAACAGTTAATCTTAACGTCTTTAAAAAAGATCCGTAAAGATTTCTTAATGTTTTTAATAGCGATACCGTCGTTACTTATAGTTTGTCGTAAAGACTAGCGCAGCCCAAAATGTAATGATCACACTAAATACCCGTGAGTATGTAGAAGGTGTCAGAGGGTTTATGTTAACAGTAAGGTAGCAGAGGTAACAAAAGGTGCAATATCAAGACTGTGTTCGTGCGAGTGATGATCAGAAGCCGTGAGGCTATTCAGGGTAGACTGAATACTTAGATTGACAACTGAAGAGCTATGAAGGAAATACTATCTGTGTGGTGCTGACCGTGTCCTTATATCCTCAATCCTTCATACGTCTTCAGTACTGTATAATGTGGATAGCTTGGATAACCTCCGATCCAACATATCCGACATATCCTTGGCATGTCCTTGGATAGCTTGGATAACCTCATATCCAACATATCCAACATATCCTTGGCATTAACCCTAACCCTGGGTCTGCTGACATAAGAGATGTTCCCCGCCTGATGTGTTAGACTTCAGGCGTCTCAGTGGCGTAGTTTCCTTGCTGGCCTGTTTTCCTGACCTAACCGCTGTCTGGGTCATGACACAAAAGTTTTCCTTACGTACTGCCGTAAAAACTAACACAGTAGTAAGGGCCCTTCGCAAAAATCTTTCCTTTATCCTAATGTTGATGTAAAGTGTAACAACCGGAAAATAGCTTCTTCTTTTACTTAGCTAATCTGTGCTTAACCCAACAAGCACTAATCAGTGTCGGTAAGGCCTTAAAACGTTGCAACGTTGTCGATTCGAATCGTGGTCGAAGTAACAGTAGTATTGAA
This sequence comes from Anisogramma anomala, assembly GCA_038502455.1. Classification (NCBI taxonomy): domain Eukaryota; kingdom Fungi; phylum Ascomycota; class Sordariomycetes; order Diaporthales; family Gnomoniaceae; genus Anisogramma; species Anisogramma anomala. The sequence goes on along the minus strand of JASMMZ010000004.1, from coordinate 15,442,559 downwards.
TTGGTCAAGTGGTGGATGTATTGTTCTAGGTTTGGAAGACCGCTAGCCGGTCTGCACTGTAATTTGTATGGCCAATTGCTTGGCCCGTGCCCTAGAATAAAGTGCAGCGTACTGCACTCGACTTACACCCAATGCGGTAAGTCTGCACAAAGCAATACACTCAACTTGTAGTTCAGTATAGTCAACTTTACTGTAAGTAAAGTTGACTTACTGCACTGCATGTAATACTATTCCAACAGGAGTGTTTTTTATATCTCTGGTGTTGAGTCCTGTATACAGACCTTGTATAGATTATATCTGTTGAACTTTAACACGAAGCCTCGAGTTTCAAGCCAAAAATTGTAAGCTTTCCAGCAGTTATAGGATTATAAACTGTAATATTACATAATTCATAAGTTACCCCATAGGTGGATGGTCTTCTAAATACATTGTAACGGATGCATATGATAAGTGATGGGTGACAAGTAAAACAATTTTGATGTACTATATAAAATAGCTGTTTTATTTGTGATAAAAGGTTAAATTACTTATGTATGCTATCCAAACCTCGGTAATCGAATCTTTATACTTAATATTGAAGAATCAGACTTGGTAGATTTTTGCTTCCATTATTGAAGTATTAATTTGGTTTATTACAAGTAAATATACCGTTGTTGGTGGTTAATTTGTACAAGTGGCGTAAGTCGAATCTTGGTAGGTGAATCTTAGTTTTGCTGTTCAACCGACAGGGGTGTTCGACTAATAGGGTACATACAGTACGGAAAGGAGGAAAGGAGGAACGCAAGAGGGATGTCCGTGGCGCTGACGAGGCTGCTATGACGGCTGCCCAACCAAGGCTGACCGTTAGATGCCTCTGGTTTGAAGGCCTGTTTTGCGGTGAGCAAGGTTGAGTGGGCTGCTACTATTGGCCTTTCCAAGCCATCGAATGTCTTCCCGCACACGTACACCAGAGCCCATAGTCACTGCAGGGCTGCGTGCCCAATGCATACTCACAGATAGTATGGACTCCAGCCATGAGATGCCGCCCGTGCCATGGGAACAGCTATAAACTATCCATTACCACCTGGTCCAAGGCTTCTCAGCCGCCTTGTTCTCTTGCCCCTGACTGACCGACTCCTGCTTGGACTCGCTCCCGCCCTGTCCCTCCGCCTCCGGCCCAACTGCCTCTACCGCCTCTACCGCCTCCACCGCCTCCGCAGGCGCTACGGCTTTCAAGGCCTCAGCCCCACCCGCCAACGCAACCGCCTTGGCAGCTGCCTCGTCCACGTCCTCGAACGCAAAC
>JASMMZ010000004.1:15421397-15441029 GCA_038502455.1 Anisogramma anomala | reverse complement strand
GCACGGCGCGCACGCGCGCGTCGCGCAGCACGCGCGCGAGCCCCGCCGCCGCCGCCGCCGCCGCCGCTGTTGTCGCGCGCCCGCCGCCCGTGTCGAGGAAGTTGGCCGCGCGCCCGCCGGCGTCCGCGAGCGCGTCGACCGTGCTCAGCGCGAGGCCGGCGCCGTTGGCCAGCGTGCCGATGTTGGCGCGCGGGTCCGCCGGCTGCAGCTGGTGGTAGACGATGCCGTCGTCGTCGTCGTCGGTCTCGTCCGGCCCGTCCGGCCCGCCAGCGGCAGCGGCAGCGGCAGCGGCAGGGGCTGGTGAGGCGCTGCTGGTGGGGCCGAGGTCGTTCAGCTCGGCGTACTTGGCGTGCACGTCGCCCAGGCGGCCGCCGCTGCGCACCGCCGCGTCGTCGAGCTCGATGCGCAGGCTGTGGACTTGCAGGCGTAGGGGCAGGCCCTGGAGGTGCTGGCCCGTGCCGTAGTAGACGGAGCTGAACTTGATGCTGATGAACTTGGCCTCTTTGGTGCGGAAGGCGGTGTCCAGGTCGACGAGCAGGCTGCGCATCTTGGGAATCTCCCTGGCCAAGCCAGCGCTCGGGCAGAGCTTGAGACTCTCGAGGACGGTGTGGCAGATGGTGTCGAGCTGCTCGATGTCGAGGTCCCGGAGGGTAGTGGCGTCGGGAGGGAGGAGGACCTTGTGGAAGCTTGCTGGAAGGTCCCAAGCGGGGCTGCTGCGGATCAGACCAAGGGTGATACACTGCGCGCGCGTGGCGCGGTCGATTTCGAGGCGTAGATAGCGGACTGGGTAGTGCTCGAGCTGAAGGTACTGCCTGGTGACATCGGACATGTCCTCACTGAAGAGCTTGGCGCTGGCGTTGTGGTTGAGATGGAGACTGCGTGGTTGCTGCGGTCGAATAGCTTGTGACTTGTTGGACGTCGTAGGCCGGCCCCGCCTCAGAGACCGCAGCGACGACGATGCTCGGGCAGCAGTGTGGAACCCCCGTTTCTGCTGCTGATGCGCTGGACTTGGCGGTCTCAGTGCCGCACGCACGAAGTCATCATTCGACACACCACCCTCGCGTCTCGCCGCAGCCTCGAGAGCGTCCGGCCTCGCAGCCGCCTTGTGCTCTGGCTCCCCCAGCAGCCGCCGCAGCGCCTCGCCAAACCTCGCCGGGTGGTCCACGACCGTGACGCCGACCGAGCGCAGCGCTTCGATCTTGCAGGCGGCGTCCGGCTCGCCCGGCCACCGGAACGCGCCGGCATGGCCCATGACGCGGCCGTTGCCCGGCGCGGCGCGGCCGGCGACGAGCGCGGCGACGGGCTTGCGCGCGGGCCGCGGCGTCGCGGCGACGTACTCGCGCAGCCACTGCGCGGCGCGCACCTCGCCGTCGCCGCCGATCTCGCCGACGAGCGCGACGGCGCGCGTCGCCGGGTCTGCGACCAGCGCCGCCAGCGCCTCGGCCAGGTCGGTGCCCGGCAGCACGTCGCCGCCGACGCCGATGCACAGGCTCTGGCCGAGCCCCGCGCGCGTCGTCGCGGCGGCGGCCTCGTAGCTGAGCGTGCCGCTGCGGGCCGCGATGCCGACGCACCCGGCGCTGAAGCAGGGCAGCGGCTGGAGGCCGATGCGGCAGCGCGCGCCGGCAGCGGGCGAGATGATGCCGGGCGAGTTGGGACCGACGAGTCGGGATTTGGACTGCGTCTTGAGGATGGAGTGGATGCGCAGCATGTCGTGCAGCGGCACGTGCTCCGCGACGGCGACGATGAGCGGGACCTCGGCCTCAACAGCCTCCTCGATGGCAGCAGCGGCGGCCGAGGCGGGGACGAAGATGCCCGTCGCGTCGGGCTTGAGCACCTCCACGGCGCGTCGGACGGACGGCAGCACGGGGAGGCCGAGGTGCTCGCCCTCGTAGCCTGGCTCGACGCCGCCGACGATGTTGGTGCCCCATGCTATGGACTCGGTCGCGTGGGCGGTGGCTTCGCGGCCAGTGAAGCCCTGGAAGATGACGCGGGTGTGCGAGCCGATGCGGAGGTTTTGCAGCGTGTCGGCGTAGGCATGGGAGCGGGGCGTGAACGTGCTGAAGCGGCGACGAGGTGGCTTGGTGCTTGTCGCCCGCATCCGAAGCCTCATGGCGGAGTGCATTTCGACGCTGGCGCTGGCGCTGGCAGTGGCATTGGTCAGTCAGGACTGCGGAAAAGTAATACCAGAGTCAAGTCCAAATGGGACAAATGGAGGCCGTGCAAAGCCGGGACCGCATTCGTGTTTGCAAGCGATATTCCGATTGCGCTGGCTGACAGGGATGACGAAGGTGAAGCATTCAATGGCAGATGTGCTTCCTCATGTGAGCAATGCATTGCTCGACAAACCCGGCCATGGTTGCCATATTGCAATCGCGTGGAGGCAAAAAGAGAAAGAAAAAGGCAATCCACTCGTTGTGTGTAGACTGGCTCCATGTTGGTGCGGAGTACAAGTAGACTACATCATCGTACAGCCAGCCCCAGCACCCAAGCAGCAGAAAAGGCCTCCCTCCCATCTTGTCCCCTCCTCATGTTCCTTCCCCTCCTGCCCAGCCCTGCCCAGCCCTGCCCAGCCCTGCCGCCCCTTCACCCAGATCCCCTTTTCAAGATTCGCTCCGTCCCTGCATCCAAGACCTAGGGAAATGCTCGCTGCTGTCCAGCGTGCTGTCGTGGCTTGGGTCGTCTATCGGCCCTCTGCACGCTTCCTTCACACCACCTCGCCGATGATCTTGGCAGCCTCCTTGTACGTCTGCATCAGCTTCTCGCACTTCTCGCGCTCCTTCTTGACGCCGTCGTCCTCGTAGAGCAACTCCTCAAACAAGGACTCGCGGTATAGCTCGCTGACCAGCCGGTTTTGGACCTCGTCGCGGCAATGGTTCACAAGCAAGTGCATGATAGCCTTGGGCACTTGGTCGGCGATAGACTCGCGCACGATATTGAAGTACGACGAGATCAGCGCGCGGATCAACTCCGTCTCCATCTGTTCACGGTCCGTCATGGCCGGCTCGCCAGTTGCGCCCTGAGAAGAAAGTGCATGGTCAGCAACAAAGAGGTTTGCGTCGGCAGCGCAGGTGTTTGCAAAAACCCACAAAGTCAGCGCCGCGAGGCGTTGCGCCAAACATAAAGTCATCGGCGACTGGGTGCACCGCCTGAACAGGTGACCGCAGAGCGGGCTCGGGTTGTCTCGTGCTCTGTCTGAAAGACGGCTCAAACGCCTGGCTTACGTGCCGCCCCATGTTTGGGTTGTGCGCATGAGAGGGCATTGCTGGTGGTGCCCCATCCTTCCCAAAGAAGTAGTTTAGGAAAGTGTCCTTGGCAGGCCCCTGCGCCCCCGCCTGGTATCTCATGGGCGAGCTCGAGCGTGCACCATTCAACGCTGCTTTGATGCCGCTGCTCGTGCCGTTGTGCCGCACTGCTGGTGACATGCTGCGTGCGCCCTTTTCTTGCGCCTTACGGATGGAGATATGCTCTACTTTCTCAGCGGTAGCAGCCACTTCATCCTCCTCAACGTCCTCAGTACCATTAGCGCCGAGCTCCTTCAGACGCCTGCGCTCTTTGCGCTCGCGTTCTTCTTGAATGAGCCGAGCTCGTTCCCTCTCCTGCTTGGCGCCCACGACGTTACTCATCGCTGCTGCGGCACCGAGGAAGTTGGGGTGGTTGGTGTTGATGTAAGCACGCTGTATCGAGATCAAGGACTCCACGTAGCCCGAGGCGGGCCCCAGCCGTTCTCGCAAAAGATCCGACACAACCTCGATCAGCTTTGCTTGCAGACGAGGGAAGCGCGACAGTTCAATATTTCCACACGTGTGGCAGATCTTGATGAGCTCCTCGTACACCAATTCAACACACCGTTGACTGGGGACCTCCAGCATCTTGATTTGCGGCTTTACCAGCAGATCGAACGCCATTTCAGGCACGAAGAGGCTGGGTCGTGGCCCTGTGGAGTTTCTGATCGCTGTCCGAATGTCGAGACCAGTGAGATTGGACGTCGGGTCGATGGTTTCGAGCGAGTTTCCAAAGACGGAGTTGAAGATGTAGTATATGCGCGCACCGCCGCAGAGTTCTTTTGTGGAGATCTCCATCGAGGTCCCGTCAATGGAGGCGATGAAGGAGGAGGCGAAGCGCGTCATGAGCTGGAGAATGAGAGAGCCCCGGTGCTCCCGACCACTGAACTGCATGTTGCCATAGCTGGCCAGTTCCTGCTGGGTCTGGCCCATCAGCGTGTTGAGTCGTGCCTTGATGTCCGGTAGACGATCTCGGATATGCGCCATCAAAGTTGTGTTCAGGGTCCTGGCTAGGAATCGCGTGCCGCACTTCACGGCTATGCTTCGGTAGGCCGGGTGGAGCTTGAAGAAATTCTCCTCATCCTTGAGGGCCTCCTCCATGGGCTTGTTGCCCTGGATGTCCTGCTGTGAGCGGTTCACGACGCCGATCCAGCCCAACTTCAGTGGGTACACCCGTCCGGCAAGAATATCCAGAGCATTGGTGCCATGGTCCATGAGATCCACCTTGGTCAGAACACCGATAGTCCTTCGACCCAAGGGGTCGACGTAGCGAGCCAATTTCAAAGCTTCCGAGTTGACGATATCGACGTTCGCAGGAGACACGGCCAGGATGATACTGTTCGGCTTGGCGATAAACTCGGATATCAGATTGCGAGTCTGTTTCTCGATATCGGGGGGTTGGTCTCCGATAGGCACCTGGGAAGGAGACGTTAGCGCCGAGCGGGCCAGCCTCTTGATCCGGAGGTGCTGCCTACCTTGGTCAGGCCGGGCAAGTCCACCAGCGTGAGGTTCAAGACATGGGGGGAGTATATCTTGAGGTTGATAGGCTGACGCGTGATGCCCTTGTTGTTGCCGGCGACACGAGCCGTTTCGTTTTCAATCTCGCGCTTGACATCGCCAAAGTCGGTGAAGCGGCGGTTGGGGATGTGGTTGAATTCGGCCCACTCTCCGGGGCGCGCAACGTTTGCGTTCCAATTCGAGGAGTGCGTGCTGGCGGCGGCTTCGGCCTCCTCGTCCGGGACGTTGATGAGCTGGAGGATGAGAGGCCGCCGAGTGACGATGCCGCTGCCACGGGGCAGAAAGTCGCGACCGACGATGTTCTCGAGGACCGAAGACTTGCCGGCGGACTGAGAGCCCACCACAACCTGCACGAAGCCCGTTAGCAGGCGTTGTTCGCATGGGAGCGGGAGCGATGCTCCAACGTACAATCTGGGGGAGGTCGAGCGAGTCGTTTCCAATGGTGTTGAAGACCAAGTCCTGTAGCTTGTTGACGGTCGACAACAGATCGTCGCCCAGAGCAGCCATGATGCCGGATATGGAGGAGCCAGATGCAGTCCACCTCTTGCTGGTTTTGGAGAATGTCTACCAAGTGCTGTCTCCGAGGTGTTCCTCGTGTGTTGGTCTCGTGCCTGGTGCCTTGTGCCTGGTGCCTGGTGCCTCGTGCCTGGTGCCTGGTGCCTGGTGCCGATTCTCGTGCGGTGGTGGTAGCCGAGAACTAGGGGCGAGGGGCGCTGTCATGCGTGGGATTGGAGGCTATAGCAGAAAGATCAACAAAATCTGCCACTACAGAACAGGTGAACAGGTCCCAAGCCGTCCAGGTCTCAAGCCGGACAACAGCAAGCTCGAACATTCAACTGAGGGCCCGCAAGGCTTCTCGCTGACAGACTGACTGTGCACACCAAAAGATGGCAGCAGCACAGCAGACAATTCGAGTGATGGAGGAGGGCAGGACTGGCAGAAGGACCTGAAGGAGGAGCAATCGACCGACGCGCTTCCGATGCCTCGTGCGTCCGTCAAAGCCAAATCCTTGGCCTCATCAGCCGGCCGCAAGATGGCCCCTGCAAGATGACGTGGGTGGGTCTCAGTAGTACTACTACAAAGTAGTACGTACTCACGCCGCGCAAGCGCTATTTCTGCTATTTCTCAGGTCCCAGTTGGCTCAACGGCTCAACGGCTCAACGGCCAACGCAATAGCGACGACCTCACACCTGTCACTCCCGTGAAAATGAGTGGTTTTGGCCCTGGCGGTGGCCAGATGTACACGAAGCCTGTGCCGTAAGATCTTTCCACTCTTCTCACCCGACTCGGTCCAAGCTGACTTGACTTGTACAGACCACAGAGAGGCAGCTTTCCTCTGGATCACGATGGTATGGAAGACCCTGATTGTCACGCCAATTGCGCTCTGCCGAGTTTTAACGCGGGTGCAGGCGAGTGCAAACAGGCCATGGTCCAGTACCTGTCTTGTATCAAGAAGGTCAAGGGAGTCAACGAGGACCAGTGTCGCCAACTGGCAAAGTCGTACCTCTCGTGTCGGATGGACCGCGACTTGATGGCCAGAGACGACTTCAAGAATCTAGGCTTTCATGACGCCGACGCCGACGCCGACGCCGACGCCGACGCCGCAAAAAAGCCGGCCGCAGGAAGAAGCTCGCACGAGGCAGGAATGAGCAAATAGCCCGCCGGAAGGACCTCCAGCCGTCTTGCCACGCCTTGTCATTTTCATTGCACTTCGTGCAAGACAGCATCCCAAATCCTCCTCCGACTTTGTCTGGAGCTCATGCTCAAAGAAGACATGCTCGACTGGCTCCTTCATAAAGGGACAAGCCGCGACGCAAAACTCATCGTCGTTGGCTTGTTGCTTTATTCTTTGGGCTTCATTATCACAGGATTCAAAGCAAACCCGGCCAGCTAGGCCACCCTTCATGGTACCTGACTATATACAACCGCTGCTTACCACGGCTATAGTGCAATAAAAAGACACCCACTACTTTCGGCATCGTTCAGTGCTCGCCAACGTGAACAACTGGAAAAGAAAACGCCACCTCAACTGTACAATTTCACCCAGCCTAGTCAACAACACCAATACCAGCACTCGACATGACACTCGACGGGACCCACTGGGACTTCTGCGCCGCCGCGACGCTTTTCCCCTGAAAAGGCCGACAAGAAGCTCGTCGTGGAGCCCGAGCACGCGCCCGAGCCGCCGAAGCCGTTCCCGCAGGCACGCGCGGCCCGTGTTCGCCGTACACACGACGTTGGCCACCGAATTCTATACTGCAACCTCTGCTGGCAAAGCCGGATGTCGCAAGCAAACCCTTCCGAGAAACTCGTTGACTCAGGATGCTGGCTGTTTCGAGAATAGGCAATTGTGCTTGTGCTGCGTGCATCCTTATATGCGGCGGTTGCACCCCGCATGTACAACATGCATTACGCAGGCATCATACTATACCTTGGATGGACATGTACATAATCACGATTCCAAAAGACCATCACTTAAACTCTTTCCAATGAAAGGCATTTATTGGCGAGAACACTCTTAGGGCGTGCATAGAACGCTGCACAGACTTGTGAAGCGAGCTTTCTTTTCTCTCTATGACTTCCTCTGAAGATAGTGGCCTCAGATATGTGTCCTGCAACGCTGCATTTCCTGTATCGATGAATTGGAAAGCCCACATATGTACTGCATAGATGACTGGCATGGCACCGGTTAAGGGAGCGGCTTCGTTTTGTCGGCGGCTAGTTGCATTTGGCCAGCAACCGAGGAGGGGCACCGAGGGTTAAACAAACTTTAGCATGCCCAAACTGCAGACTGCGTCAACAAGAAGATCTTGCAGCTGCCCACTGATTACTCGTGAAGCAACTACAACATTGTCCCAGGTTCTTTGTTGACTACAAAGCTTCAACATGTCTGGTTCTGGCAGCAACGGCGACGAGGCCCCACCGTATGGGGCGTACCAGCTCGAGCTCTACAAGAAGGGGGCCCTGCTGGGCGAGCCCCCGGTGGTGACGACCGACCCGAACAAGCTCGAGCAGCAGGCAAGGGAGGCGATGCCATCGGGACCCTTCAACTACATCTACGGAGGAGCGGGGGAAGGATCCACCATCGCCGCCAACCGGCTGGCCTTTCGACAATGGAGACTCGTCCCTCGCTTCTTGAGGACGACCGCACCGCGGGATCTGAGCGTCACCCTGTTCGGCCACACGTACCGTGAGCATGCCCCCAGGATCGCCAGGATCGCGACTGCGCAACTGAATTCTGGATGCTAACCGTCACCAGCAACGCCCGTGGCCATGGCCCCAGTGGGGATGATGAGTGCATACCACGCAGACCGCGAGCTCGGCGTCGCCTCTGCGTGCGCCGAGCTGGGCGTGCCGTTCACGCTCAGCACAGCAAGCACGAGCACCACCGAGGAGGTGGCGGAGGCTTCCGGCCCAGGCTCTCCGCGGTGGTTCCAGCTCTACTGGCCAGTCACGGAGGAGTTCACCGCGTCGATGCTGGACCGGGCCAAGAAGAACGGCTACAGCGTCCTGCTCGTGACCTTGGACACCGCCACGATGTCGTGGCGGCCGCTGGACATCGACGGCGGGTACTCGCCGTTCCTCCATGGACAAGGCATGCAGATCGCCTTCAGCGACGCTGCCTTCCGGCGGAAATTCGCCGAGGCGAGTGGCGGGGACACGCCGGAGGACAACCGCATGGGTGCCGTGCAAGCATGCCTGGGTGATTTGTTCTCGGGGAGCGCGCACAGCTGGGAGGAGTTGTCGGTGCTGAGGAAGTATTGGGATGGGCCGATGGTGCTCAAGGGGATCCTCAGCGCGGAGGACGCAAGGCTGGCCTGGAGACACGGCATGGACGGCATTATCGTGTCCAACCATGGAGGAAGGCAGGCCGACGGAGCTGTGCCAGCACTCGAGATGCTTCCGGAGATTGTTGATGCTGTCGGGAGTCAGATGACGGTCATGTTCGACTCTGGGATCCGAACAGGGGCCGACATCATGAAGGCTCTGTGTCTTGGAGCGAAGGCTGTGCTGGTCGGCAGGCCTGTCATGTATGGTCTTGGGATCCAAGGAAAAGCGGGCGCCAAACATGTGCTTGCGGGCCTCTTGGCGGATCTCGACCAAGGCATGGGGTTGAACGGCGTGAAGAACATCGGGGAGCTCAATAGGGGCATGCTGAGGAAGGTAGCGTACGGTGGTGACGTGAGGTCCTCGTTGTAGATGGCTGCCCAGTACATAGTACACAGTACAGAGTACATAGTACATAGTACATAGTACATAGTACATAGTACATAGCGGTGTGTGCTCCGATCTCGGATGGCCCGGCCGGTGGGCGGATTACCTAATGGGAGCTGGACGTCTTGCCGTCTGCTTCTGTACTGGCGTCGACAGTTCCGGCGTCCAGCTTCTCTGTTGAGCACACCGCGACGGGGAACAGCAATTCCATCTCTGCATTGACTTTGAACTGGGCCACTTGTTGTGACTTGGGATCCGACATCAGAAAGAACCCTACTCACTGGTCCCAGACACGACGATCAGCCGCAACCCAGGTGGGCCACCACTGACCACTCCCCAACATTCTGGACCACGGTCGGGGACCCCGAATGCGAACGGCCTCATTTATCATCGACCACCGATCAGCGTATCCCACATTTGGAGCAGGTTGCGCATCACAACCAAGGCGTACAACCTGGTAACAGAATATCTTGTCTTGTCATTTGTGGGTGTTCAGCGCCCGTGGTGGATGTCCATGCGGTTTGCACAAGACACCTTGTGTCCCAAGCAAACCGAGCCTTTCCAACCATCTCAGTCGTTGTGGCCTCTGCCAACACACACACACACACCCTCTGTTGTTTTCAGTGCCCACAAGTGTTGCTGAACTGCCTTCTGTTTCCCTCTGTGTGTTCCCCAACGGGCTGTTGTTGACAGTCCGCAGGGATCATCTGTTTTCCTTCTTTTCTGTCTTCTTCCAGAACTGTGTCGACAGCTTCTGTCCCGACACAATGGCCAATGGACAGTATGCAAATCCAGTGGAAGTGCCCACTGCACATCCGGCTACTTCTGCCGCTGACTTCCTTCCACTGGATGATAGCGACACCAGCGATGATTCTGCCTCGGACATCCCAATGACTGTGGAGACCGACGACGAGGACAATGCGGATGTCTCCGCTCCTCAGCAGATGGTGCAACGAAACCTAGCCGCGGCGGCATCAAGTAATACTCTGGAGCTGGCGTCTGGCTTGACAAGAAAGCGCAAATCCTCAGATGATGCGTCAGACAACAGCAGCAGACAAGGTGCCCTTGAACCGGTAAAAAAACTCAAACTGGCAGCAGCAGCCGTATCCAAGGAGGCACATCAAGGCGATGGCCACTCCTTGAATGATCGGTCCAGACTGCCTGGTGAGGTTTGGCAGCGCATATTCACTTTTTGTCCACCGAGATCTTTGGGAAGACTGCTCCAGGTCAACCGGTTGTTCAATACGTATTTGGATCCTTCATCCACGGCGCAGTGTGAACGGCCTCATTCTCCACAGGCCAAAACTGCAGTCACAGCATTGCAGCCCAACTCTATTTGGCAGGCGTCAAGACGACGCTTCTGGCCCAGCATGCCAAGTCCCCTACAGGGCAAGACAGAGCTGTACATGTGGCAGTTGTCTTGCTCCAGCTCATGTCAGCACTGTGACTCGAGCATGCCTCAACAGAAAGACCATGCAGACGCCTGGCAGTCTGGCCCAGGTGAAGACGGTATTGCTATCATGTGGCCGTTTGCTACACGCTCCTGTGGACCTTGTTTGTTGAAAAACTCTACCAAGGTTCGTTCCGCAAGGCAGAGCCGATGAATTTGGGTGTTGGTTCTAATATCATGTCAGGAAATTGATCTTCTACTGAAAGCATCTATCCCGGGCACTTCGATGACAATGGCACTACCCTTTATGTTCCTCACCAAAGAGCTGCATGCTGTTTCTCCCGCAGTCGTTGAACGAGGACAACCTTCCAGCATGGGTTCGTTGACCAAAATATACTGGTCTGCCCACGTAGAAGAACTGACGAAGGAGTTCTTCGACGTCAAGGCTATGGGTTCTGCAACAGCAGAGGAATGGCTGAAGGGCCTGGAGGGTCGGGGTATTGAACGGCGGAACGATGCCTTCAGGTGGGAGAAATGGGCGACTGTCCACGATGGACTAAAACAAATAAGAGCTGTGCTGTACCCAGGGCACCAGCCCCCAACAACTGCCAGCAATGGCGGCACTGCATCGTCCACAGGCATCGCTTCCTTTGCCGGCCGGGTTCCCGGCATCAGCAACACGAACAACAGCCCAACAGCAACCCCATCAGTGGCTTCAAGTCAGCACAACGGCTGTACCCCGGATCCATTCCGCCGCTCATCAAGTGGGATTGTCTCGTGCCCCTCGGGCCGGCACGAGAGGACCATGGAACAAGTGGCAGAGTTGAAAGCTGCGAGGAAGTCCGAAATCGAACGAAGAGCCTTCGCGCTTGATCCGCCACTGCCAGCAGATGTACTTGCGCAGATGCCGGCTTTTCAAGCCGCTTTGCAGATCATCACTCCCATGGACGACCAAGGCTGGGAGGTTCTGAAACCGCGACTCATATCACAGAGAGCGGATGCCGAAAAGCGTGGCAATAAAAGCATTGTTCGGGTCAAGCAGGATCTTGATGAGAAGCGGGATCTGAACGCTTTCACAAAGGATGCTCGAGAGGCGAAAGACGCAGAAGATTCTGACTGGGATGAGGCTCAAGCACCTGTCCGAGCTCGCATTGCTGGCTTTGCCGACGAAATCATCAGAGATGGGTGGGAGGAGGGTGACAAGATCGGCCAAGACAACTGTGCCAAGTTCGCGGTCGAGGCGCTGACTTACATTCGGAAGCGCTTCTACGCAGAAGTCGCCAAGGACGCAGCAGCAGCACGCGCAGCCGGGACGCCACCCATTGTCGACCCACCGCAAGGACCCTTCACACAGAAGTTGACCCTTGAGAATATGAAGTGGATATTCGACGTGAAAATCAAGCCCTTGACCGAGCGGCATCGCAAGGAAATCTTCATGTGTAATGGCTGCGATGTGACGACTCGCTCTTACGGGTTTGAAGGCGTTATACAACACTACGCTGCGAAGCACACCACTGCCCTCAGCATCGGCAACGTGGTGGTACACTGGCGAGCTGAGTGGCCTGAGCATCCGCCCTTCACATCAGTGGCAAACCCGGCTAAGGATCACTACCAGAATCAGAAAATTCCTACCGATCACAGTGCACAACAGCCAGGTCCTCTTCAGCTATTCCAGCCTCCTATCGGAGGGCCTGTCGCAGGCTATGCACTGTACCCGGTGCCAGGCGGTGGCTACGCTCCGCATCAAGGCTATGGAGCGACTCCGTACCCTCCCACGGACGTCTATCAATCATATGCTCCCGGTACAAGTCAGCAAACGGGTTACCTTGGACCTGCTCAGCCTGTGCCAGGAGGTCCGCACCAGTACGGCTATGGTGCATATCCCAACAATGCACAAGTTTTACACCAGCTCGTGCAGCCCCCACCCTTCTCTGCCCATTACTCGACCCAGCTTGAGGACATGGCACATATGGCGCGAGACCTTTGGAATGCGACGGCCAATATGAAGGATCTACTCTCCATCGTAAGGGTCCAAGTTGTTGTGTACCATCTTGCGAAGCGTTTTCACGCCAAGTTCAGTGTGCCTCTCCCTCTACCGACATTCATTGACGGCTTATCGAATCACAAAGATATGAGGCCAGTACGAAACGTAAATGGCTTGACTTGCAAGGTCTGCCACCAAGGGATTGGAGGATACATTGCTTCAGACGAAGAACGCAAGGCATGGTCTTTGCCTCAGCTCACGGCACACTTCCAAACCAAGCACGTGGAGCCATTTGTGCAGATGGGTCAGTACGGACCACCGCCAGAGTGGACGGCCGACATGGTCTTGCTGCCAGACGCGGCTGCAGTGCCGCACTTGCGTGCGGCTATTGGTATGGACCAGCAAAAATACCATCTGGTAAACGATGCCGTCCCTCATCTGTTAGAAGTACCGAGCATACCCTCAGATCCTGCACAAGGACCACCCGCGTGGCAAGGCCAGGCAAATCATTACCCAGCTGGCCAGAGCATGGGCCCCGAGAATCATGCGCCATGCTACCGGCAGTCTCCAACAGACGGTCCCACTCAGGCCGGAGCCACAGAGCAGTATACGAGTGCGTTTGATTCTGCTCCTCAGCGCTCTAGCCACCACCACGCACTTTCGCACAACCACGCTGAGTCGCTCAGCGTGGGCCATTACCTAATAGCACCAGCGGCTGTCAACACCGTACCAGAGCCGGTTCCAGTTGCACACGCCAGTGTGGTATTGAGTCGCAGCGAGAGTGGAACCAACTCGGCCCAAGGTCATCGACCACGTCGGCAAAAGAACAAGAAGAAAGGGAGTCATCGGGAAAGCATCGAAGAGGAGGCGCGCAGGCGGACTGAGGAAGAAGAGAAGATGGCCGAAGAGGAAGCGGAACGGGAGGCGGCGGCGATCCATGCGATGTGGGCAGCTGACAGAAAAGTCGCTGCCATCAAAACCGTAGTTGCAGATGGCCAACAAGGTGGCAAACAAGGCAAGGCAAACAAGCCCAACAGCACATCAAAACCGGTTGCAAAGACGAACACTCCGAAGCTGAATCACCGCTTTCAATCACGCTCATCGAGGACCTCACCGCGCAGAGACGACCATGTGAGCCCCACAAGGGAAGTGGACATACAGGCTGACCCTGTTGCGCCACCTCGACACGGTGTTGTATATCGCGGTCACCCACTGTCCACAGTGGCCTATGCGGATGGCAATCGAGACCAGCCGCCTCGCCAAGAGCGGCAACGGTCGCCCAACCCGCGAGATCGTTACGGGCCGCCTCTACCGAATGTTGGACGTCCGAGATCTCGTTCACCGGTGTGCCAGCAGCAGGGTCGGCCGCGTCCAGCCGAACCATGCCGCCCGAGGAGCCCTCTTCGTCCACTGCCCGACCAGCCAATTTATCAGCCTAGGCCACCTGTCCCTATGGACGATGTACGTTACAAGCGTGAGCCACCCCCTCGCGATGATTACGGTGGCTATGGCCCACTTGGTCCGGCTCGGGGGTTGGTTGAGATTGAGATCACCGAGTATCATCAGCCAGACGGCACAGTGATTGTCCAAGAGCGCGAAATACGCCGCTTTCCGAGTTCCGAGAATGAGCGATATTACCGGGACGCTCCGTCATCCGCGGCCGGGCCTTACGATCGTGGTGAACCTTTGCCTCCACCGCCGCCGTTATTCCAGCGAGACCAGCCGCCTCCTCCGCCAGCGGGCGAGCGGTATTATATGCCCTATGACAGAGGATACTCGCGAGCGCCGCCGCCCCCACCACCACCGCAGCAGATGGGGCCCGCTGATCCGTATGATCCTCGATATCCGTCTAGCGCACCTTCGCAACGACACGAGCCCCCCCTGCCCCCAAGGGTGGAACCAGTGTACTGCGAAGAGGAAGAGTATGATCCACGATTTCCCAATGGACCACCGAATGGACCTGTGCCTCCTTCAAGGCCGCATTACCAGTAAATCTGGTCTTTTTTTAAACTCTATGAGCCAAGACTTTCAGAATGGGGAGATGATGCATCAGCGTTGTCTGATGAACGAGGCTTGAATGTGCGGCAGCGCAATAGAAGCGAGAGAAGAAGGAGGAAGAGGCAGAGGAAGTGGCAGAGGCCGCGGCAGAAGAGGCACCTGAATAGGGAGGGCCGGTGGTCATGGTGGAGGCAAGGATGGCCTGTGCAAGATATAGGGCACTGATGTTGAGTGTGACGTTGATATGTGCAGGCCTGTTTCAAGGTGTCGTACCAATGTGGGCCTTTGTTCATTGGAGTAGCACTAGGTAGTGTGTTTGCTGTATAAACAGCCGTGTCATGCGACAATCATGATGTGTTGTGATCAAGTATGAAGTAGGTGGCCTCGTAATCAACTTCGGGTTCCGACTTGCTTCACTGGAGCTACTTTGCAGGGTTACCCACATGCAATACCTCTAGGGAGCCAGCAGGAAGTCGGTTGTTGATCACCGTCTGAGGCGATGTCCAAGTAAAAAGAGCTATTGAGTGTGTGGACTCGAGATACTATGGATACAGTAAACATAGCAGATTTCCCATGGTGGTGGTGGAAGTGTTCAGCGCTACACGTACACGGCCTTGAGGCTGGCGGAACTATTTGCTAAGGTACGTTACTCCCTAACCTTATTGAAAAGGTAATTATATACCATGGTTATCCCGTCAGAGACGGCAGGCACTACCACAAGGGGTGGGCGGGGGAGTGTCGGGCGTGCGGGCGGCCCTGCACGGCCCTACAGGTCGTATAATGGCCGCGTCAGCACAGTTGACGGTGGACACACACACATGTATATATATATATATATATACCTATGAACTTACAAACAGCACTATCGTCCTGTTTTGAGTCGCAGGTATTTGGGGGACACACAGCCGCACCGGCGGATACACACCACATTTTGTGGCCTGACAGCGCTGGGATCACGGGCGAATCGATTGGCGTCTTCCCGATCTGCTGGAGCGGCTGGATCCCTCCCAGGCCTCACCACAATACCAGCCGGCCAGAAGCCGGCCAGAAGCCGGCCAGAAGGAAGTAGCCACCGAAAGGGGCCGAGAAAGGGGCCTCAGCCATGTCACACCTGCACAAGAGCGACCGGAGTAGGGCCGTTTCCGGCACGGCGCCGCGTTCCGTGCTCTGGTGATGACTTGGCAGTCCCCGATCGCGCGGGCGATGGGCACTGGAGGCAATCATGTCCAGTGGACGAAGCGAGTAAGTTTGCGGCGTGGCCATCATAGCGATGAGCAAACGGGCTGGTTGGTGGGGCTGTCGAGGGCATGAGGAAGATCAATTACCGACGCAGATCTGCATGGTTGCACGGTCTGCTCAGTACGCAGTACTTACTGTACTACTGTACAGCACTCGCAGGCCGAAGGCTGTTGCTGAGTTAGATTGTCGGCGAAGTCATGATGGATACGAGCGACTGCAACTGCCACTGCCACTGCCACTGCCACTGCAACGGTGCCAGTGGATGGTTGCCACCCGGTGGTGCTGTTGATGGACGCGGGAGAGGACGATGCTGCACCATGCCATCCACATCGTCATGCGCGCCGGCCCACTCGGACTCGGCCACCCAGCTTGACGTTACTGCCTGATGGTTTGGCTCCTTTTTGCTTCATGGGTCCGACTGTGCACCAACTGCAAGCCAACTGCAAGCCAACTGCAGGTGCTCGACCGCAAGCAGAACATGATGCGAGACGAGACACCTTGCGCCGTTACCATCAACGGCACGTTGAGATTGCGGCAGAGCAGTGACAAATACGAAGTAGGAAGCCGTGCTTGCTCTTTCGATTTTCCGGCGAATAATTGAGCTTTGTCGGGCCTATCTGCAATTTAGAGTTCCCCAACCAGAGTCATCGGCCCAGATCTCGGCCGTATTCGGTACGTGGCGGGTCCTTGGCCTCTATCTCAGGAGCAGGACCAGCAACACGCACGGCAGCTCCCAAGTAGACCACGATAGCAAGCTACCTGCCATGTGCTTGCAACCCCACTGGAACCTGGCCGTGGCTCGCAAGGGCCCCGGTACCCAACTATCACCGTCAAGCCTCACAACCGGCCGTCCACCGTTGTCCACACTGTGGGCGGTTGTCCACAGTTGTCCACAGTTGTCCACAATCGTCCACAGTTTGGCCGCAAAAGTCGCCGCGGTCCACCTCGATTTCAACACCACTTAGTTTGAGCCTTCTACGACCCCACGAGTTGGCCTGTGGTGGAGACAGCCGTTTGGGTCCCCACTCCCACAAAGCCTGCTCCTTACCTCGACTACTTTAACAGCCCGCGACCCAACGGCCAAGCCGATCCCAACCGGGTGCGGCTTCCTTATTACCGGCACCCTTTACTGTCTCTGCACATGTAACAAGCCAGCGTCGCCGGCTCTCGAATCGATCCCCCCCGTGCGCATACCCCCCACTCGCCCATTCCTCCACCTCCAGCCTACACGCTACGCGCCTTCCAGCAAACACTCTGCCCCGACCCAGCGCTTGGCCATCACAACAGTGCTCCCACACCAAATTTGGCGCCAACTTGCCCAACAGACGCTCGTTGCAGTCGGCCAACCTCCGCCGCGACCGTCGTATTGCTGGCGCTCGCAATTTCTGGGACGACACGGTCCGAACCCACGCGGCTGTTGGCTGGCCTTGTTTCCCAGTCAACCCCACAACAAACCGCTCTCCTTTCCGGTCTACGTACTTGTTCACCAATTGGCTGACTGAGAAAACACCTGTGGCGGATCTCGAAGCACAATTCCATTGCGAACAAACACTGTTTCCCCACTCACGATCGGGACTCGACACAACACAGGACCAGGCGCTGCCTGCTCGTCTGACCTGCACCTTTTCTCCGCTGTTGCCGACCAGATGCCAGCCATGACTGCTCTGCAATGACTGCGACGTCTCCATAACTACCTTTCGAAGCAGGCAAGCCTGGCCCGGGTCCACAAGGCCGCAATTGCACTGGGGGCTGAACCGCCGGGGGACGACACAAGGACCACCCGTTCCACCAGGGCCTGCTCCTGATACACACGAGCCACCATGGATCCGCTCCATATTACCGAGTTTGCCTCCAAGCGATACTACGAAAAGCTAGAAAAGCTGCCCAAGGAGCCGCGGCAACAGCAAGACGGCAACCTGCTTGTGGAGGGATCCACCTTGAAATTTATCCTTCCCATACGAGAAGCTGAGAACCATAGCCAGGAATCAATACCGAAATATGGCGAGCACTCGCGATCAGAGAAGGAGAAAGAGAAACGGCGTCTGTTTGCGCGGTTGAGACCACCCAAGCCAAGTTCCTCCACGCCAGAACAGCCAGCAGTGAGGAGGCCGTCGTACACATCAGTGGCATCTGCAACTTGGACGGGCGAGAATCCCGCAGTCAAGCGCACAAGGTATGGCTTCTGCATCGCACTGCAGACCCGACTTGCAGAACCCCTTGACTGATTTCGAGGTCCAGCCTCCCCTTCCATCAGCTCTTCCTGGCTTTGCCAAACGAGCTGCAGATCCAGATCATTGCATCGCTGCCACTATCGGACATGCTCAGCCTACGGTTAGCATCAAGGGCATGGCATGACATGGTGACCTTGAATGAAGTGCCCATAGTGCGCCACCAGCTCGAAAACGAAGTCCCGGCCTACGCAAAACGACTATACCCCATCGCAGACGCATCCGGATACACCCTGCACTACCTGTGCGGTCTGTGGAACAGATTGCATATTGCCGCGAAATTATCACGACGCATGTGTGACTGGTGCACCAAGGAGATCTTCCTCAAGACCACCAAGGACCAAGTAGCCTCGTTCGCTGGTCAACGGGAACGCATGTACCGGCGACTCATACCGTTACTGTTCACCATCTTCCACTTCTTCGAGCACTATCGGAAACTGCAGATACAGTACTTCCAAGAACACGGCTACGGCGTCGAGCGCACACCATACACGATACACCCGATCGAATCCCAGATCATGAAAATGTACGACGACCGCACACTCTTACAGGTCCATCAAGTCTTCCCGATGGTCGTGTCTTCCTTCCTCCGACGATTGCGACCCCCGTCGTACGTTGGTCGGCTGGAACGGACAGTCAGGGGCTATTTGCGCGAGAAGCCAGCAGACGAGGTCAGCATGGCGGTGCTGGCTCTGGGTGGTCTGAGGCAAGTCTTGAGGTTCTGGGAAGTCAAGGGCTACAACACCAGGATTGGATCTGTCGAGACGTGGTACAATGAGGTCAAGGGGCTGAAAGAACCAGCCAAATCTGCGGACACGACGACCTCTACCACCAAGGAGGTCATGCCAAGGCGACGAATCCGGGGCTTGGGACGTAAGAAGTCGAGGCGGCAATTACACGAGGCTCCCAAGGGCGAGGACGCGCCACCTCTCCCAGGCCGGGACACCCGCGAGCAAGCCCTTTCGCGGAGCGCGTCGGTTGGCCAGCACTCGAGCCTGGTATTCAGCACCAGTCTAGTAGCGGGCATGCCCATGGATCGGCTTGGACAGGACCAGTACAGTATACTACTGGCTGACCTGCCAGCACTGCAGAAACTGTGGCTCACCACCGCCGAAAGCCTCATCCTCGACCGCAATATCGTCGAGCGGCCGGCCGACATCAAGCGCAACACGCAGGTTATCGTGGACTTGATCAAGGAGGACGGCGTGGTGGAAGAGGATCTGTGGTGGTACAGCATGGGCCCGACCAGGTCGATGGCTCCATCGCAGGAGGCGATCGAGGAGGACCCTATCGAGTAGACGGAACCATTGACCAAGGTGTGGAGAGGGCCCGGTGGGGGTGGGATTTGGGCGGGGGTTCTAGCAAGGCGTCGGGGAGATCGCCTCATTGTGCTTTTGGGCAATCACCATTCGGCAGGCGCACGTACAGCGACAGTGATTTCTTTTGTCATGTCGAAGGACAGCATAGTGAAGGCGTCTTGTTTTTTTTTTTTTTTTCCCTTTAGCAGCAAACATTGGAGTCATGGGGACACGGTACATACACCGGGCACGGCACGGCGAGCGATATACCTTAATGTACAACACCAACCACACCTGCCACCGTCTTCCGAAGTACAGCCAGCCCTCCTGCTGCGAGCTGCCGCTTGTCTGTGCTTGACGCCCGCCCGCCCCTGCACGGCCTTCTCCACAACAATCTGTATGTATGTCTGGTCTATATGCAACGGCGCCCCGCCGGGCCCTCGATGCAGGCATACGTTTGCCTAGGCGCAGCCACCTTTTT